>CM066051.1:24821434-24921325 GCA_033557465.1 Ichthyophis bannanicus | reverse complement strand
CATCACCAAACTGTGTATAACCACCCACCTGTTCCACGGCCCCTGGGCCTGCCTAGCCACGAACGATATCTATCTGTCCCTGATGGTGGTGCCTCTGTTCCTGTTCCTGCTGGTTCCCACGCCTCCCATCCATGCCTGTCAGACACATGTGCCTTTTGCTACCTGTCCCCTTCCACCGCCTGCTGCAAACCTCTGCAGGTATGTGTGTGTGGTGGCACAGCCTGTGGAGTACTGTGTTCGGGCCACACATATGACACTACTGTACTGTGTCCCTGTGTGTGGCTGTGGCCTACACTACTGTGACGGTGAGGGCTCATCCCCTAGCCATGTGTGTACCAGAGTATTCCCTGTCCGCAGTACTGTTGATTGTTGACTATGTGTGACTTTCTGTGTGGTGTCTGTTGTTCCTCACAGTATGTGCTATCTCACACCACAACAATTTATCAGTTTCCCCTGTGTCTCACCCACAGGGCCATCCGTCGTGGCACTGGAGGAGGATCCAGGCATCACTGGATAGGAGCCAACCAACAGCTGGGCGAGAATGTGTGCTGGGCTTCAACGCCTCACTGATGCAAGTGGAGGCTAATGCCATAACAGTAGGATCTGCGAGGCCCTGGAACGTATTGCAGCTGCATTACCGCACCATCAACGACCAAACCGCCACCAGCAGCACAGGCAGCACCGGCAGCACACGTGCAAGGGGAGGGCGTGCCAAAACCGTGGTTTGTGGTGGGTGGGGTGGGGGTGGGGTGGTGGAGGGATGGCTGCGACTGGTCCAAGGCATGGGCGAACACAGCCGCAGTGAAGGACCGCATGAAATAAATGTGTTATGTATAACCTCATGAAAATGTGTGTGTTTCCAATGTGTCCACCTGTGCACCCCTCTGTAGTGTACACATGTATGGTTTGTCCCAGATCCCTGTGACCATTGCCAAGCAAGGTGTCGATGTGTTTATTGGACCACCATGCCATGTTCCTGCACCCACTGTACAGCACAAGCCATGTGCGACCCGCACAGTGGTGTGTATACTGACCCAGTCTAGCTTCAGGCCCATTGCCCGCACAACAAACATTGTTCCGCGGTGGAAAGGGTGAATGTGCAGAGATGGCAGGTCCATTTGTCACGTGTCCTGCACCATGTCCGCCCCCATCTCTGACCCCATGTGACTGGCTGCATATGGTATGATACATGTCCATTGCCTGTGAACACAGGAGGCATGCCAGTGCCCATCCGCCCCAGGAATGTAGCTGACATAGGCAGGGCATTTGGTGGTCATGTGTCTGGCAGCACATGCATCCTGGACAGACATTTGTGTTTAGTAGCCCCGATGCCCTCCCATGTCACTTAGCTCTCTCCGTCCCCCTTACATTGCAACAGGCCCATGGGCATACACCTTTCCCATGTCCCTACGCACCTCTGAGACACCCTGACGTCGCATGTGGTTTGACCAGAGCACATATGACACCCATGTCTACCTGCACTGCCCCTCCATATGCACACCCATATCCCATGCTTGCAGCCATGGTGGGTGGGTGGGTGGGTAATTAGACACGTGACTATTGTTTACCAAACAAAATATAACACTTTAATCACACAACAAAAACAACATTGGGCAACATGCCCCCCAAATCCCAGCCGAAACATGTGTTTTTGTGCAACACAGCCCAGCACAGGCGCCATGAGGACGAATCACAGGTTGCCATCACTGGCACCTGTGATGCCCTTCGTCAGGTGTCCCCCGGGATGCCAGTCGCGCAACCACAACATCCCGTTGACACCTGACCGAATCTAGCCCCCGTCAGTACCTAGCAGGGCATAGGTATACGACACCTGGATGTCGCTCCGCACGTCATCACGCGCTACCAAATCTGGCCCATCAAGCACATCGTGTCACATGCATCTGCCCAGCACACAGACAAATCATCGAGTACCAGACACGAGTTGAGCGTTGTCTGTGTGCTGGCATCTGCATGTGACCTGTCTGTGGCGATGGATGACGTCGGATCCCACTGATGCCCGTGCCGTGCTGCCGCCTGCAGTGTCTGGTGGGTGCCCCCTGTGTCCTATGCTGGGCTGTGTCCCACCACACCCCCCACCTGTCCTGCTCCCCTCCCCGCACACATGTCCCCCACCCTGCCAGCATCATCATCATCATCATCAACCTCCCCCCCCGGCCCATCTTCCCCACCCCCCTTGCCCCCTCTCCCCCGCACCCCCCATGGTCACATCTGCTCCCCCCTGGTTGGGAGGCTGTGGGGGTACAGGCGCCGGTTCCACATCCCGGCACAGCCCCAGGTTCCGGCTCCTCATCCAGCACAATACATCCTGTGGCCACCATCTTCCTCCTCCTCTGTGTTCCCCTGGGGTTCGTTGCTCTGGGCTCTCCGTCCTCAACCTCCCCCCTCTCCCTTGGACGGCGGGTTGTGGGTCGGCGGGGTACATAGGTGGAGGTGCTGGGGCCCGTCCACTGCTGCCATCGTCCCTCTGTGGAGGAGAACAGACATTAGGGCACATCCATGTGGTGGCACACACAACATGTACGACAACACACCCGGCGACACACAGGCTGCCGGCCCCATACTCACCACCGGGGCCCGCGGACCTTCCCACCTCCCTGCTGGGCCACGTGCTCCAGGAATGCTGGGTGGTGTTGGCGGAGCTCCGCCCCTTCTTCCTCAGGTCTTCCACCTGTGGATATGCAAACATTGTCTGGGGTCATCACCTAACGCCTGTCACAGGTGGTTGCACAGCCTAGACATACCCCTGTGTGGCCAGCGTTGCACTGCTCCCTCACCCCTTCTGTGTTTGGCAGACAGCATAGTGACCCACCTATAACAGTTTCTCCCTGGGAAATGTTGGAATACATTTGCAGATGTGCGTCACAACAGTATTACTGAGCCTGGCTGGTATAGACAGGAACAGCCCAGGGGGGCAGCAGCCAGCATCAACGGACATTGCCTGCATGCTGCTCCCCCCCCCCCTATCTCGACTCCCCCACAACACACAGGTAATATAAGGGGTGGTACAGAGACTGATGGATGGGGGGCGTGAGAGGGGGAAAGGGGGAGCGTGACAGAGACACAGAGAGGGTGAGGGGTGACACATCCCCGAGGGGTAATGGTTTGTTTGGGTGGGGCACTTCCTTCTGCTCCATGAGAGCAGCTGGTACAGGTGGGTATGGCTGCGGTCCCCTGAGGGAAACAGCACCTACCCACCTCTGGTGGGGACCCCATCGGCTCATTAGACACGGGATGCTCACCAGAGTGTGGTTGCCCCGGGGGGGGGGGGAACCCCAATTACCTGACTGGGATCTGGAACCTCTCCTATGATGTACATAGGCCTGTGTTCCAATGGTATGGACCACCACACATGCATGCATTGACATAGATCTCATGGGAATGTCGACATGTGGTTATGTGGATGGCTGGAGGGGGGGAAGCATGTACCTCGTCATAGACTGTGAGGCCCTGTTGATGCTGCCGCTGCAGGATCAGCTACAGCTGGGTATCTCTCAGATGTGTTTAATGTGAGGGAGGTGGTCAGGTTCTATCAGCGTGAGCTCCGTGTGGTCCATGATGGCCATATGACTACCAGCAACTATTCGTTCTAGGCAGGGAAGGGTCGGTGATGGCCCTCCCTCTGCAGCATGGCAGATCGTGTACCGCCTGGTCAGGGTGGGCGTGCAAGCTCCCAATTACATGGACCATTGCTGCCCCCCTGTCCCTAACAGATAGCAAGGCGTACAGGGGGTGTGGCCGAGTTTTGTATGTGCACAGTTTCCCAGTTTGCAAACACTAGGCAGACACGTGTCCATGGCACAATGGCAAGGGGGGTGACCCTGTCTCTGCCCCCAGAACGGTCCAATGGCACCCTGCAGGCATACGTTGCCTTAGTCTGGACATGCCTTTACAGTTGCTACATATACCTGCCCCGTTTGTCATGCGGTGTGGCGAAACGTGGTTTAACCGATGGTCTGCAAACCCCATCAGAACCCTTCCCATGTGCAGGCTCAGTGACACTATTCTGGCTGACTCACAGATGCCTGGCAGGCACGGCAACCCACAGCATCTACGTCATACGCCCCCACCAGATGGGCTGACGGCATGTCATTGGTGCATTATGTTGTCAACATAGCTGCCCCAACACCCTGGGGTACTGTGGGGGCTATGTTGTTTGGAACGATGGAGGCATACAACACAGGATAGTCACTATCCAGCTGGTGGTCATGGGGGGGGGTGATGCAGGGGGGGTCCCATCCCTTTCAGAGGAGTGACCTTTACATGCTGATGTTGTTGAGGGGTGGCTGCCACCCTTTCCGACTGGGGATATTGGTGATTGTGTCGTGAGCTCTACCTATGTTCTGACTGGTACAGAGTGGCCCTGACTGCCCATCGTAGTACCTCCGGGTGGGACATATGCACAGGCCACGCACATCGTCTTCTGAGGCATGCTGGCCCCCCCTAGTGGGTCACTTTCTCACCCTCTGAGCTGTCACCGTGACCAGGCCCCTCACACATTTCGACGTATGTTGGCCCTGTGTGCTGCGGCTTGTTGCAGTTCTGTTACCAAGGTGCAGGCAACCATGGGGGTTATGGTCCCGGGGTGTCACAGATGGCACCCATCTGCAACGATGGTCCCTTTTCCCATGCTGTGCACCAGCTCACAGCAGCTGACACGGACACAATGTGTGTGGTCTGGATTGCTAAAACAGGGACCTTGATGGCCCAAGGATAGCCACAAGAGACAGCATTTGGTGCCCAGCATCCTCTGGGCTGGTGACAATCTGGTGAGGCCTGTGTAGTGGTACAGGTCACAGCCCCTGCCCCACAGCATGGGCCAAGGGGGCTCATATGCGTTTGCGGAGTCCGGAGGCTTGTTGTTGCCATACAGTCGCCTGTGGGGCCTGGTGATTCCACCAGGCCTGTTTGGACTGCGTTCGCTCCTCAGTGCCAAAGCCCTGCCCTCCCAATGTTGGGGGGGGAACCCTTTGGAGCCACCCAGGCGTCTTTTGGGTTACATGGGATCCACAGGTGGAACGGGACACCCCTGGGGACATGGCTGCCACCCCAGCCACCGTGGTGGTGTGTTGGGTTTTGGGTTTGGCTCCTCAGTCCGACCTACCGCTCCTGGATGCAATCCCACAGGCCAAACAGAGACAGGGCGTGGGTGTGCCATGGCCATGCTGCACACCAGGCATGGGTGACATGGACCATGGAGCTGGTGACACATGTTGCCCATATCTGCCAACACACGCGCAACGTCCCATGATGTGGGTGACATTTTGGCCTGTCCAGGGATGGTGGGGTCACGTGCAGGGAACGTCCTCACTGTTCCCCTGGGATTGTGTTTGGTAGAGGACAACACATCCCCCATTGATGGGATCAGCCATACACCTGTGCTACCTTTACGGCGATACGTCAGCAGGCGCTGACACAGGGGTGCCAATACCATTGAGGTGTGTTGCACCTACAGGGACACAGACCTGCTGGTTTGCCAGGAGCTGATGAACTGGGGGGCAGCATTTGGGGGAGGCGTCATTGCAGCACACAGGAGCGTGGCCTACCCCGGGATCCCTCCCTATTGGCTGCTGGGGAGCGGCCACATGCAGGCGGCAGCAGGCAGACAGTTCCATCATGTGACACCTTATACAATCTTGCTCATGGTGATTGACTGTGCCCTGTGCCACCTACATGCCTAGCTGTGGGTGTGGGCATGTGTGCTGTGACACCTCTGTGCATTGTGAGTGTCACCCTGAACGCACAGGTTCTTTTTCCATGTGGGCCCCTACACAGACATGGCACTGGCATACCACATCATGGGTTGTCAATGCGGAGTCCGTGCTGACCCCCCAAACCCTCTATGTGTGATGTGTCAGACATTCCTGGTGACACCATCTGCACATGTCATGCAGTCCACACCCACGGGAAATATAACATACCAGCACACATGGGTGATGTCACCATAAGGGTGACATTGGGTGGGTTGCCCCATGAATCCTCCCAGGGGGCCCTGTCCATTACATGTGGGTTCATACAGGCCCATGGCTATCACTGTGCGACACACTACAGGGTTTGTGTGACCTGTGTGGCCTGAGGTCGTTGATAGTTACGTCAGACCTCGCTTGGCGTCTCTTGGACGCAGCATACTGGTCATGGTGGACACACATCTCTCGCAATCTGGCCTATCTGATGGTGTTATTTCCATCAGACCTTTACCCTGTATTGTGCTGCGCTTTTAGCACGCAGACACTATGGGCCACAGCCCATTACACTGGTATGGGCTATTGCGACCTCTGTTCATGTGCGATTGATAGGCTGTGTTGTGCAACCTGGTTGGGTTCATGGATCCCCTCACCAGCATCTGTGCTTGACATCTGCAAACAGGTGTGTGAGGCCTTGGGGGTTGCGCACATGTGCGACCAGACTCAACATGCATAGCTGCAGACATATCTCTGTTACAGACCTTTAGACCTGGATCTCCATGCTCATATGTGTGATGTGTGGCTTACGCACATCCACATCTGCATGCAACGTCTGTTCTGGGTACATCTACAGTGTGTGTGCTGGGCTGTGGACCCCATGGACTGTGTGTGATGTGCAACCCAACCTCCATACCCTATGGAACATATCTGACTGACATAACCTCCGTTACAATCTGCTACCCCTCCCCCTGGGTTTTCGGTATCCAAGGGCACATCCTCACCAACATACAGCAGGCCACCATGGTGACTCCCTGAACACCATACCCTTGTATCATGACTCCAGGTGATGTGGAGAATGGAATCATTAATGGAATCATGGAATCAGCACAGCATTAACCAAATCACGCCCCCCAATTTCTCACTCTTCGCTTGTAACCGAGATAATAGAACAGGGGGAGGAGTCTTCATAATAGCAAAGTCCGAGTTGCAATACCGAGTATCCCTAACCAGGAGCTCCCAACATCTGGACACTATAACGATCGCAAATAGAAGCAACTCCATCAATCTCATCTATTCAACACCAAACGCAGTATCAGAAGATCTCTCAGATATAATAAACTTAGCCTGCAATCCTGACAACCCCAACAAACCAAACTGGTTGTTAGGTGATTTTAACCCTTGCCTCTCTACATCATGACTTATCCAGTACATTCCTCGATGCCATGACAGACCTTGGTTACAAACAAATCGTACACAACCCCACAACACAAACAAGGGAACATCCTCGATTTGATATTCGTTCCATCAGCAGTCTCAAGCTTATATAACTACACCAAACCATCTATTATCCCAGTCCCTTGGTCAGACCATAGCTTGATCTTATTCCAGATTCCAACAAATTCAAACACACTCGCCCAGCCAGTCTCCTCAACAAGCGCAAGGCGATTTAAGCCGTTGGACATAGAGACCATCACTAACCAAGCGCTACCAAAACTATCCAAGACAACGGACAATCTAAACGAGCTGATCTCTAACTGGAATGACACTCTCTATCAGTATGCCCATCAACCAAGCATGAACAAGAAGCTCCCATCCAGGAATCGCTCCAATAAAAAACAGGATGCCCCTTGGTTCTCTCCAGAACTACGTACATCTACTCCAATTAAGGAAGTTAGAAAGAAAATGGAGACACACCCACAACAGCCAGGATCAAGAAGAGTATCTCACCCACTCAAGAAGCACCGCGAACTAACTTGGACTACAAGGAAAGAATTCCACTCCAACCTTCTCAGCAAAACATTAAACAGACCACGCGATCTCTTCAATCTGGTAAAAACACTAACCAAAGATCCATCGCCACCGCATCAAGAATCTGTACAACCACAACTATATGCTAACTTCATCCAAGCCAAAATGGTCATGTAGAACACAACTCCATCACAAATACTAATCCAACTCCCGCAAGCTCAAGCATCACTCGATAAATTCTCACCACCATCAAGAAAAACCATCGAAGAAATTATCGCTACCATAAACACCACCACGGCACCAAATGACCCATGTCCAGCACACTGGATCAAAACATTACGTGCCGAGCTTAGCCCTCACATAGCTAAGATCGCAAATATCTCCTATCTAACTGGGATCTTCCCTACTGCCCTTAAACAAACATCAATTCGCCCTCTGCTAAAAAACAAACCTGATGGACCCCAACGAAGAAGAGTCCTACCGCCCAATCTCCAGCATTCCCTATCTAGCCAAGATACTTGAAAAGGAAACTCAGAGGCAGATCCAACACCACATTGACACAGCAGCCCCGTTGGACCCATGCCAACATGGATTCCGAGAAGCTCACGGAACAGAAACACTCATGACTTCACTACTTAACTCATCTGTGGGATTGACAACATTCACATGGCCATTGCAATGATTTTTCTGGACATATCAGCGGCATTCGACTCAGTCGACCATAAGATTATGCTAGCTAGACTTCGACAAGGCATCCGTAACCAAGCCTGGAACTGGTGCAATTATTACTTATATGAGCGCTGGCAACAGGTCCGTACTGGCAACATTAAATATGAACCCTTCAAACAGAAACAGGGAGTACCCCAAGGCTCATCTCTATCTGCGTTACTTTTTAATATATACATGCAACCAATCTGCCAAATCAACCAGAGACTTCGTATATCCTGCTATATACGCGGATGACGTGCTAATATTCACACCGATCAATATATCAAACCCTGACTACTCTCCATTAATCAACTGTTTCAACACAATAACCGACTGGCTTCTCAATCAGAACATGAGAATAAACTTCAAGAAAACCGAAGTACTCATAGCCACAAGAAACAAGCAATTTCTTTCCGCCAATCCCCCTCATAGTAAGATATGCAGAACTCCCAATCAAGGCCTCCATAAAGTACCTCGGTGTGATACTCGACCAAAAAACTCAATTATTAAAGAGCACATAAAGAACACAGTAAGGTCAATTTACTACAAACTAAAAACACTGCGCCACCTGAAACCAATGATGGAGACAAAGGACTTCCGTACAGTCTTCCAACGATAGTCACACCGCATTTTGACTATGCGAATATCATCCTTCATGGCCCCCCAAGAATACACTAAATCCACTTCAACTGGCGATGAACGCGGGCAGCCAGCATCTTATCTGGAGCTTATATAAGTGATCATATAACACCAATACTGATCGATCTGCACTGGCTTCCGATAAACTGCAGAATAACATACAAAACCCTCCTCATCACATTCAAAGCTATTAATAAATTATCTCCTGCATCCATCTCAAATCTCATCACCCTGACACCAAACAGACCCAGGAGACTAGTAGCAGAAAACACACTAGATACTCCTAGTATCTCCACAAAATGGACACAACAAACTACTAACAGAGCCTTTGTGTCCTATGCTCCCAAGTGCTGGAACAATCTACCTCCAAACATCAGATCAATCAGGGATATCACCCAATTTAGAAAGTCCATCAAGCACTATTTATTCACTTTGCACTTCAGGCTACCATACACACAATAGAACCGGCTATCGCCCACTCAGATAACTCCTACACTAACAGCAATCCAGACAAAGGATCAAAATGTGAAAACACTGTATTCTTGTATTCTGTATCTTGTCAAATTCGAATCTTGATGTAACATATTCAATGTATATATAATTATGCATAATTATGTAGATAGTTATCCCCAGTTTCACACCAGTTTATCTTCCCTGTTATCTGTAAACCTAGATCAGTCATGTATTGGCAGGTATATTGTTGTTTCAATGTAAACCGCACTGATGATGAATAGTGCGGTATATAAAAAATGTTAAATAAATAAAATAAATAAAATTGTGACACTGCACCATATACCCAGGGTGGGTGGGGCACACTCTACTGGTGTGTATGGCCACCTGGGGATAGGGGGGGGGTCTCAATCAACCTTGACACACACAGCCATATCTCCAGGGTGACAGTGAACCCATTTGGATGTTCTCTCTGGACTCCTGGAGGTAGGGGGGATGTTTCCAACTACATTAGCACACACAGCCATATCTCCAGGGTGACAGTGAACCCATTTGGATGGGCTTACTGGACTCCTGGAGGTAGGGGGGATGTTTCCAACTACATTAGCACACACAGCCATATCTCCAGGGTGACAGTGAACCCATTTGGATGGGCTTACTGGACTCCTGGAGGTAGGGGGGATGCTTCCAACTACATTGACACAAACAACAAAATCTCCACAGTGACCGTGGGCCCACTCTGATATGCTGTGTGGAGTCCTGGGGATAGGGGGGTGATGGTATTACACAACATTGGCAAACAACCCCATGGCACCTGGGTGGCTGGGGACCATGTGCTGCACGTTTCTGGACCCCAGAGGGTGGCCCCTATGTGTTCCCTGCAGATACAGATACCACCATCAGCACATGATGTTTCAGGACACTCCATAGGCAGATGTGTGCCCTAGCTGTATTATAGTGTGCTGTCATACATCAACAGCAGCAACAGTCAGGTCTCCATGGTGGCATCATGCCCTCTGTGACCACATCTGTCACCACCTGGGTACATGGCAATCCACTCAGAGGTGATACATTAACAATATGGCGTGTGCCTTTAACTGTTGCACTTTCCTGATCTAGAGTACCTACACACAGCATCATGGACAGCTGCCATCAACCCTGTCTGTGTATATGGTTATGATGACCTATGGCCATTCACTTACCTCCCTTTGGTGGTCAGTCATGCGGTTGAAGCGCCTGGTGAGCCTCTCCCAGGCCCTCTGCACTCTCCCCATGTTCCTTCGCCTGGAGGGGCCAGGGAACAGCCTTTCCTGCTTCGGGGCAATGAGGGCTGCCAGGTAGCGCAGCTCACGGAGGCTAAACGCCGGCTTCCTTGTCCTGGACACCATGTTCCTGTATGCGCGTCCTGACGTGCGCGACGCAACTTCCAGATTTGCGCGTCATGGCGCACGTACGGGCGTGGCACATGGCTGCGCGATTAAGCTAATCACGCTGCTACGTTCCGCATGGCTGCGCGTCAAAATATAGTCAAATTGTACATACACACATCATTCAGATACACTGGTTATGGTGTCGCTAACATTATTTTTTCTGGTCTCTGTAGACAGATATATCAACGATGTGTCTCACATGTCCAAAAACATACCATGATTATTATAGATTAATCTTGTTTATACAGTGTGGTTTTGAACCTCTGGACACATATCCAATGATTCCTGGTGCATTGACAGATGAGGTGTGCTATTTGTGTCAGCTAGCAGGTTTGGGTTTGCCACTGATAAACAATGGGTACTTACAGACCATCAACGGTCAGGTGTCAGTCCCCCTGGTGATATGGGGTTGTGTGTGCCACTGGAGTATGTTTCTGTGGTGCATCTCCATGTATGTCCAGCAATGATGTGGTGGTTGCCTTGGGGGGTGGGGGATGTTCATATCTGAGTATTGGACATGCACAGTAGGTTTCATGGTGCCCATTACCAGGACATGTGCGTTGGCATGCCAACTTACTGCATGTTATCCTTTGTTATGTGTGATGGCATACAGTCCTAGTGGCAGTAGTGTTGTACAATGTTTGTAAGTGGACTGCATAACCTGTTGTCATTGGGTTACAGGTTCCAGTTGGGCTCTTGTATACCTGTCTCACGCAGCACACATTATTGTACTGCAGTACAAGATTACGCATGCTGCCTTTGATGTACATCTGTGCTTTGCAAGACATATATCTTCATACGTTGCAGGAGTGTTACCTGGCCAGACCTCTTTCTACAATACAGCAGTGCTGCCAGTGTCAGTACCCTTACAGTGCTATATAAGTCATATGCTGTACAGCAATCTCACTGATGGATCACCACCCCCCTGATAACCACAGCACACAGTCAGCATGATTGCCTCTTTACAACGGCAGGCATCTGTTGGCAGCTATTGAGCTGTGGCCCACAGATTACCTCGCTGACTGTGGAAGGCAGAGGTTGTGTATTTCCATCCACAGTGAGGTCATTGGTGAGTACAGCCAATGACCGGTTTCAAAATGTAAAATAGTGGTGGCAGCTATGAGATCCTCACAGTGCTGTAAGCATCAGGTGCTCCATAGGACACCTTATACAGCATCCTAGGGTTAATGCACTATGATGGTTTCTGAGTTGGCAGTACTACAGGACATTACACACATTCTGGGACAGACAGCCCACAAGACCCTTGAGGAATGTTTATCTCCATGTTACAATGCCCTGTGCAACACATGTCCGATTTGTGCAATGTAACCAGCACTGATGCTGACTGACGCAGTATATGTGACAATGTAAATATTCAAAATACTTTGTGTGGACAACCACAACAGGGATTTGAACCAGCAACCTGTCGCTTACAGAGGCATTGTTGTCACCAGTAGACTACAGCTCCATAGCTGTGTTGAGACGTCTGGCTGGCTGCAATATAACCTCTGCAGACTGTGTGCTATGTTTAACAGGGTAGGGTGTGCCCACTCACACCCATGATGCACTGCACATGCAAAACAACGCTATACAGATGGTCAGACCATAGGGTGTGAAACACAACAGCACCTGGGACTAGTTGTGGGTACTGACCTTCCGTGGTGCTGTTACAGAGTGGCTGCAGACCATCAGAGTGTGTGTGGCCTGTGCTCACCCTGAGGGTGAGGTGGGACACACAGCACCTATCCTGGCGGGGATGACCTATACATCATGTCAACTTGTCTACCGATGTCAGATAGTTTGGCATATCAGACAGACGTTTGACCATCTGGATCTACCAGTCACGTCTGGGCTTTGTGGGCTACAATGCTCACAGAGGGGTGCATGTCATGTGTGGGTGCCCTGCCCTGCCCAAATGACATGTGGGTGTGTGGGGAAAAAACTGTTTGTACACATAGGCGATGTGTGTCTGACCACCAAACTAGCCCTGTGGAACCAAGGTTCTTCCCAACAACATATCCACATTCAATATCCCATCTACACTTGTAGCGGCTGGCAGCACCATCACAAAGTCAAGCTGTGGTACTGACAATCTACAGGGAGCTCTCTGCAGTTCTGTACACATCCATATTTCCTGAGCCGCCAGACAGTAGGGCCTGATCCCCACAGCACCATCTTACATTTCCCAGCAGCAGGCATAGTGTGTGCCCTTCTACTGAACCCTGCACAGTGTACCAGCCAGACACAGGCTCACTGCAGTCAGGCCACTAGGCAGTCCATAGTGCATGTTACCAGGGGAAATGTGTCCACCCATAACTGGGATGTGAACACACCCAACTCAGTGATTGGGCCCCATATATACAGAACCCATATACATCACATGAGACACCTACTATATGGCACTCTGGTGGAACCTAGCCAGTCCGTGTTCACTGATCGGTCAGGGTGAGAATGACCTCCAAGCAGGGCATTCAATGGACACCATGTCTGTGGAGGTGAACGCCAGGCACTACATCGTCCCAGGCAGTCATGTGTGCCCTGTGCATATGCATTCTGCTCATGCCACCCTATCTGTTCTATACCCACAGTACTTTGCTCCTCATTATGCACATTTGCAGGCCAATATTGGCAAAGGTGCTATCAGTGTGTGCTGCAGAGGGTGTGGGCAGACACCACTCACTGGATAGACGGACACACACTCCCTACACCTAGGGAAACATTGAGCAGATGTTGTGTTATGTGGCAGCCCTGGCCAACGCACCAGTAAAGGGCACATTGCAGGCCTGGCAATGTTATGGTGTACTGTTGGAATCATTCTCCACGGTGGTGGACACTGGAGGACACATGACCTGACAAACATTGCACATACATCAGAGACGTTGCTATGGTACAGCTCAATGAGCTGCTTGTGCTTAACATAGCCATCTCTATCTGACAGTGATCATAACCGGCTTTTGATATCTCTGTACCGTATCCCCATGTCTACTGTTGCATTGGTAATGTATGCAGCTGCTAGTATTGGGAGAGGCACACAGGGCCCAACATCCTGACGCTGCATTGGTCTTTGGATAATGGAGCCTGCAGGTGCAGGTGTTTCTGCCCCTGTTGCCCAGTGCTATTGGGCAGAGGTTACCATCTCCAGTCCAGGTGTCACAAACACTGGTCTGGTTTTCATGATCTCTGTAATGAATATGCCTATGATACATCTGTATACCATGGGGCCGTTAACTTACATTGAGGCACACACATCTTTTTGGGAAACATCATCCAACCAGAGTAATTTGTGACACTCCATGACTGCATTTGGGGGATTATGCTGTAGGTGATGCATATGTTTATGTGCTGTGTGCTGTTTAAGGACAGGTATGGGCTTTTGCCCGACGCTTATGTCCTCTGCAGGACAGGTTCATTCTTTACTACCATGTTTCCCTCATGGGTAAAATGTGGGTTTTGGGATGGAAAGTTCCACAGCTGGGATTGGAACCTGTGGCGTTCTGGTCTTAGAGACACTGGCTATATCAACCGCACCACAATCTGAGCACAGCAATGGTGCATTCCCTGCGGAGTCCATGGGTGTTTGTCACACAGGTGCTGTCTGTTGGAGTGCACTGCACCCACGTGATGGGGGCTAGGCCAGCAGCTTCTGTGGGCAGCAGCCAGTGCCCCCTCTCTCACCAGGACACGTACGCCACCATGCTGACATGGGCTTATATTGGTTACCATATCACAACTGACTGAAATGTGGCCCTACTGGACAGCTTTTTGTGTTCTCTGCTGTAGGTGTTGCACATTATTCAGGTGTATGTGCTCCTTAGGGTAAAAGCAAGGTTTGGGGAACATGCTTTTGTTCTCTGCAATTAGGGTTTGTCTTTACTATCAGGGTTTATTGGTGAGTAAAATATGTGGACTGTGTTTCCGGGGGCCCCAGCTGGGAGTTGAACTGGTAATCTTTGGCACCTGAACACAGGGGCTGTGTTCACTGCACCACCTGCAGCCACAGAGAATGTACTCCCTGGTGGTACCATGTGTGTTTGTCAGGAGGTGCCCTTCTGTTGGGGTGCCCTGCACCCATGTGAAGGGGTGTCTGCCTCCGTCTTCTCTGGGCAACTTCCTCTGCCCCCCTAGGAAATCAGGACCCCTCCACAAACATGCTGCATGTCCTTCTGCTGCTGGTGTTGGTGGAGCAAGGTTTTGGGCCATCCAGTGTGCATATAGGCATCTGCCTATGCTGTGCGTTCTGGGGTTTGGGTGCCTGCATAATCAACCACGCGTCCCCCCAAATCATACATACTGTTGTGGAACATGGGCATGCCATAGGGGAACTGTCCATTGGAGTGGCAAACCCTGCAATATCCTATCTCAAGGTGTGAACATTCACCTTGTATGCTGCAGGAGCGGGGACCCTTCAGAGATTCATATACTTTCTTCTGGCCTTTATTGGGGGTGTCTGGTTAAGTTTCCCCATTGCTGTCACCATTACCCAGCTTGGTCATCTTTTGGGCTACAATCAAGGGGGTTTAGCTGCCCTACCCAACACACCAGTCCTGAGAACAGTACAGGCATGGATATGGTAAGCAAGGCTGATGGGGAGCACTCCCTAGGGTGGTAAACACTGTCAGACGCCAGACCTGCAGCACACAACAGACATCAGAATGACTGCTATGGTGGAGCTCAATCATCAACATGTGTTTTGCGTACAAAACGGTATCTGCCAGTTTTCAGGGGAGACGTTTGATAGCTGTGTACCATATACCCAGGTGTAGGGTAGCATCACTAAGGTATGCAACTGCTCATATTGGGAGATACAGGCAGGGCCCAATGTCCTGCCTCTCAGGTAGGCATTGTCCAATGGGGCCTGTGGTGTGGTGTGGGTGTGTCTGCCCCTGTTGGCTGCTGCTTGACAGCAGAGATTCCCAACTCCAGTCCAGATTTGCATCACACTGTTCGGGTTTTCCTGCTGTCCCTCATGAATATGCATGAGCTACATCTACATGCCATGGGGGTGGCGCATAGATATACAGCACAGGCATTTGTATGAGTGGTAGCATGAAACCTGACTGGTGTGTGGGCCACCAGGACTGCATTTGGGGGACTCTGCTCTAGGCACTGCCCCTGTTCATGGTGTCTGTGCTCAGTGGGGTAAAATATAGGCGTATTACCATTGCATATGTCCTCGCCACAAAAGGTGTGTCCTTACTATCACTGTTTAGTTGTGGGGAAATTATGTGGGCAGGATTGGCAGTAGCCCCAGCTGGGCTTTGAACTGGGGACCTTATGGTCTTGCATGCACTTTGTGTGCACTGCACCACCGTGTAGCCACAGATTGCCTGGATTCCCTGGAATGTCCATGACTGTGGATCCGGCAGGGCCTGTCTGTTGCAGTGGACTGTGCCAGCCTGCACATGGCTAGGCCTCTGTCTTCTGTGGCTTGCAGCCACTGCCCCCTGCACCACATGTACTCGTCCGCCAACATGATGGCATGAGCTTCTCACATAAAAAGCAGATGACCTGATTGCAATGTGGCAGTACGGGACTGCATTTGGGGGAATTGGCTGTAGGTACTGCCCATTGTTGTGGTTTGTTTGCAGTGTTGTGTAAAATATGGCTGTTTTCCCCATGCTTATGTTCCCTGCAATACAGGGGTGTCTGCGCTATCTTTGTTTAGTGTTGTGTAAAATATGGCTGTTTTCCCCATGCTTATGTTCCCTGCAATACAGGGGTGTCTGCGCTATCTTTGTTTAGTGGTGGGTAAAATATAGGGACTGGGCTGGCAAGTGCCCCAGCTGGGATTTGAACCTCTGACCCTCTGGTCCTAGAGGTACTGGCTGTGTCCGCTGCACCACACTATGGCCACAGAGACAATGCAGCCCCTGGAGGTAGTAAACCTGGCAGGATGGAGTCACAAACCCTGCTCTACGCATTCTTACTGTGGGCACATGCACCCTGTCTGGTGACAAACGTGCACATAAACCCCGGAAATGACCACAGAAACTGGGGGACAATATATCACCACGCTGGGCAAAAGTGATATTAATGGGCAACCATAGCAAACACTCCCAGGAAAGCTCCAAAATGCAAATTTGTTTTGGATGAGTCTCCGCTCCGTAGACCCTTCCAATATTCATTTGTTCTTTCTGGAGCTTTCCTGGGTGTGTTTTCTATATTTGCCCATTACTATAACTGTTCCCCTGCTGAATTACTATTTGTGATATTTTTGTTGTGTTCACCTTCTATTTTTATTTTCACTTTTGTGCTGTGCATATGTATCACACTGCTCACGTTTTGCAGGTTTCTCCGGTTTTGCTGTACATTGCTGACGGAAATGGTTTCTCTTCCCTTTAAATGCCCTCTACCGCGTGTTTCACTCGCGGTAGTTTTGCTTTGGGATTCGGCCCCGATAATGTGCGGGGAGCCTCTCCCCTCCCCTTCCCCGCCCATTAGGCCCGTCTCTCCGCCCCTCAGGAACCTTCCTCCGCCCTCCGTTAGCTGTTCCACGCCTCTATCGGACATTTGCGGGCCCGTACTTGTGCGGGGCCCGTTATTGTGCCGCGCACCTGTGCGGGGGTGACACGCACGATTGTGGGGCGTTTAAGCGCTCTTAAGTACCGCTTTTAGTGTGCTATTTTGCGGCACGCAAAATAGCGGTTTTTAGTAAACATGCCCCTAAGTGTTATGAAGAACACTGTAGGATTCTAGTTTCAAAAACAATAGGGAGTATAAACCCTAACCGGACACCCTGACCCCCGGTTTATCAGTCCCCTGAACAACCAGAGCCCCAGCCCCCCCCTCCCCCTTCCCGTTTAGTTTTATTTGCATTTGATATACCGCTCTGTGTTACATCAGGGCGGTTTACAATTTGTTAACAATCAGAGAGAGGCACAGCAGGGCCAAGAAAAGGAAAAGAACTACAATCTTTTGACAGAAGCGAGGAAAAATAAAGAGTATAGAGAGAAGACAAAGAAGAAATTTAGACAAAACAGAGATAAACCAGATCAGGTTTGAGAGACTGGGAGATTATAAGCCATGGTGGAGAGAGGTGTTTTCAGCCGAGTGTAAAAGGGAAATAATTTATTTCAAGACAGAGTGAGGTGAGCAAGAAGTTCCACAGGGCTGTTCCGTGGAAGAAAAAAGCTGAGTGTCAGGTAGATTGAAGGTGTGCACGTGAGGATGAGGGGAGATGAAGGTGACTGACATGAATTGAACAGAAGGAACGAGTGGGAGTGTGAAACTGAAGGAGGTCAGTGAGGTATTGAGGCATATGAGTATAGATGGCTCGGTGAACTAGAGTGAGAATTTTAAAGTGAACACGGAACTCGATAGGAAGCCAATGTAGGTGAAACTAAAGTGGTGTAACATGATCCCTTTGAGAAGAACGAGTGATAATCCTGGCTGCGGTTTTCTGTTTGAACTGTAAACGACGTAACTGAGTGCGGGTGATACCTGTGAGAATGGAGTTGCAGTAATCAAGATGAGACAGTAACTAGAGTAAGAGTGGTCAGGGCGGGGGAAGAGAGAAAGGGACGTATGAAACGTATTTGGTGCAAGAAGTAGTAAGAGGTTTTTGCAAGGTAAGAAATATTATCTTGAAACGAGAGATTTGAATCAAGCAGAAGCCCAAGATATCAGAAAGAAGAGACCAGCGGAATTGTGGACGGAAGGTGCAAGTGAAGGGCAGGGGCTCCCAAAAGTGAATCAGGTACAGGAGGTTTTGGTCAGGTTGATATGAAGACAATTAGAAGAGAGCCAATTCAATATAAGAGTGAGACAAGAATTTAGAGGAGTGAGATCAGGAGGAAGAGGACAAGTGTGATGCAGGATGATGTTGTCAGCATAAAAGGCGGAAAGACCAGATTGTTGAATGCAGAGGGCAAGAGGTGCAAGAAAAAGATTAAACAAAAGAGGGGCCAGAACTGATCCCTGAGGAACACCACAGGGAAGAGGGGTAGGAGCAGAAGAGTGATGTGGACTGGAGGGTGAAATCAGAGAAAGAACGAGAGGACAAGAGAGAATGAAACCAGCGGTAAACTGTTCCCCTAAGCCCAGCATCCCAAAGACGTGAGAGGAGAAGAGAGTGATCAACTAGGTCAAAGGCAGCAGAAAGAGCTAATGAAACCACCATTGAAATATCACCTTTATCGTGTGAGGAATGGAGATCATTGAGAAGTGCTAAAAAAACTGTCTGTGCTATGGCCCTGTATCGGAACCGTGCCTCCATTCCTGGCCCACTGCCATATAGGGAGCCTGTAGAATAGGCTGGGGAATAATCCTCCCGGTAATCCGCTGGGCATAGATGCCTCCAGCCACCATTTATACCCTGATCCTCCATCCTCTCCTGAGGGCAGGGACCCCCCACCAGCCCTGACTCATCTGACTCCACATGTGTGGATGATGGGGACACCCGAGACTCATTTGCCAGCATGGGATCATCCTCCGATACCTCCAAAACCCTGCCAAAACAATCCAAGAAGCCTACTTCAACATACAGCTTAAGGAATCAATCCAGTCGAGATACTAAGGCTATGCCCTTGCGCGAGGTCCAGGGACTCCCCACGCTGAATGAGCAGCAGAAAATAGTCTTGGGCCCTCCGAGTTTAGTCTACGTACCCTTTTCCACCACCGACTTGCTTAACTGGAAGACCCACTATGCCTGCTATACAGAGAAGTCCCAGGACCTCACTGATCTCATGACCACTATCATGCAGACTCACCAGCCAACTTGGTCGGACTGCTGACAACGTTTGTCTACCCTTTTTAACACTGAAGAGTGTTCCTGAATATTAGTGGCTTCCATTAAATGGTTGGAGGGCAATCCTTGTGCCGAGGCCCTCAATGCACAACAAGCGGCAGCCCAGGATTTCCCTGGCGAAGACCCTCACTGGGACCCAAATGATGCAATTGGTGCAGCCTCACTGGCCCGCTTTCACCAGGCCCTTATGGAAGGCCTGAAAAAGGGCGGACAAAAAGTTATGAACATCGGAAAGGTTTCTGAGGTTCTGCAGTGACCCGATGAGAGCCCCACCTCTTTCTATGAGCGCCTGTAAGAAGCATATAGTTTCTATTCTCCATATGATCCGATGACCCCCGAGAACCAACAGATGGTAAATGCCGCCTTTGTGGGACAGTCCCAGGGAGATATCAGGCGGAAGCTACAGAAGCTGGAAGGATTCACGGGCATGAACGCTACGCAGTTAATGGAAGTCGCACAGAAGGTATTTGTGAATCGTGACCAGGAACAGAGGGAGAGAGTGATCAGAAGATGAAGAAAAAGGCTGACTTCCTTGCCGCTACTCTCGTTGAGCACCGCCGGGGAGGGCCACCTGCTGGAAGGATGAAGGGAAGAGGAAGGGGTCGTTTTCCTGCTACGTGACCCCCCTTAGGTACAAATCAGTGTGCCTATTGCAAGGAAGAAGGACATTGGAAGAATGAATGCCCGAACCGCGGAGCCCCACGGAATGGAAGGCAAGGAGTTCCTGCATCAGGGAGAATGGGGGCACAAAACAGCACTGAATCGCATCATCAACACCAGTGGAGGGAAGATACAGCATTTGAGGGCCTGGCCGAGGTAGAAGAATACTACACAGATGACTAGTAGGCCAGACCGGGCTCCAAGTTTCTCTAGGTCCCCAGGAGCCTATGGTCAGTTTGAAAATTGGGGACCAACCTATGGACTTTATGGTGGACATGGAGGCCAAACATTCTGTAGTGGCAAGGCCCATGGCCCAGCCCATGGCCCCCCTGTCTTCCCGTGCAGTCACTATTGTGGAGGCCACCGGTGCACGGGTCACCAGATCCTTTCTGCAAACCCATACCTGTAAACTAGGAGGACAGAGGAAATCCCACCAATTTCTGTACATGCTGGAATGTCCTGTTCCCCTCCTTGGCCGTGACTTGCTTACCAAACTTCAAGCACAGTTATCCTTTGCTGAAGGGGGACACATAAAAATGACACTGAAAGGGAAATCCGCTGGCATACTGGTTATGTCTGTCCCCCGTGAAGAGGAGTGGCGCCTCTACAGTTCCTCCCCGTCTAGGCCCCCAGATCCCACCCGGTATCTGAGCCCCATCCGAAGTATGGGTGGAAGGAAATCCACCTGGTCTGGTGGAGAATGCCCCCCAGTTATTGTCACCCTCAAGCCAGGGGCGGTACCGGTACATGTGAAACAATACCCTCTCCCGCGGCCTGAGGTAGAGGGAATCCACCAGCATTTGAGAAAACGACTTAAGTATATTCTACTGTGAAAATGTCAGTCACCATAGAATACACCCCTCCTCCCTGTCAAAAAGCCCAGAACGGGGGATTATCGTCCGGTCCAAAACCTGAGAAGGGTAAATGATGCAGTCGTTGCTATACACCATGTAGTCCCAAACCCCTATACTCTCCTGGGACAGACCCCTGCTGAGGCCACCCACTTTACAGTATTGGACTTAAAAGATGCCTTCTTCTGCATGCGCCTCATGGCAGCCAGCCAACCTCTGTTTGCTTTGAATTGGAGGACCCCGTCACTGGAACACGGGGCCAACTTACCTGGACCCGATTACCTCAGGGCTTCAAGAACTCACCCACAATCTTCAGCGCAGCTCTCAGTCAAGACCTAGAAAATTACCCTGTCACTCCTGGCAGAAGGATCCTACCGCAGTACATTGATGACCTCCTAGTCACTGCAGACTCCCGGGAAGAGTGCGTGCCGGCCACCAACGTTCTGCTTTACCTCCTGTGGGAGGCAGGATACAGGGTCTCCAGAAGCAAGGCGCAGTTGTGCCAAACAGAATTCAAGTACCTGGGATTCCACCTGTCTACAGGGATCCGCCAACTAGGTCCCTAAAGAAAGGAGGCAGTGTGTTGCATACCCATCCCCCAGACTAGGAAGGAGTTGAGGGCCTTTCTAGGGGCTGCAGGTTATTGTCACATCTGGATCTCAAACTTTGCACTGATAGCAAAACCCCTCTACAAGGCCACAAAAGGAGCAGAAATGGCCCCCATGGAGTGGGGGGCTGAACAAGATACGGCCTTAAGAACATAAGAACATAAGAAATGCCATACTGGGTCAGACCGAGGTCCATCAAGCCCAGTATCCTGTTTCCAACAGTGGCCAATCTAGGTCATACGTACCTAGCAGTTTCCCCAAAAGACACAGGTTCTGCAGTGCTTGTACTAGGCCAAGCATTGATATCCTGGGTCCCTTTTTAATAGTGGTTTATGGACCTTTCCTCCAGGAACTTGTCCAAACTTTTTTTAAACCCAGCTATACTAACAGCCCTTACTACATCCTCCGGTAACAGATTCCAGAGTTTGATTACACGTTGAGAGAAGAAATATTTTCTCCTATTTGTCTTAAATAGTTTACCCTGTAGCTTCATTACATGCCCCCTAGTCCTTCTATATTCTGATAGCGGACACAATTTATCCACGTTTATCCGTTCCACTCCATTCATTAATTTATACACCTCTATCATATCTCCCCTCAGCCGCCTCTTTTCTAGGTTAAAGAGCCCTAACCTTTTTAGCCTCTCTTCATAGGAGTAGCCTTCCATCCCCTTCACCAATTTGGTGGCTCTTCTCTGTACTTTTTCTAATAACTCTATGTCCTTTTTAAGATACCGGTGACCAGAATTGCACACAATATTCAAGGTGCGGTCGTACCATGGAGCGATACAGAGGCATTATAATATCCTTGTTTTATTCTCCATCCCTTTCCTTATGATACCTAGCATTCTATTTGCTTTCTTGGCCGCCGCTGCACACTGGGCGGAGGGTTTTAACATGTTATCCACGATGACTCCTAAATCTTTTTCATGGGTGGTGGTTTCTAATGTGGAGCCTTGCATCTTGTAACTATAGTGTGGGTTGTTCTTTCCTAGGTGCATAACTTTGCACTTGTCCACATTAAATTTCATCTGCCATTTGGATGCCCAGTCTTCCAATTTATCCAGATCCTCCTGCAGTTTTCCACAATCCTCTTGGGTTTTAACAACTTTAAACAGTTTTGTGTCATCTGCAAATTTGATTACCTCACTAGTTATTCCCTTTTCCAGGTCATTTATGAATATGTCAAAAAGTAGCGGACCCAGTACAGATCCCTGGGGTACTCCACTATTCACCTTTTTCCATTGGGAATATTGGCCATTTAGCCCTACCCTCTGCTTTCTATCTTTTAACCAGTTCCCGATCCACAATAGTACACTGCCTCCTATCCCATGACTTTTTAGCTTTTAGCCTTCAAGGCCCTGAAGAGGGCTCTGATGTCATCACCAGCCTTAGGACTCCCAAATGTACAGAAACCATTCCACCTCTATATCCATGAGGTTGGAGGCACCGCCCTGGGAGACCTAACTCAGGCCCTCAGTTCCTGACAGTGCCCTGTCGCCTATTTGTCTAAACAACTGGACACAGTTGCCAAAGGATGGCCCCTGTGTTTGTGGGCCATTGCAGCCATGGCACTCCTGGTGGAGGAGGCAGACAAATTAACTCTGGGCCAGAACCTTCAGGTCACAGTTCCACACTCTGTCCTGACCCTCATGGAACACAAGAGAAACTACTGGTTCACTAACTCTCGGATGCTCAAGTACCAGAGTATGTTGTGTGAAAATCCATGACTTGAGCTACTCTCCAACCAGACCCTGAATCAGGCCACTCTCCTACCTGTTGGTCCTGGATTCCCTGACCATGACTGCCTGGAAGTTATGGATACTGTGTTCTCCAGCCGCCCAGACTTGACGGATCTCCCTCTTAAGACCCCAGATGTTACCTATTTTGTGGATGGGAGCAGCTTTATAGCCAATGGTCAACAGCATGCAGGGTATGCAGTGGTGACCCTATGTGCGGTAATAGAGTCCTCGGCCCTTGCCCCGGGAACTTCGGCCCAGAAGACCGAACCAGTGGCCCTTACTAGAGCCTTATTAGGGGAGGGTCTGCGGATAAATGTGTACACTGACTCCAAATATGCCTTCACTACCTTGCATGCCCATGGGGCCTTTTACAAAGAGCGAGGGTTAATAACATCCATAGGGAAGTCCATAAAGTATGGTTGTGAGATCCTGACCCTGTTAGATGCTGTTTGGGCCCCAAAGCAAGTTGCTATAATGCACTGTTGGGGCCACCAAAGAGGGGGAGGGGAGGTTGCTAAGGGAAACCGGATGGCTGACGCCACTGCCCGGAGACCTGCCTTCTCCGAAGTCTGACTGAGGGATCATTGCCCTGTTCAGGCCTCTGTTTCCAGTGCCTCTTAGCCATTGGGTGCCCCGCTACACCCCAGATGAGCTAGATTACCTTTGCTGTAAGGAAAGAGGAGTTCTGAATGACCAAGGCTGGATAATCCTACCCCATACAGGAGGGACTCCCCATCTAGCCCCACTGTTATCCCCAAATCCCTGGGCCCCACTTTTTTTTAAAGCCTTCCATCAGGCTACCCATTCGGGAAAAACCGCCATGGAAAAGGCTTTGAGGCCCCATTTTTACATCTCCATGCTTGGGCCCTTGGCCACGTCAGTAACCCAGCGGTGCCTGACCTGTGCAAAGAACAATCCGCGACAGGGTCCCCTGCCCCCTCCAGGAATTCAGTCCATAGGTACAGCCCCAATGGAAAACATTCAAGTAGACTTCACTGAGATGCCTCGGGCAAACGGCTACCATTTGTTAGAAATGAAAAAGCAAGGGAAGTCATCAAGGCCCTCCTTCATAAAATTATTCAATGGCTTGGTATGCCACTTGTCATGGGCTCAGACAATGGCCCATCTTTTGTGTCTCAGGTTACCCAGCAGCTGGCCCGTGCCCTACATATTAACTGGAAGTTACATGCAGCCTACTGCCCCCAAAGTTCAGGAAAGGTGGAGCGCATGAACCATACATTGAAAGCCCAGCTCTCAAAGCTCTGCCAGGAATCTTGTCTGAAGTGGTTCCAAGTTCTACCCATAGCACTCCCCATTGTCCAGGGTATAAAGGGGTACATGGGCCAGATTGGGTCGGAAATTACTAAGCAGGAATTGTTAGCTTTAAGTTCTGTTTTGCACAGTCTCCGCACTTGGGTTCAGGGCCGCTTGCCTGTCTCGCTAACCAAACCCCTACACCCATTCCTACCTGGTATCCAGGTGTAGGTTAAGGAGTGGAAAAAGGACCCTCTTTTCCCCCCCCCCCAGTGGAGGGGGGCCCTACATTGTCCTACTCTCAACACCCACCGCAGTAAGGGGGCAGAACTCACTCCATGGAAACATCACAGTAGACTGAAACCATCAGTGGACGAGGAAACCTTGGACCTCTGAAGAACATCCTGGGTTTCCTTTACGTCTCACCTTGCGCCGGCACCGAATTGACCCCGTTGGAACCTCCAGCCCTACTCATATCACTACTGGAAGCTGACAGGTCTATGTACGGTGGAAGAAAGAAGGAGAAGGACTTAAGGTTTAAAACAGTAACAGCAGTTCAGATCACTGTAGCTGAAAATGTTTAACATGTGTTTGTCCTTGCGGTAGCCCTGGGTTCTTCCATTGCAGGCCCGCCTTCCTGTACCCCTTGTTTAAAGGTAACTAAAATTGGCCAGAAAGTCACCCAGACCCTTGTGTACCATTCCCATTATGCCTGTAACTCCCAAACTACTACCCAGTGCCAACACAATGGCACAGACTTAACCATTTGCAACGTACCAGGGAAAAACACATGTCATGACCCCCAGTCTATCCCCACCTATCAGGTTATCGAGGTTCGTTCTCTCTCAGCTGATGGCTGTTTTCTGAACTCCACTAAGATATCCTCCCCTATCCTGACCTCCCTTTTCTTTGATGCCTGCGCTGCCATAAATGCCAACAAGTGGCCCAGAGCAGGGTGTGGCTCTATTAGTTGGGAGTGCACATACACACACAATGACAAATATATATGTGTCCAGCCGTAGCACAAAGGGCCCTGTCTTGTATGGGAACGGGAGCCCGTGATCATAATTTTTGTCCCACCTGGAGCTGTGTTTATTATGTATCCTGGCCCAAAGCACCGACAGGGCACACCCGGGATTCCAGCAAGGCAGTTCTGACCAGGTTACCTGCCATGTCAGACTGGTACCTGTAACCCCCTCAATCTGACCCTTATGAACCCCAGTGTCTGCGCCACCAGATCCACCTTTGGCCTCCAGCTAGAGGGTCAGGGTACCGACCCTTGCACCCTTATACATATCCGTCTAGTCCCGAACTCCCACACCTCCCAGGCCGCCTTGGTCTTCCACTCCTTCTATGAGGAACTAAGGACCCAAATAGAGGTGCCCACCGCCACACGGAACCTTTTCATCGAATTAGCTGAGACAGTGGCCTCAAGTCTTAATGTATCCAATTGTTTCTTCTGTGGTGGGACAAACATAGGTGACCGGTGGCCACGGGAAGCCTAGGAGTTGAACTACTCAACCCCCTACAATCAGTGAACACTAAACCATATGGCTAGTGAGTGGGATATTGAAGACCTCCATTGTAGGCCATACCTGCATTGCCCGAGCAGGACCTCAGTTTACCATCCAGGTGGGAGAGCTAGCCTGCCTAGGGCAGCAGTCCTATAACGCCACCATAAAACGAACTACGGGGTTGTCGGGTACTAACTTATCCGCACCACAGAATCTGTTTGCGAATTTTTCTCACCTGGCTGGCGTCTGGGCCAACTTGGCAGCATGGGAGGCCCTTCTGGGCCTCTACTGGAGTTGTGGGGCCCGGGCATATGCCCGGCTGCCCAGAACTTGGGCTGGGGCATGTGTACTCGGCACGATCCGGCCCTCCTTCTTCCTCATTCCTATCCCTCAGGGAGAAACATTGGGTATCCCTGTTTACGAGGCCCACAATAGGCGTTCCCCCAGGAGCACCAACTCCCTATGCATAGGTAACTGGAAGGATAATGAATGGCCACCCGAAGGTATCATACAGTATTATGGCCCCCGCCACATGGGCCGAGGATGGAACCTATGGCTACCGCAATCCCATTTATATGCTGAAACGTATTATCCGCTTGCAAGCTGTTGTAGAGATTATTACTAATGAAACCAGCAAAGCATTAACCCTCTTAGCAAAAAACACTCAAATGTGGGCAGCGGTCTACCAGAATCGCCTGGCCTTGGATTATCTGTTGGCCACGGAAGGAGGAGTATGTGAAAAATTTAATTTGACAAATTGCTGTCTACAGACTGATGATCATGGCCAGGTAATTGAGGAGATCGCTGACCGGATGCGGAAGGTAGCACATGTACCTGTCCAGAGTTGGAATGGGATTAGCCTGGATGGATGGTTTGGGTCTGTATTCTCTGGGATGGGGGGGCCTGAAAATGCTTGTATTTCTGGTACTATTGCTTTTTGTAGGTTGTATGCTTTTACCCTGCCTCCTACCAATTTGCATCCGTGCTTTCCACTCAGTCTTTGGGGCTTCAATTGATGCAAATGCATCTTCGAAGTTGTATACCAGTGCCACTGCTAGAACCACGTCAGTCATGTTCCATGACTTTGTTAGCAAGGTCAAGATGTTCAAATATGTGCATCGAAAATTAATGACAGATGCACCACCTAGCGGGAAAATTAATTTATACCTAGAAGCCCCAAAGTATGTCAATTGACACACTCAATTGTCTTGGATGCGTCAATTGACATATTTTGGGGTTTCTAGGTATAAATTCATGTTCCCACTAGGTGGCGCATCTCAATCAAGGTTTACAGTTTTACTCTGACATCACAAACACACGGCTGAGGGACTAAGATGTATGACGTTAAGGTGCCCCAAGATTGATGGAAGTATAGGTGGTAGTTGATAGAGCTTTGCCAGCTGATATTGTAGTCGGTAAGTGGGATGTGAGCCACGGCTAAGGTCATGCACTCTGACCATTAGCCTGGATTAAAAAGAGCATGCATAAAATAGTTTACATGGAATATATGCAAGGGGGCCCGGGGCTGGGATGAACCTGCACCCTCTTGGATGGTATGTGCACCAGGGCAGAATAAAAAAACATGAAAAAAGAACGTGTAAATTGAACTGGCCCTCTGGGGTGTCTAAACACAGTGCACAAACTATGCTAACACTGCAAGCCATCTGCTGTGTCAAAAATTACCAAGAAAGGGTCCATATGTATCTGCCAATAATGTAGAAGCAGGTTGATAGAACCACGTCACCTCTAGATAAACTAGATAATAGGGGAAAGCTGACAGTCGCCCAAGAGCGCATGGTTCGGAGCAATGTATCCTTGAAGGATACTACCAAAAGCAGAGAGGTTCCAAAAAAGAGTAAAGTAGCCCAAATCCCTCAAGTATGGAGCAGACAGAGCTTAAAGATCCCAAATTACCTATGTCAACCAATAGCCAAAATTAATATGAATAAAATACAGTCTCTAAAATGCTTGTATGCAAATGCTAGAAGTCTAAAAAACAAGATGGAAGAGTTAAAATACATAGCACTAAACGAGAGGTTAGATATGATTGGAATATCAGAGACATGGTGGAAGGAGGACAACCAGTGGGACACTGATACCTGGGTACAAACACTATTGTAATGATAGAGCTGATCAAATTGGTGGAGGGGTTGCGCTCTATGTTAGAGAGGGCATTGAGTCAGAAAGGATTAAAGTTTTGCAGGAAACAAAATTTGCTGTAGAATCTCTATGGATTGAAATTCCATGTAAAAAGGGGAAGGCGATGGCAGTGGGGGTGTACTATCGACCGCCTGGCCAGAATGAACAAATGGATGATGAAATGCTCAAAGAAATCAAGGAAGCTAACAAAAGTTACAGCACAGTAATAATGGGCGATTTCAATTACCCCGGTATCGACTGGGTCAGTGTCACGGCAGGGAGATAAAGTTCCTAGATGAAAAAAATGACTGCTTCTTCGAGCAGCTGGTTCATGAACCGACCAGAGGGGAAGCAATATTAGACCTAGTCCTCAATGGAACACCAGATCTAGTGCAAGAGATAAGGGTGTTGGGGCCACTTGGCAATAGTGATCATAGCATGATCGCCTTTGATTTAATTAGTGGAGGCGGGATAGTAAGGAAATCCACAGTACTACCTTTTAACTTTCAAAAGGGAGACTATGATAAAATGAAGAAAACAGTTAAGAAAAAACTAAAAGGAGCAGTTGCAAAGGTTAAAGACTTACATCAAGCTTGGGTGTTGAAAAATACCATCTTGGAAGCCCAAGCCAGCTTTATTCCACGCTTTAAGAAATGTGGAAGGAAGTCAAAAACTGCCAGCATGGTTTAAAGGTGAGGTCAGAGAGGCGGTTGCCAAAAAAACATTTCAGGAAATGGAAAAAAAAGAGCCAAAACGACAAAACCTGGAAACAGCACAAGCACTGGCAAGTCAAATGCAAGGCATTGAGAAAAAGCAGGCAAAGGGAGAATTTGAGAAGAAGCTTGCTGCGGAAGCAAAAACATGAAATAAAGATTTTTTCAAGTACATTTGCAGCAAAAAAACCTGTGAGAGTGTCAGTTGGTCCATTAGATGATAGAGGAGTTAAAGGGGCACTAAGAGGCAACAAGGCGATAGCAGAGAGACTAAATTAATTCTTTGCTTCGGTCTTTACTGAGGAAGATGTAGGGATGTTACCCATGACTGAAGTGGTATTTAAAGGTGCGGAAGAATTGAAGGAAATATCAATACATCGGGAAGATGTATTACAACTATTAGATAAACTGAAGAGTAGCAAATCACCTGGGCCGGATGGTATACATCCAAGGGTGTTGAAAGAACTGAAATATGAGATTGCAGACCTGTTAGTAATCTGTGAACTTTCATTAAAATCATCTGTAATATCTGAAGACTGGAGGATCGCCAATGTAACAGCAATTTTTAAAAAGGGTTCCAGGGGTGATCCGGGAAACTACAGACCAGTGAGCCTGATGTCAGTACCGGGAAAAATGGTAGAAACCATCATAAAGAATAAAATTACTCAGCATTTATATAGTCATGGCCTAATGGGAGACAGCCAACATGGCTTTAGACAAGGAAGATCTTGTTTTACTAATCTGTTATGTTTTTTTGAAGGTGTGAATAAACAGGTGGACAAAGGTGAGTCGGTTGATCTAGTGTATCTGGACTTTCAGAAAGCCTTTGACAAAGGCATTTGGCAAAACTAAAAAGTCATGGGATAGGAGGTGGTGGTGTACTACTGTGGATCAGGAACTGGTTAAAAGATAGAAAGCAGAGTGTTGGGCTAAATGGCCAATTTTCCCAATGGAGAAAGGTGAATAGTGGTGTACCCCAGGGATCTGTGCTGGCTCCGCTGCTCTTTGACATATTCATAAATGACCTGGAAAGTGGAACAACGAGTGAGGTTATCAAATTTGCAGATGACACAAAACTAATTTAAAGTTGTTAAAACCCCAGAGGATTGTGGAAAATTGCAAGAGAATCGTAATAAATTGGAAGGCTGGGCATCAAAATGGCAGATGAAATTTAATGTGGACAAGTGCAAAGTTATGCACCTAGGGAAGAACAACCCAAACTATGGTTACACAATGCAAGGTTCCACTTTAGGAACCACCACCCAGGAAAATGATTTAAGCGTCATTGTGGATAACATGTTAAAACCCTTGGCCCAATGTGCAGCAGCAGCCAAGAGAGCAAATAGAATGCTAGGTATCATAAGGAAAGGAATGGAAAACAAAAGATATTATAATGCCTCTATATCGTTCCATGGTGAGACCGCACCTTGACTATTGTGTGCAATTCTGGTTGCCGTATCTTATAAAGGATATAGCGTTATTAGAAAAGGTTCAGAGAAGAGCCACAAAAATGGTAAAGGGGATGGAAGGATATTCCTATGAAGAAAGCTTAAAAAGGTTAGGGCTCTTTAACCTGGAAAGGAGACGGCTGAGGGGAGATATGATATAAGTCTATAAATTAATGAACGGAGTGGAATGGGTAAATGTGGATCGATTGTTTACGTTATCAGAATATAGAAAGACTAGGGGACTTGTAATGATGCTACAGGGTAACCTATTTAAGACTACTAAAAAAAATTATTATTTCACTCAACGTGCAATCAAACTCTGGAATTTGTTACCGGAGGATGTAGTAAAGGCTGTTAATGTAGCTGGGTTTAAAAAAGGTTTGGACAAGCTCCTGGAGGAAAGGTCTATAAACCATTATTAAGAAGGGACCCAGTATATCAATGCTTGACCCAGTACACGCATTGTGGAACCTGTGTCTTTTGGGGAAACTTAGGTACTGTGATGCAGTGGGTAATATAGAGCCTATGGAAGTTACTGAAAATGAGGAACTTACCTCAGATTTGGCTCTAGAGAGAAACTCAGTGCATGGAGAAACAGCTGAGCAGCAAGGGCTGTCAGCGCAAGAAAAGCCAAAAGCCATTAAAGGTAGTTTTCCCTGTAACAGTTCTGATGCAGGAAGAAACAGAAAAAGCTCATCAGGAGCACCTGTGTCCTAACTCATGTAACGTGCAGGGTAGGGAAGCATATAAGTTCCTGGTTAGAACCAGGAAGTGAAGGGAGAAGGAGGAATAGTGCTGGTAAGAAGGAAGAACCAGGAAGTGAATGCAGAAGCAGAGCTCGAGAGAAAAGGGTTGGAGCAAGCAGTGCTGGGAAAGGCAATGCTCAAGGAAGCAGACCTGGAGAGAAACCAGGAGGGGCCAGCAGCTCAGGACGACGGTATGAGCAACCAATGAGCACAGGTCAGCCCAGAGGAAGTTTACCGGCTGAAGGAAACTTCAAGTGTGGCTGCAAGGCAAGAAACAGCTGGGAAGGTGACCAGGAGTTTGTTAGCTCTGAGCCTGACTGGAAAGCCAGGGAGAGAGTCCTCTACAACCAAGGAGCTAAAGCTAGAACCAAGGTAAAAAGGTGGGAGCCTTGTTCTTTTAAAGAAAGGTTTAAAAGTTCTGCATGTTTTAAAGGGCGTGGCCCTGAGTACAACGTTATAGCTGAAAGATATCCAAAGCTTTTATTTGGTGAGGAAAACCAGCAAGGAGCCTCTCATACCAGGCAGATATAACCCTGGGCTTAAAGAATCCTTTGCAGGAAGGGATATTGGTGTATCACAAGAGGCTGTGCCAGAATTCAGCACATGTGAAGAATGTGACTCAGATAGTTTGGGGAGTGAAGCTGAAGGGATGATATGGGAAAATAGCCACACTTCAGACCCCATTCCAATGGACTGTACCATATGTTTTTCAGATGACCTCACTTCTTTGTGTTAACTTTTGAGGAGAATAACTTTGTGACAATAACTCTGCACTTTCCTTTCACCATCACATTTCTGGGGTCATGCGTAGTTCATTCTATCATCTTCGTAGGATTCGGGCCATTCGCTCCCTACTCCCACCTGCTTCCCTCACAACCCTGGTCCTTACCTTGGTGATCACTCGGCTTGATTATTGTAATTCCCTTCTTGCAGGCCTCCCTCAGTACCAACTCCATAGGTTACAATTGGTCCAGAACACTGCTGCTCGCCTTCCTACTTTCTCATCCCACCGGGATCATATCACTCCCTGCCTTCTTTCCCTTCACTGGCTTCCTGTCAAGGTCCATTATGTTTACAAGCTCCTCATCACTACTCACAGGGCCCTTTATACTAACACCCCGCAGTATTTATCCGACCTCATTTTCCTTCAGCCTACCCCCCGTCTGCTCCGCTCTGCACATGGGAATTGTCTTTTCTTGCCATCCCCTACCCAGGCCCACTTTGAATCGACCCGTCACGCCACTTTTTTCTTTGTAGGTCCCGCCCTGTGGAACTCTCTCCCACATCCCATACGTACTGAATTATCTTTCTCCCGTTTCAAAGCTCTCCTTAAGACCTATCTTTTCTGTCAGGCCTTTGACCTTCCCTTTCCCTCGGCTCCCCCCAGTTCATCATACCTCCCACCAGTGTGCCCCTGTCTCACACTTTCCATCATTTGCTCCCCATCCCTTTTTACCTTAACTTTCTTCCCTCCCCCCCCATCCCACCATACATTAGGTCGTTTTGTCTTGTCCTGTTGTCTGATTTACCGTTTATCATCTGTTGTCCTGCATGTTGTTCTGTTCGACCCTTTCTCTCTCTGTTTTTCTCTTTTCTATCCACATATTGGCGTTCTTTTCTTTTTCCTTTAAGCAGTATTATTTTGTTTTTATTGTACACCACCTTAACACCCCGGTATTAGGCGGTATATCAAATCTGTTGAAGATAAAGATAAAGAAAAGATGATATTTTCTATTGCCATTTTTGTTCAATGCTGTGTTTTGTGTTGCATTCCTGAGAATGTCTGTTCGGGAAGGGGAATAAAACCCTAATTATTTACTTTACCACTTGACCAAAAGACTGTTTTAATACAAAGAGCAGAGCAAAACTTCAATAACCCTAGGCAGCCGCCTAAATAGGGTTAAAAAGGGCTCTATCATATGAGCCCCATCACAGTACATATGACCTAGATTGGCCACTGTTGGAAACAGGATACTGGGCTTGATGGACCTTGGTATGACCCAGTATGGCATCTTAGGTTCTTAAGAGTTTTGTTGGAAAGAATTTCATTAAAGACAGTCAGTGTCAGGGCAAATAAATCTGGGAACACCTTGTAAATTTCCGCTGGTAATAAATCCAGTCCTGCGGCCTTAGTAGGTTTAAGGTTCTTCATAACATGTTGAACCTGAAGAGTGAAAGGGTGATCTATGTGGTCCATACCTTCCGCTGAAAGCTGAGAGAGCGAAGCCTCAGCCACTCGTGAATATCCTTCGCAACTGCAGATGTCTCACTAGCATATAACTGCTCATAGAATCTAGCAAAGGTCACCGCTATGTCCCAAGACCCATGTAGAACCTGGCCCTGTGTAGATGAGGTGGCTTCTATTCTGTGATGCTGCCACTGCCATTTTAATTGCCACAACAGCAACTTCCCAGCTTTATTCTCCTGCTTGTAAAAACGTTGCCTCATTCTTAGGAAAAAGTGATGCCACATGTTCGACTCAAGGGCTGCCAATTCCCCCCTACAGTTTGTCACTCTCCACACCTTATCCCCCCCCTCCTATGTTTTTTTTCCAGTTCCACAATCTCTGCAAATCTTCCTGTTTGCCCATAGATACTTTTTAAAAGCACTCGACAGATGAGATGCCCTCGCAGAACTGCCTTCCCAGCATCCCACAGCAGAGCTCCAGATTCATCTGAGTCGTTAAAGTCTAAAAACTCCATCCAACCTTTCTGTACTGCAGAGGCAAACTCCGAATTAAGTAATAACCTGCGAGGCAAAGACCGATGAGGTGAGGACTCATTCTCCCGCAACGAAATCCCAATGGAGATGATTGCATAGTCCGATGGGCCCATGGTTCCAATATTTGCCTGAGTCAGTCGTGAAATCCCTGACCTAGACATAGACCACACATCAATATGAAAGTGACAGTTATATACCTTAGAGTAAAAAGTGTAATCCCTTTCCAGAGTATGTATTCGTCTCCAAACATCACACAGATCGAAATGTGAAACCCATTTCTCTAATAAAATTCCCAAAATATTCCGACATCTAACTTCCCGAGTGATCCATCTCGGAACAGACACAGTTAAAGTCTCCTCCTATGAACAATTCACGTTGACTGAAATTTCTGAAGTTGCTTGGAAAGATCATTCTAGCAGACTCAGTCGTCACGTTTGGAGAAATGGGTTTCCTAAGATTTTCTCAGATTTCTCCCGGCATAACTGGTCTAAAACCCTCCTACATTTGCATGGGTTATTTAAGCCATGCACATTCCATGAACTAGCCCTAACCATTCCTAGTTATTGAATGAAGCCACTTGTGAATTTTCATCCTAAAATTAACCCAATTATGTACCATCCCTATACTTTTAACAACAACCCCCTTTCCCTTAAGACCACTATTCCCTCTTCCCACAGCCCTCAGCTGATCGTAAAGTGTGTCCCATTTGCTCAAGGGGAGCTGTTTGATGCCCGGGTCAGAAGAACCCCCTTACCACCCCTCCCTCCCTCTTCCACCCATACCTTCCTAGATATGCAGGAAGTAAACCAGACATATAAACAATCACAAAAGTCAAGACACAACTAGTGTCGCCAGAGAAGGCAGTGTGAATAAGTATGGCAAGCCCTCTCCCCCTCCCCTATCCCCTTAGACATAACCCCATAAAATGCTTCCTTAGTTCTCCAGAATAGATAGGTAAAATTACTCTAGATAAACTAAGGCAGTTTCCAAGAGGGTTAATGGTTCAACGTCTTCTAACAAGGCACGGAATTGTCTCAGTATATTCGGCTAGTGTCTGCTGGAGAGAAAAGATTGCTCTTTCACCAGCCTAGCCTATTAACATCAATGACGTATTCCGGCCTAATTTAACACTTTTAAACTCCCTCTTCCCATTGTGTTGCTTAATCTTTAACAGTCTTTAGTGAAATGGCACTTAACTTCAAAAGTCTTATCAGATCGTTGTCTTAAACCAATGTAATCCCGTAATCCCGACGCCTCATTGGCAACGTTGTCACGTTTCACTCATCTACATGAGGTTCTTCAGGGGATAAAGCGCCATCAGCCAAATATTCACTAAAAGAAAAGCCACCATTAAAAACAGCAACCATTTGCTATAGCAGTGCCTTAAAAATCCATAAAATACTGGCAGATAAGAAGAAAATAACATACAAACATACCCAATAAGGCCTCATCTATGCATAGCTTTTTGAGTCGGTCTTGAGTTTCATGAAGTCCTTCATCAATTATTTAGTACTTGTGTCTCACATCCCAAAAACGCTGCGCATGTGCAGACCTTATTCGTCACTCCCACTTATAGTACCCACAAGCTACGTCATTCGCATTGGAACGAATCAGCAACAACTTCCCCACTCAATTTCTACATTAAGACCATGTGGAATAAGCGTCTTAAGCCTAAAGATCCAACGTTGTTCTCGAACCACTAGTGTTTGCGCTAGTGACTTCCCGTTCATCGGGGTGAAGATTTGTTCTATGCAGAAACACTGTAGCATTTCAAACGTATGCTGAAAAATGTGACAATGGGAAACTAGTGGCGCTTGCTGTATATTGTGTTTTAGGCGACTTTTGTGTTCGGCCAGACGTGTTTTAAAAGCCCTGCTAGTCTGCCCAATGTATACAAGAGCACAAGGACAAGTTATCATATAGATCACATTCTGAGATTCACACGTTGTACGGTTCCTCACATATTTCTTATGGTGATGAGTAAATTCTTGTAGTTCCTTAGTAACACAGCAAATCGAGCAGTGCCCACATTTATAGTGACCTGGAGGGTCTGTCATTAGTGATGGCAAAGGTATGGGTCGCAGGACCGTCGGACTCAACCGCTCCTTTAAATTTTGATTGCGGCGCCAAACACATCGAATGACTTTCTCATTTAAACTAGGCACCGTGGTGAGAACGGTAGTGTGTCGAGAAATGATTTTCTTAATCTTAAAACTCAGTGGAGAGTATTGGGTAATAAAATTAATCAAATTAGGATCCTGTTTCTGTCGAAATTGATTGGTATTCAGTAACAGTGACCTGTCATTAAAAAATGCTCGGTGATAAGCTCTCGATATCACTCGGGAGGGGTACCCTCGTTCATAGAAATCGCAGGTCAATTCCTTAGCTTTGTTTTTAAAATCAGAAACATCCGAACAGTTCCTGCGATATCGCAGGAACTGGGAAAATGGCAAGCCTTCTTTCAAGCGAAGCGGATGGGCGCTGCGGTAATGAAGTAAGGTGTTCCAAGCATCCCTTATGCAAATTCACCCCCCACCCCCAACCTCATTCCTCTCTCCTCACACAACCATGACCTACCTCCTCCACACCCCGTTCATTCAGTTTCAGCTAACCCACCTCAGAACCTAAGTTGCCTCATTGAGGCCCACCCTAAACATTGCAAGAAAAAGAAATCTACCCCAGACAATACCCACAGCAAATAAAAGGCATAATGGTATCATGTAGGAGCGGAAATGTCCATTTCTTTTTGAAGATTTGAATCAAGATCTGAGTTGGACAACTTGCGAGATCTAGGTACTTTGCGTCTTTTAGGCAAGGACATCTCCCACTCTCCATTTGTACTTCTTGGACATGATGGGCGATCACCATGTTGCATCAGGTCTAAAAACTCCATTGCGGCTGCCAGATCCAAGATTTTTTGAGTACTATTGTTCCAGTCAAACATTAAAGCAAAGGGAAATCCCCATCTATACGGAATTGCTTGCTTTTGCAGCGCCCAAGTTAAAGGTTTGAAACTTCTGTTGTTCCAAGGTATATTGAGAGAGGTCTTGGTATATCTTAATCTCTTGTCCTTTAAAGACCACCGAGCATTTGGCCCTCATGAGAAGTCTACGAGGCACTTCATCTTCAAAGAAGCTGAAACAGGTGATAACTGCAAAGGGTTGAACATTAGAAGCTCTTCGGGCCCCGTAGGAGCAGTGCACCCTTTCTAAAGGCACAGGAGGAGAGGCATTCAGTACACAAAAGGCATAAAGCTCTTGGATTAGAGCTGCAGTATCCTCCAGACTGAATATTCTGATGTTATTGTGTCTGCCTGTTTTCAAGTTCATCTTGTTGCTCCTTAAGATCCTTCTTGAGTTGATCCATTTTTATAATTTTAGATTGGAAAGCCATGGTCGAATCCATTTGCTCCCCTATATTGATCTCAGTTTGTGTTACCCTGTCATCAAGTGATTTAAGATCAGCTCTGATATCATTCACTGCCTTGGTGAAATCCTGTTGGAAAAGCTTAAGCTCCTTTAAAATTTCCAAAAAAAAATAATCTATTTTTGTAACCGGAGCCTGCGGTCCCGCTGAATTGGATTTGGAGACTGAGGCTCCTTCAGCTGTAATTTGAAGAGCTTGCTGTTAGAGAGTCCGATGATCTAGCAAACTTGGATAAGGAAGATGCATAGGATTTTGTAGTGGCCATATTTTGTTTGTCACAGCAGCTCTCTCAATCTTGTAGCCTCTCGTACTCAGTATATGACCCAAGGTTTGGATCAGGCTGTCCCGTGCCCCCAATCACCGACTATCCCTCACACCACCAGGAAACTATAATGGCCTGGAGAACTTCAACTGACCAGCGACCTCCACAGATCTGAGGGGCCACTTTGGAGCTTCAGATCAAATGGTGCATCAGTAGGAGGTCAGAACTCAGAGGCTAATCCCTATTGGGGCAAGGGATGTGGATCCTAAGGAGGATTCGTTTCCTGAACCAGCCTCAATTTTAATTCAATAGCCCATGTTCCCTGTACAATAGTTATCTCCAAGTTATAATGCCCTGTTCAATGTAATTTCAGTTTGTTCAATGTAAACTGCACTGATGCAGAATACTGTGGTATATAAGAGAATGTAAATAGAATAAAAATTTCCCAGGATGACCCTGTTGGCTATAATTAATGTAACCCCAATTAAACAAATGAAATACTCTCACTTTGTTTCTGAAAGTGTAACCAGATAACTTGCTTAATGTAGTTAAAACACTTCAAATGTCTTGTAGACAAACTTCGAAACTTACAAACTTCGAAACACAACTACATGTAATTCTACACATGTAGTTTATGGTATAAGATGCCCTTGTGACCTGTTATACATTGGGAAAACTATTCGATCATTCAAAGTTCGTATGAACGAACATAAAAGCAAGCTCAAATGCCGAAGACGGGAGGCACCGTTAGTAGATCATTGCCTCGAATACCAACACACATTTGAGAATCTCATATGCTTCTGTATTGAGCAAGTGCTGACACCCCGTTTTGGCAAAACACAAGAGCAAGCCTTACTATATGCAGAACAACGTTGGATTTATCAACTGAAGACCCTGATACCAGGAGGTCTGAACGCACGGTCTGAATGGGAAGCGTGCTTCAGGTGATTTCATTGATTGACGCAAACACAGCCCTTTAAATCTTCCCGCATGCACGGCGTCTTAAAGCATCACCGGTAGCAGTTGAAACCTATGAATTTCTAAGTCTCTCTTTCTATTCAACATATGAAGGTTCATATGAACTTTAAAGTAAGTGAAAGTAATTCTTCTGAATCTTGAAGTCATTTTTTGTAAACTGCAGGAAAGTTTTGGTTTACATAACTTCTTTGTTTTTAGTGCATTATTGAATAAGTCTCCCCTGAAGAAACCCTTGGGAGAAACGCATATAACCAGCGCGCTAGATGGCGTCGGGATTGAGTTATTCACTGACATTGGAAATTGGCGGTGACTTCCGTTGGGCTGACATATGAGCTGTTGAATTTAGCTGCTGAATCAAGACGTCTGAACAAAGCTAAGTAACAGCGATTTGGTCCATGTTTGGAAGTTGCCAGCTTTGGGTTATATTTAACTGCACTAAGCTACTTACAAGTGAATGCAAGAACTTTTATGAAAAATTATAAAAAAAATTAATGGTAGATAGTATGTTTTGGGGTCATTGATGTACCTAAGGGCACTGAGTCCAAAAGTTGTTCATCTTAACCTTTGGCAGCCCGTGAGTTCTGAGACCTTTTATTGCCACCATTAGTGAATTATTCTACAAGACATTTGATGAAGTGTTTTAACTACATTAAGCAAGTTATCTGGTTACACTTTCAGAAACAAAGTGAGAGTATTTCATTTGTATAATTGGGGTTCCCTTTACTCTCGTAAACATCAGACCATTTAGTTATTTATAATTAATGTAAGACATCAGCTGACCTTGTAATCCCACTTACCCGCAGAGGTATGCAATGTGTGTCTTCAAGTCAGTGCTGACTCCTAGAGACACAGAAGCTCCTGGGTTTTCTTGGCAGTGTCACTGGAAGTAGATTGCCAGGCCTATTCTTCCAAGGCAATGGAGGTTAAGTGACTTGCCCAAGGCCAAAAGCAGTGCTAGTGGGAATTGAACCCTGGTTGCTTGATTACCAAGCCAGTGTTCTAAGCACTAGGCTACTTCTCCACTCCAGAGGTAAGCACTATTTATATCAATAATGCTGCGAGAACACCAGAGAAGTGACTGCTGCAACTGATGAGGAAGGGTAACTTTGTCCTGTAAAAAGTATAGAAAAAGATTGTATTGTCCTTTATTTGCAGTACCTAAATGTGCCTCTAGATGGAGCTCTCAGCTAAAGCATGGAATAACCCATAAGAAATCTGGAGATGCAACTTTCTTCCTACCAAAGCAGGCAAGGACTTACTGCAATGGTACAGACCAAGAGTGTTACTCCTCTGCTTAGTGGAAAGACTCTGCTGGATTCCTGAAGAGCCGATCGCAATTTCATTCAATCTCTGTTGGAACTGGATCAGCTGGGCCCTTTAAAAAGAAACGGTGGCCATCTTGCCTGTCCTTATTTGCGTTCCAGCGCTGCATTCCACAACTCAGCCGTTTTGGGATTCAGAGCCATCTGTTGGTGTACTCTTTCCACAAGGCGGGAGTCTCAGCACCACTGTGTGTTCCAGGGAGAGCACAACAATTTCCTGCCGATAGAGCCCCCATCTGCGTGCCAGAGGACGTCACACAGGTATTTTGTAATGGCAGCGAAATTAAGTTTATGGGGTTCAGCAAACGCTTGTACTCAGCACCTGGGGAACGTTAACGCCTTCCTCAGGCTCCTACAGTCAGGCTAACGCTTCAGTGGACCTCTGTTTCACTCCTTAAGCCCCAACCTAAACGGCAACCACTTCTTTTATTGTAACTCACTGTGTTGAGGGTTTCTTTGGAAGTGCTTCGTGGGGCATATCCAAGGCACAATACAAGCAGAAAAGAATGTTGGTAGGGGTAGCCGGCAGCAACGATCATGCTGAGTTTCATCCTGTGCTATTTAGTGTCAGAGACCCCAACTCCCCTCCCGGTGTCAAACAGGGAGAATGTGGAATTCTGAGCCATCTGTTAGGAGGATAAAAGATCTGGTAGCAGCCTTCTATGGAGCTATGGTAGCGCTATTCATCAGCACGTTTTCAATCCAGTAACTTCATATTTGATACTGGATTAACCGGGATTAGGGAGAAGTAGCTGAGGAGCCTCACAGGTCCATGACCATCTTAATTGGGCTCACAAGCACCCCCCCCCCCCCCCCCAGATACCACTTCTGACATTAGGCAACTTGCCTGATCTCCCATTGCCTCAGCTGCCCCCATAGCATAAGCCCTTTTGGTAAAGGCAAAGCCACACTGTAAACTACCCCACAGCAGTTGTATGAGTGAACAGAGCAAGCTGGACTAGACTGCAGTAGAAGAGCTTGTTATGTACAGAAATGGCAGCAAATCTTAGACTTACACAGGAAAAGCTTGACCTTAGCTCCCTGTAGGGCAGAGGAAAGGAGACTGTTTAGGGAGCAGCATAGCTCTGGCCAGCCTAGTCACGCCCTTCCCCCTGTCTTTAGTGGGGCTTCAACAAAGACCCCTCTGCTTCCCAAAATTTAAGACACTTATCAGTACAACCAAGACAGAACTCAGCAGGCTGCTGCCAAGACCCTCCTCCATGTTGTTGCACTTTATTGAACAGGCCCTACCAGGTTCATCCACCTGACTAACACTCTTCGAAGAGCGCATACGTGCAGTGTGAAAGGCATGTCTCCCCAGTTTGCAGAACCAGGCACATGCTTGTATGGTGCACAGGTGAAGATGGGCAAGTTGCCCTTTACGCATGGTGTCCTTTCCTGCATGCATTCCTTTCTTCACATTCCAACTCTATTTTGTTTTTGCTAGAATCCCTCACAAGCCCCCAGCTTCCGAACACAAAAAAACCCCCCACACAAACTGTCACCTTCTCCCTGCTTTTAACCTCTTCCCAGCTGCAAATAGGTCCAGAATCAAAAAATGAGAACACCTAGATCCCCTTAAAACGTTCCAAAATCTTTGTCGGGCATAAACCGCAGGAGGAAGAGCAGAAGTCCCCTTACTCCCACACAGTACATGCCCCTTTTATTTATTATTTTCTTCAAAAGGGTTTATTCATTCCTTATTCACAAAATTACGTAAAGAACACACTTATCTGATCGATCACACACGACGTGCACGTTTCGAAGCAGATGCTTCTGTATCAAGTGCCCACGATAGAAAGAAGTGCGTCCATCCATGCTATGTAACTGACCAAAAACGCCATAATGAGTGGCTGGTGACCAAATGCAGAAGCAGAACTGCAACAGCGCTGGAGAGATCGGGTATGCACTGCACTGCAGTTTCAATGCCATTGCTGCAGGTCCCAGAGAAGGCTGGCCGTGGTAACGATGGGGGCAGCAGGATTGAGGATCACCCAGGGCACCTCTAATCTTTGCAGCAGGCCTGGAAATGGGGGTAAATACTCAGGCTCACAATAGCAGGTTTCTCTACCTAGTAAAGCTGGCTTCCTGTCCACGTCCCCCAAAAGGTGGAGTAAGCCAGGTACTAAAGCAGATACAACCTGTAAGACCAGACATCACCCCCCCCCCTCCAACCCCCTCCAGCAGGTCTTCTAGAACTTGTCAATCTTCCCCCAGTATTTAGAAGTTTGTCTCAAGTATCTGAGCTTTGTCTTTTTTTTCAAAGAAGTCTCCTGGATTCTTTTTTTTTTTTTGGGGGGGGGGGGGGAATTAGACATGCTTAAACAACCCCTTCCCCTCCTCCCATCCAATACCTCCAAAAGCCTATACCAAAAGCATCAATAACCAGTTTAAACTTAACACCTGCAGCATATTCCAGGAACACCTCATTAAAGAGAGCAAGTTCCTTTTCCTACACAGGATTATTACTAAAACTCAGATCCTACCCCCAGGGAAACTGAATCTCATTGTTAGAGGGAACCAGAATCTTCTGAGAATGCTACCCAGAAACCAAGTCCACCCCTCCCCCCTACAATATCTCCCCATCCCCTACCAAGCCTCAATACCGCCATATGTTTACATATGTACATAGTTTACTCCCTAAATACTTCCAAGTTGTCTCCCCTGTTTAATGCAAACTGTTCTGTTATAATGTAAACACTTTGATCATGGGATAAAGCAGTATAAAAAAAAATTAGATATAGAAGCCATTCATCCTGAACCAGGAAGCTTATGAAAGCACCAAGTCCAGACAAGCAAAGGAATAGGAGGAGGAAACCACTTGTTTTATCAGCCTCAAAGTCAGTTACTAGTGAAGCCAGCAATAAGACCTTCCTGCTTCAACCCTCAGAACAAAGGGGCTGCAGGCCCCTGAAAAAGAAAAAGCAACACTACACTGAGCTCAGCTTCCCTCTCACTACATAATGCACGGTAGCAAGGGAAACCAGGAATGGGCAGCAGGTTTAAAGAAAGGGAAGGAAAGGGGACCGGGAACGGAGGAGAGAGAGTGTGGGCATATATTAGAAGGGAGATAGAAAACACATCTAGAGAGTAGAAACAGGTGGAGTCTAAAATTCAGAAGCAGGCTCACACTTCCTGCCCAATCCCTACCCCATTTCCAGGACGAGGACCTTATGTGCACCTTACCTGCAGCACTGCTTCCACCAAGAGGAATTAGGGAAATCTTATACACACAGCTTACTCTCATTAGTGAGTGGGGTGGGGTGGGGGGGGGGGGGAGTCTTTATATGCTTATATTATTAGAGAACATAGGAAGGATCCAGAGCCTTAAATCCACACACTCTGATCTTAGTGGGGAGGGGAAGGGGAAGGGGAATTCTGACATGCATTAGCATGCTGCCCCCCCTACCCCACCCCCACCTTTTGCACTTACCAGGGGCAGGTAAGCATAGGATGCCTGAAGCTGCAGGTTCACCAGCTGGCTAACTCCAGCTTCACTCTGCTGTTGGAAGTTCTGGGAGCTCATGGTGGTAGCAGAGATGATAGATATTCTCAGAAAGGATGTCTGAAAAGTTCAGCATGGAACCAAGGACTGTTGAAGCAAGACTCAAAGAGACTTCCTGAACATTAAGCTTGCAGCCATGCTTTAGTCCTTTTTATAGCTCAGGGAGGTGGAGCCTGTTCTCAGTCCCAACCAACCAATGCCCAGGATCCCTGTTGGCAGAACCAATCAAAGCCTCTGCAGTGAAACATAGGTGAGACTGACACACACTGTAGCAAAAACATAGTCAGAGGACCCTCCCCCCCCCCCCCAAGACTCACAGGGAAGCACATACAGGTAGAGACTCATGTACACACTTCATGTTGCTATTATTGTATAGCAGATAATCTCAGGCTGTCAGCTTCCAAAACAGCACGCAGGCTGACCTTTCTGTTTCATTTCCCCTCTGCAGTACCTAATACTACTAACTTGTGATGGGAAACCAGAAAATGAAGCAAATGTGATCAGGGAGCCATAGAACAAACACTCTTAGGGTGACTACCTGAACTCTGTAACTTTCTGTGGGTCCTGCCTGAGGAAGGAGGGACTTGGATTTCTGAATCTTAGACTTACACACACACAGATTTTGTAAAAGTGGGTGATTATGGGAGGAAGTCTCTTCTCTGACATATGGGTCAGATTTGCAGTGCTACTGCTTAAAATCATATTGTTTACAGTCTCCCTTCCTGCATTTGTGCAAAGGGCCTCTAAGTCCAGGCTGTCTGCAGTAAACTGACAACACTGCTTAAAGGCGGGTTTATGTCCTGTTGAGGATTGCTTGGGGTGAGCTTTAGACAAGACATTGGTTCCTGCAGGATGGTGAGGAGGGGGACAGCCTTACTGTGAGACTCCAGCCTGTCCTTGTCCCTCTCTCAACTCATACCTCTCCTGCATCAGTTGTTTTCTGGAGAAGCTCAGTCTCTGGGGGCTCCAGGCCCGCCCCGTCCCTCTTCCTTCTTGCCCCAGTCCTGCCATGGAGCCCTGCATTGATCTGAATGAGTAAGATCCACAGTGTCGGACTGAGTGTCCAGCTGGCTATGGATGGATGAGTGGAGTAGCCCAATGGATGGTCCTGGGGCTGAAGGAGCTCATTGACTAAGTGACAAGTCTCTGGGAATGTACTGAATGGATACTTAGAGGTCAGCAGCCCTCCTTGGTGCTGACTACTGGTGAGACTTAGGCTATAAAGGAACATGGCGGGGACACAGCACTGTGCAGACCTTTCTGTTTATTTCTGGTGACAGGATTGCAGCACAGGGTTCAAGCTAGGACCCCTCTGCAAACCCAGAATCCAGTCCTGAGTTCCTTATGGACAGGGTGGCCCTTCAGAGACTCCAGCTGTATAGAGAGGGGATTTGCTTAATATTTTTCTAACTCCTTCCTTTGTCTGTCTCTGCTTCTATCTCCCCCTTCTGCTTCTTACTCATCTCTCTTCCTCTTCCTCTCCCATCCAATCCCTCTTCCTTTTCCCTCCTCTTAATCCTCTTATTCATTTTTTTCTCATGTCTTCGGTTTCTACCCTTTTTGTCTTCTTCTTTTCCCTCCCCTTTCTTTATCCCACCCTTCAATTCTTTCTCCTTCTTCTTGTTCCCTTTCTCCTCCCATCTCTTTTCTTCTCCTTCTCCTTTCCCCCTTTCTCCTCTCTTTCTCCCAATGTTCTTCTTAGGAGGAATCATCACCCTAGAGTGAGATGGGGGAAACAGTTATAAAACTTTTCTACATGAATTTACTTGAGATTTTCTTGGGGTCTCCCATTAGGGTGTTCCCTGGCATCTCACAAAATGCGCAGACCAGGCAATGTTGCTTCTTTGGCATGCACCCAAGAACTTTGGTTTTGGGTGCTGGCTTTGTGTTAAAATTTCCTTGCAGATGTATTCTTACTTTGGGGTGGAAATGTTTTAGTCTTCTTTGCCCCTAGTCAGATCACTGATTTTTGGCTCGCTAGAGAAGAACCAAAGACTGTAATAGTAGGGACCACTGAGGAGGTAATGCGTACCAGCAGCTCCGGTCTTCCTTAATCCTCACCCAGAGATTTTTTTCTTCTTTTTGCTGTTTTTCCTGTTTGACCCCGCCCTTGATTGTGGACTACAAGTACTTATAATATTTTCTTTCTTAGGGATTTTTTCCATTTTTTATATGTTCTATTTCTTTCATTCAATCTGTGTTTGAATGTAAATGAAATAATGCAATAAAAATAAAAAATATGCATATATGATCTTATGTTCTTTTGTAAGTTACCAAAAAGTCTGTTTTAATATTATTTAATATCTTTCAATAGTTTTTGCATATTTATGTTGTAATAATTTACTGCTGCTGCCCTTATTGCCCCTGCTCTCTTACTGTGCTTTGGCTAGTATTTAGGGACCTTCCCTCTCTTATTTATTTATTTAACAGATTTTATATACCACTTTATCATCAATTCAAAGCGGTTTAAATATAACAGTTATAGCAACAAGCTTTACATAGAACAGTGAGTTACAACTTGGAGGATTACATGGGGTATAAAGAATACATTTAACTTCGCAATTATATACAGCTACATTGTTGCAGATTGGATGGGTTCAGTTGTTACCTTTAACAATTGTTGGCTAAAAACCATTATTGTTGCAGTGTGGGTTGAGTGCGGGAAGATATATATGCTGGGGAAGAGGGATATGAAGTTTTCAATGTCCTTAGGATATAGTCAGAATATTGAGACATGGGGGAATGTTATGATGCTAATGAGGGAGTGGTATGATGCAAAGAGAGAGACAGGTTATTGGGTTGCTTCCAGTGAATTCTTATCATTCATTTCTTCAATGGTGGGACCATAGCATTCCATGAAAAATTGAGTCTTTATGGCTTTCCTGAAGTCTAGTAGGTCTTTGATTGCACGTAATGAGCTGGGTAGCTCATTCCATAGATGGGGAGCATAAAGGGAGAAGGCTCTATCGCTGGTGGAGTATTTTGACGTTCTGAAGCTTGCTGGGATTTCTAAGGTATTCTCGTCAGCTAGTCTTCTTGTTGTGGTTGGACATGTTCTTTTGATTAGTTGTTCAAGGGCCGGTGATGACAGGTTGTTTAAGATTTTGAAGATTATAATTATATTCTTGTATTTAGTGTGCACTGTGACCGGGAGCCAGTGAAGTTGGCAGAGAGTAGGTGCTATATGGCTGTACATTGCTGTTCCAGTAACGATTCTTGCAGCAGTGTTTTGCACCAGTTGAAAGGGGTGTATTGTCTTTTTGGGTAAATCATGGTATATTACATTACAATAATCCAATATGGGAGTTACTAAGGCTTGGCATACTGTTTGAAAGTGATAGTCATCGAGCAGTGGTTTAAGCTTCTGCAGAGATCTAGGTTTGTGATAGGCAGATTTGGTTGTTCTTTTTATATGGGATTGAAAGCTGAGGTGCTGATCGAAGGTAATCCCGAGGTATCGGACTTCCTGTTTGTTGGTTAGGTTGTGATTGAGGATTTTTATAGAATCAGGTGGAGAGAATGTACTGTTCCTGGTTATATGCATTAAGTTTGCATTTATTTATATGCATTTATTCCCCCCCTGCTCTTCGCGTTGAGCTTTGGGATTCCCTTGTTTTGACCATCACTGACCTTTCTCTCGCTCTCCCCCATTTACTTATTGCCGGAGATTTCAATTTACACTTGGACTCGCCCACCTCAGCTAGGGATCTCTCTTTCATCTCTCTCTTACAAGATTTATCCCTCACACATGTTCCCTTCCCCACCCATCAGGCCGGGCACACCCTTGACCTACTCCTAACACCCTCCTCCTCCTCTCTTGTACTATCTAACCTTTCCTCTGTGCCTCTCCCTTGGACAGACCACGTCTGCCTCTCTGTCTTTTGCTCTCACTCACGGGGGCCCCACTCTCCCTCCTCCTCTTCTACTCCTCCTTCTACCCCTTCTCCTCCGCGGCTTTCCCGTGCCCTTTCATCTCTTACTATTCACCAATTTCCCACAGCAGCCGAACTCCTACCCACTGATTTTTCCCTTCTCTCTCCTAACTCTCAAGCTACCCTCTGGTCAACAGCCCTTGCATTTACTCTTGACCGTATTGCCCCTTTGCACCCTCATCCTACTCGTCGCCGTCCCTCACATCCCTGGTATCATGGGGGTCTACGACTCTTGCGCGCACAGCTTCGCAGAGCAGAGCGACTGTGGCGTAAGAGTCCTTCACCTACCTCACTTTCGTTTTTCAAATCTAGTTACTCCCACTACCGCTCTTCTGTCCACCTTGCCAAACGCACATTTTTTACTAACGATATCCTGACTGCCCCAAATCAGACCCGGCACCTCTACTCCACCCTCCGGTCCCTTACCTCCCTTCACTCCCCAGCTTCAGCTCCTCCAATCCCCCCTTCTCCTCTGCCTTCCCTTCTCGCCGCCTGCTTCAGCAACAAAATATCTACGCTGAGAGCCTCTCTACCTTCTTGTCCTGCCCCGATTCTCTCCCCCCCTCCTACCGCCTCTCCTCCTCCCATCTCCCAAAACTCCCACTGCTGGGCATCTTTCTCACTGATCACTCCTCCTGAACTTCATCATCTCATCTCTTCCTCAAAGAAAACTTCCTGCTCTTTAGACCCCATTCCTTCCTCTTGGCTTCTGGAATCCTCACTGGGTCTCCTTCCATTTATTCTTACTATGTTTAATTCCAGTCTTTCCACAGGGTCCTTCCCCCACTCCTGGAAACATGCTTTAATTCGCCCCTCCTTAAAAATCCCTCACTTGATCCCCTAGTTCCAGCTCACTACCGTCCTGTCTCCAACCTTCCTTTTCTCTCAAAACTCTTAGAGAAATTCGTCTTTGCACAACTTTCTCACCACCTTGATTCCACTAACTTTCTTCACCCTCGTCAATCAGGTTTCCGTCAGGGTCACAGTGTCGAAACTATTCTTCTTGCTTTCACTAATGCACTGCACGTAGCTCATGATCGTGGTGATATCTCGGTGGCGGTTGCACTTGACCTTTCCGCTGCTTTTGATCTGGTTGACCACTCCCTCCTTCTTCTTCGTCTTAGGGAAGCCGGTCTTTGTAGTACTGTTCACCGTTGGTTCCACTCTTTTCTTTCTTCTCGTACTTGTTCTGTCATATCACCATCCTCCTCTACCCCTCCCTCAGATTCTTTCCCTCTTTCCTGTGGGGTCCCTCAGGGTTCTGTCCTGGCTCCTCTTCTTTTTAACCTTTTCTTAGCCCCCTTGGCCCTTTTAATTCAACAGTCCGGATTATCTGCCTTTCTTTACGCCGACGACATTATTCTGCTACATCACACATCCCCTTCTTGTCCTGACCTTTCCGCGTTAAATTCCTGTCTCTCTACTGTGGCCTACTGGCTGACTCACAACTGTCTTCACCTTAATCTCACCAAGACAATTGCTATCTGGTTCTCCCACAATAACCCTCCTCCCACGCTGGCCCCCTCTTTCTCTGGTTCTCCTGTTCCTTTAGTTTCTTCATTTCGTTATCTTGGGGTTCACTTTGATTCTGACCTATCTTTCCATTCCCATATATCACATATCACTAAATCTTCCTTTTTCTTCCTCCGACAAATTCGTGCAGTTCGCCCTTTCTTATCCTCTTCAGCGCTCACCACTTTATTGCTATCTTTGGTTATATCACGGGTTGACTTCGCAAACTCACTATTCATCGGCCTTTCTAAATCCCAACAGTCCCGCTTACAACGGATCCAGAATACTGCTGCCCGTTTGGTCACCCACTCCTCCCCCCGTGATCACATAACGCCCCTTCTATTTCGTCTTCACTGGCTCCCCTTTCTCTACCGTGCTCACTTCAAACTGGTTATTCTGGTTCACAAAGCCCTTCATACAGGCACCCCTCAATACTTAACCGACCTTCTTTCTTTTCACTCTCCCAGGTACACTCCTCGTTCCTTCCACCTGAACCGCCTCGCTCTCCCCTCCCCCTCCCGTGCCCATCTACAATCCACCCGTTCCTCCGCTTTCTTTTTTGCCGGCCCCGCCCTCTGGAACTCCCTCCCCTCCTCACTCCGCCTGGAACCTCACCACCCCACTTTTAAACAGAACTTGAAAACTCACCTCTTTTCCCTGGCGTTTGATGTCCCCTCTCCCTTCGTGTGAATCCCACTTGTCCTATCCTTTGCTTTCCTCGTGTTTGTGTTCTGTTATGTTTCTGGTCCTGTCTCTCCTGTTTTATTGCTTTCCTATTAAGAATTTGTATTTCTATTCCATTTCGTTGGCTTCGGCCTTCTTTTTATTTGGTTTTATTGTACACCGCTTTGCCTACCCTGAAAGGCGGTTTTTTATCAAATGAAATAAAACATAAACATAAAACATAAGTCAGATTTTTTGAAGTTTATGAGTAGATTCTGTTCTTTGAGCCACTTTGCCATGGATTTGAGGCATGCCATAATTTGAGAGTAATCGGGGTGATTAATATTTATGGGGATGAATACCATAATATCATCTGGATATATTCTGTATTGAATGTTGTGATGCTTTATGATGTTACATAATGGTTGGATGTATGTATTGAAAAGTAATGCAGATAGGGCAGATCCTTGGAACACCCTGGTGTTGGGTGAAGGGTTTGGATTACTGTTTTTTAATTCTAACTGGTTGGTTATGGTGAGAAAGGTATGAGAGAAACCAGTCTAGCACAGTTAGTTATTCCTATGCTGGATATATTACCAGCTTGATTACCTAAATCATATGTACTTTGATTACTCCAACTGGTATTATGTGAAAAGTATTTTTGTTTTAATGGCTCCTATTACCACCATGTTTATGGGATTGCTATGGGAGCAATGGTGGCCCCCACTATATAACCCTCTATGTTGCTGCTTTGAGGAGGAGTTCATTTATACATTATCTTGGAAGCAATATATTCAAGAACAAAGGTTTCTTGATGATATCTTCTGTCTTTGGCAGAGACCATTTTCTCTTTTGCAAGATTTTGTAAAATGGCTTAATAACTGTAAACCCAATTTGAAATTTGATAGTGCTATCAAATTGGAACAGATAGCCTTTTTGGATCTTACAATAATGAAAATAGAAACAAAATTGTTAACCACTTTCCATAAAAAAGCTGTGGTGAAAAACAATTAGTTGTATTTCTCAAGTCATCTTCCGATCAAGTTAAAATGGGGTCTTCCCATCAACCAGTTTTTACAGCTTCGGCACATTTGTTATTATGTGGATGACTATAACATACAAGCAAACACTTTAAGTGATCGATATATGCAATGGGGCTATCCAAGAAAGATTGTTAAAACAGGCATATTTGGGAAGCCCGTGAGCACGTGCGTTATTATTGGCTCCTGCAGTTCAAACACAGTCAGTACCTTCTCCTTTAGTACGTGTATTTCCATCTTCTGTGAAGACTCCTATTATTGCATCATTGATTATAAGCATTATATCAATGTTTTCATGAAAGAACGATAGTGGCTTACTGCCAAGGGAAGAATATCACAAACTTTGTATGTAAATCAGTAACTTGGCAGGACGTATATGTTGGAGGGCTGTTTTGCTGCCTCGGGAAATGGAGGCCTGGAACATATTAAAGGAATCATGAAGTCAGAGGACTACCAAGGTATTTTGGAGTGAAATGTGCTACCTAGTGTCAGAAAGCTAGGTCTGGTTCGAAGGTCATGGGTCGTTTAGCAGAACAATAACCCAAATCATACATCCAAAAGTACAAAAGAATGTTTAAAAAGGAACAAATGGACTGTTTTAAACTGGCCAGCAATCAGTCCTGATCTCAATCTAAGCAAGAACCTTTGGAAAGAGATGAAATCTGCCGTTGGTAAAAGGAATCCTGGAAACATTCATGAGCTGGAATAAATCACAGTTGAAGAGTGGAAGAAACTGTAAAAAACTTGCAGATGGCTACAAGAAACTTCTGGAGGCTGCCAAGAATTGTGCAACCAAGTATTAGTGAAAGGTGCCATTAAACCTGTCCAGATCATATTTTGTTTTTTATTCAGAAATTACTACAGCTAAGTTGCACAGACCTCTTTTTTTGTTGTATACCTTTGAACTTTCTATTCCAATATTATGACATACAGTTGGAATATTTTCAATTATTTCTCAAGATATTGCACACAACATGGTGAATTTAGACCTTACCTGCTAATTGTCTTTCCTTGAGTCCCTCCAGTCCAGCCCAGACACGTGGATTATGCATGCCTACCAGCAGATGGAAACTGAGAATCATTGGCTTGATCCTTCTGACATCATGGTACAAAGGGATCTACTGCAACTACTACTGAACATTTGTATAGTGCTACAAGATATAGGCCTCTGTTGTAAAGAGGATACTGGGCTTGATGGACCTTGGTCTGACCCAGTATGGCATTTCTTATGTAGGAATGGAAAAGGCCACGGCATGGGAAACACAGACAATTCATTTAGCCACCTCAGAGCTGTTAATGGAATTGAACCAGTGACCTTTGAATTTGTAAGTATTTAATGCAGTGCTGCAGCTGGGAGAGCCATCTGTGAGTACAAAACATCCAGAGAGTGTAGAATTAAATGACTAGCCTTAGCTCACAAAGGCCCATACTGGGGTTTGGACCATGGCCACCCTGCTTTTAAGGCACTACTCTAACTACTGTGCTATTAGACATCTCTGAAGCCTCCATCTTGCCACTATTTCTGTAACAAAGAAGATTCGAAAAGAATATCAAATGATTCAATCACACCTTCAAGTCCTCATATCCTATTCACTGCTTTGAGGTCACTCAAGTGTGAGGACTAAGAGACAGGGCGCAATGCCTCCAAGCCTATACTGTTGTTACACACCAGCACCAGGATGCAATGAACTGGCGGACTCAAGGTGTACGCAGAGCTATACAGGCAAAAGAAAGACGGCCCCTTCTCAACAGAGCTCGCAAAACTAGTTGCGACCAAAAATACCTCTAGAGCTATGCACTTACTCGGAAAATATACACCTACCCTAGAGCCCTGAACTAAAGGGACCTGCGACAGAAAGGAACCTAATATCGTACCAGAATCAATTCTACCGAGCCTAACCAAAAACAGGAAATTACCAGTCGAGTACCGAAACATACCAGTCCCCTGCACCATGTCCACAAAGGGGCTCCTTTTCCTAAACCAAAGTCCCAGGGAAAGGGGAAAAACAGAGCAGTGCCTTGGGAGAGCAACCCCCAACCCAAGGCCTGAATCCATAGCCCCGCTACAATGATAAAAGAGCAGGCTGAACTGTGCACTAAAACGGCAGCCCTTCATGGCAAGAAACACTCTTCCAAATTACCGTGTTCAGTGGGGCTACCTGCAGTAACTATCTGTGTATTTTAGCATGTACTTAATATCATCATTAATGTTAACACCTCAGAGGCCACTACAATAAATTAAGAATTGAACTACTTTCGGCCAATAGTGTTTGCCCATAGGCCAAATATGCGCCTCAAACTCTCCGGCTGAATAAACCTAATGGGAAGGGTAAAGAAAATGGCAGCCTTTCCCACCCAAACTCCCCACCTGAGTGAACGGTCTGGGTGTTGTTTTTTTTCCTCCATAGAAACAAGGACTGATAAAAAATCCCCATAGGGCCTAGATTGCTAAGATGATCGTCACTACGAAAGGAGAGGGGGACCCCACAAAATCACAGCAGGGTTATCTGTCTCCTCTGCCGGCTTCACAGCAAATATTAAATTATTTATTTATAGTTTATTACGGCATGACTGTTTCTAACAGTCTCCTGAGGCTCTGTCCAATATGGGCTGCCATGGACTTAGGATGCTACAAAGCATTCCTTCTTGTTTTGTTTTTGTGCTTTTTTTGTTTTGTTTTTAATTTTAACACACTCTGAACAGCACCCTGCTAAGGAAAGCAGTAAGACCACATACCTTAGCTTAGATGACCTCCGATCTTCCCCGCCCGGCGCTGGAATCACACACCAGCTTGAACTAACTGTGGCAGACTGAAGTAAGTCTCTGGAGGCCATTCCCCTATCGCAGTGGTGAGAACTGCTAATGACTTTCATTGCAGTTTCCGACCTCGGGCAGAGTCCACACCCCATAGGGGACGGTAGCCACCACTGTGCTTCAGTCAGGCACTTCAGCCTTTAACAACTGCCCACAAATGCTTTGAATAAAAAAGAGCAGCCCCCACACGACAAGGAAGCCAAGGACAATGGCGGCACATCTGCTTAGCAGTTCTCTCTGTTTTGTATAGAAATATTAGCAGACTATTTATCCCTGCTCCCCCACCAAGTTCAGCATGAGAAAGGGAAATTATCCCTCTCCTAGCTACACCAAAGTAACTCCAGGAAATATAGGAGATGTGCCGGTACAGGGAAGAGGGTGGGACCTGGCACCACCAGGTTATTCATCCCAGATCACTATCATTTCCATAAAAATCTCTCAAAAAAATTCCATCCGATATAGACTGCACAAGACTATGCCAACCACCATCTGCTGGAGACTGAGAAATACTGGCAAGATCGAGGCTGCACAGATTCCTTTGTACCATGATGTCAGAAAGATCAAGCCAATGATTCTCAGTCTCCATCTGCTGGTAGTCGTGCATAACCCATGCATCTGGACTGGAGGAAACCTAAAATGCAAGGTGCCAATAACGTTGACCATAAATGTAAAGTGTGTTTCAATATCAATTTAATCCCCTGTAATATTCTATGCAGAGCTATTCCCTCACTAATATATGCTGGATTGTTGCTCCTACTTCTACTCTTACATATTTATTTACATCTTCCTGTTCATTTATGTCACAGTCAGCTATGAGAGACATATTTTTAGTTTTCCTCAATTTTACTCCAAGGCAGTGATTTTTAACCTGATCCTCTGTGACCCCCAGGCTAATCAGGTTTTCAGGATATCCATAATGTATATGCATGAGATAGATCTGCATACAGTGGAAGAAGGGCATCTATCTCATGCATATACATTGTGGATATCCTGAAAACCTGACTGGCCTGGGGATCCCAGAGGACTGGGTTGAGAACCACTGCTCTAAGGTAATGTTTTAGCACATTTCTCCAGGCCAAAAATCATCCTGATATCTAAAAAGCTTTTCACTGAATAGAATTATTCCACTAAGTACTGATCAAAAGAACCTTAGAGTGGACTAAATTCATGTTTTCGTTGAGAAGATGTTGAATGAAAACATATATTACATTAGGAACATAAATGGTTTCTCTCCAGTGTGGACTCTTTCAAGAAGTCTTAGGCTAGCTTTATTAGTAGAGTTCTTATCATACTGTGAACAATTAAATGGTTCTCTTGGGGGTAATTTACCCAAATGGGTTAGTTTTGCACATAACATGACAGTCATGAACTTCACCTCTAAACCAGGGAATGTGCAGTATGATGTCGGTCTCTCAGATTTACTACTAACACTCACCGTAGTACTTGTATTGTGCCAAAGAGAGCTTCCTCCTGGAGTTCATAAGACGTAGTATGTATTGGTAATTTGTTAAGATGTGGCTCAAAGTTTTCTTTTATCAGGCCTGTGACTCCCAAGATGATGAAAAATATTTCTGTATCTTTTCCCCACATTTTCTTGGTCTCTGACTGCATTTCTCAATACGTCAAGATCTTCTCCTTTTCCAAGCAATTCACAGAATAGTCATTTGGAATAGACACCTCTATTATCATTGTCATTCTAGTGTTTCATATATTGGGTTTCCTCACATCCAGTTTCTTATCCACCTCTTTTCTGTTACAGTGATGTTGTAGTGCTTACAGAGTTTCCAGTGGATGAGATGTGCCACCTTGTTGTGTCTTTCAGTATACAAATTTTCTGCCATCAGTACTTTACAACCATTTACAAGATGAGTAACCATTTTCAGCTCTTTCTTATAGAATCTGCATATGTCTGTTTTACCTGTTTTCTCTTTGCTCACTGTGAACTGTTTTGTCCATAATCCATTTTCCTGGGCTGCAAATATCAATCTCTCATCCTTAAGTTTCAGTTAGCCTCTCCACAACCACTCTTGTGTCCTCGTTTGATCAACAAATGGTTCCTGGAGTAATGCTTTTTATTTCCCACTGTATTTATGGAATTTGTCACTTGTATTTTCTTATTTGCTGATCTAATTCTTCAAAGAAATATTTTTCTTGTTTTGCAAATTCTGTTGCTTTCTTTCCTGTATACACTGCTGGCTTCTCATTCATTCCTTCTGCTCATTGGATGCCTCTCCTAGTTTAATAATGGAGACAGACTCTAGCCTTTTTATGTTCATACTTTTATCAGAGGGCAATTTCTCCAAATGGGTGAGTTTTGCACACACCATGACTGTCATGAACGGCACTTCTAAGCCAGGGTATGTGGAGTATGATCTGTGTCTCAAATTTACTGCTAATGCTCAGCATAGTACTTGCATTGTGTCAAAGAAAAGCCTTCCTTTTGATTTCCCAAGATGTTACTTGTATAGGTGATGTATCAAGGTGTGCTTGGGAATTCCCATTAAGCCTGTGGTACCCAATACAATGGGAAATAACTCGGTATCTTTCTGCCACATTTTCTTGGTCTCTGACTGCATTTCTTGGTACTTGAAGATTTTATTCCTCTCAACGCTATTCACAGAGTAGTTGCTTGGAACCGACACTGCTATAATCAATGCCGCTCTGGTGTTTTTCTATTTTACCACTATATCCGGCTTCCTCGCATCCAGCTTTTTATCAGTCAGAATGGGAGAATCACAGGTGATCAGAACCTGGGATCATAATTCTTTTAGGGTCATGATCCCAGTGCTTTTCAGGCACAGTGTTGGGTAATTTACAGAGTTTCCAACATATGAGGTGTGCTACTTTATTGTGAACATGTAAAATTTTATCTCCAGTGTCTATTTCTTCATGCATTTGTAGATCAGCTTTTTGATTGAAGCTTTTATCACATGCAGAACACTGAAATGACTTCTCTTGGGGGTAATTTCTCCAAATGGGTTAATTTTACACATGGTGAAAAAGAGAAAGAGGACCCAATCTATGCAAACAAAACAAAAAAATTTGGTCAAATAAAGCTCAACAGTGGCAAAAAAAAAAAAATGTGTGTGTGCGTGTCTCTGTGTTTGTCTAAGGGGAAAGGTGGAGACATCAACAGGCATCGCTTCAGACTCATAACCACAGGTCTCTGCCTCCTCACTCAATTCCACCCTCCAACAAACAAGCAATCTTATTTATGAACTTAATACAATCTTTTTGAAAAACATTCTAAAACTTCACAAAACACCTTACTTCAAAACCAGATCTCAAAAGCAAAATCAGAAAGAAGTCACTTATCTTCTAAAAGCATCAGGGCACAAGCAGCATGGCTCAAATATACAAAAATGTACTTCAGATCGGCATATATCCAAAGCTGTAACAAACTTTCAACAGCAAAAGAAACAAATTGATCGTCTTAGATGTCATAAAGACTCGTCTTTTTGGCTTTAAACTTTTGAAGCAGCAAGACTGTGTGGAGGCTCCTGACGCAGGCTCTTTTTGAGCCGAAATATCAATATTGAGTGTAACCACGCAGTATCTTTTTGACATCTAAGACGATGACTTTGTTTCCTTTGCTATTGAAAGTTTGTTACAGCTTTGGATATATGCCGTTCTGAAGTAGATTTTTGTATATTTGAGACATGCTGCTTGTGCCCTGATGCTTTGGAGATGCTTCTAAAAGATAAGTGACTCCTTTCTGATTTTGCTTTTGAGATCTGGTTTTGAAGTAATGCGTTTTTGTGAAGTTTAAAAACATTTTTCACAAAGATTGTATTAAGTTAATATAAAGATTGCTTATTTGTTGGGAGGTGGAGTCAAGTGATGAGGCTGCGGTTATGGGTCCAAAGTGATGCCTATGGATGCCTCCACCCTTCCCCCCCCCCACATATATATATATATATATATATATATATATATATAGATATATGGATATATATAGATATAGATATATATGGATATATATAGATATAGATATATATAGATATATATATATAGATATAGATATATATATAGATATATATACACACACAGGGTGGCCGAAAAAAAGTGAGAACATCTTGTAAATTAAAAACTTAAATAGTTTACTTATTTACCTTTTTTAGCTATATAATGTCTTTATTTCGACAATTTCTGTTGGGGTTTTCGTGGGCATCTCCTAAGATTATTTGGGAATTTTTTCTATTTTTGTTATTGTGGTTGCTTGTGTTCAACCCCAACATATATATACAGGACCCACCTTAAACTAATTGCTCGTGCCACCGAAGAGCATGGAAACTTTTTATTTATTTTGCCAGGTCTGTAACATCACAAGCTTCGCTTTTAAATGATAAGGTACAAATTTCAATATCAATACATAGCATCAATGTCTATAACAGGCAAAGCACCTGACTTAAGTGTAAAGGGTCCTGGGACAGAGACAGCATCACTCCAGAGAGATCAGCTAATGTCTGTCCGCCCATCAGTTTCTCCCCTATATTTATATTCATTTTTAGGCTTAAATTGCTGATAAGCAGATTTCCTTTCTTTTCTTATTCTCTATTTTTTTCAAGCAAATCTGCTCCTTAATCTTTTGTCCTCTTGCCCTTTGCTTTTCATTGTGGCATCCTGTCTCCCCATTCTCACAGCAGTCCTCTTTGCCTTGTGCTAACCATGTTTCCTGCAGATTAACTCCAAATACTGATTAAGTTCTTTTTCTTTCAAGGGCCCAGGTGGTAGTTTTCACTAGCTGTGTAGCTTTTAGAGCCTCTCATTGTGCCAGCTCTGGGATTTCAGGATGTTAGCTCAATTCATAGCTCAATCTTGCTGATTCTACAGTTTCAGGATGAAAAGGGTCAGCAGGTTATTTCTTTCTTAGGCCTAGAGCTATAGACGTTAGCACAAGATAGATCCAACCTGAGACAAGGGTACCTGAAGGGGGATTCATTTTTTTTTTAGTTTGTCAATCGTTTACATCTGTCTTTTTGAATTTTTAAATAACTTATATGCTACAAGATGTTCTCACTTTTTTTGGGCCACCCTTTATATATTTTTTGGCACTTTTTGAGGTGTTGAGTTTTGTTTGACCCATTGTTTTTGGTTTTTATTTACTTTTGCACATACTATGACAGTCATTAACCTCACTCCTAAGCCAGGGTATGTGGAGTATCATCTCAGTCGCTAGGATTTACTGCTAACACTTGCCTTAGTAGTTGCATTGTGCCAAGAGAGCTTCCTTCTGGAATTCATAAGACATAACATGTGTAGATAATTTGTTAATATACGACTGAAGATAAGTTTTCAAATTGTTGAAAGCATATAATCATCACTGCATCAACTAAAATAAAATCAAATAAGTTGTAGTGAAGGGTTTCTTATGACCTATGAGGATGAATGACCTAGAACCAAACAAGGGGTCCTAATTTTGATTTAAGGCACAAAACTGAGGTCCTTTCCCTTCTTTTTTATAAAATTTTCCAATTTGTTTTTTTGAAATCATATTTGGTGTTATCCTTGGAATGAAAGAATAATTAGAAAAAAACATTTTGGGAAATATTCACAAGTTATTTGCGTTGTTAATTATTTGTTTTATGCACACCACCACAGTCATGAACCTCACTTCCAAGCCAAGATATGTAAAGTATGATCTCCAGTGTGTAATCTTTCATGCATTTGCAGATTACTTTTTTGATTGAAGCTTTTATCACATTCAGAGTATCTAAATTGTTCCAGTCCATTATGAATTATTTCATGCTTTCTTTGATCTGATTTTGATATAAAAGATGCTATCACATTCAGATCACAACTCATTTCTCTCCAGAGTGCACTGTTTCATGAATTTTTAGGCCAGTTTTATAAGTAAAGCTTTTAACACATTGAGAACATTTAGATGTCTTCTCTCCAGTATCTATTCTTTCATGAATTCTTAGGCTAGCTTTGTTAGCAAACCTTTTATCAAACTGTGAACATTTAAAAGGTTTTTCTCGGGACAGTTTCTTCAAATGGGCTAGTTCTGCACATACCAAAACAGTCATGAACCTCACTTCTAAGCCAGGGTATATGGAGTATGATCTCAGCCTCAAATTTACTACTAATGCTCGGCCTAGTTCTTGCATTATGCCAAAGAATGATTCCTTCTAGAGTTCATCAGATGTAACAGGCATGGATAATTTCTCTCCAGTGTGTATTCTTTCATGCATTTTTAGATTACCTTTTCGCTTGAAGCTTTTATCACAGTCAGAACATTTAAACGGTTTCTCTCCAGTGTGTATTCTCAAATGCATTTGCAGACTACTTTTTTGATTGAAGCTTTTATCACAGTCAGAACATTTAAATGGTTTCAGTCCACTATGAATTCTTTCATGCCGATTCTGATCTGATTTTGAAATAAAGCATTTATCACATTCAGAACATTTAAATCGTTTCTCTCCAGAGTGCACTCTTTCATGACTTTTTAGGCCATTTTTACAAGTAAAGCTTTTATCACATTGAGAACATTTAAATGGCTTCTCTCCAGAGTGTATTCTTTTGTGAATTCTTAGGCTGGCTTTAATAGTAAACCTCTTATCACATTCAGAACATTTAAATGGCTTTTCTCCAGTGTGTAATCTTTCATGAATTTGTAGTTTACTTTTTTGATTGAAGCTTTTATCACATTCAGAACATTTAAATGGTTTTTCTCCAGAGTGTAATCTTTCATGAATTTGTAGATTACCTTTTTTATTGAAGCTTTTATCACATTCTAAACACGTAAATAGTTTTTCCCCATTGTGTATTCTTCCATGCATTTGTAGATTACTTTTTTGATTGACGTTTTTATCACTGTCAGAACATTCAAATAGGTTCTGTCCAGTGTGTAGTCTTTTGTGACTTCTTAGGTTAGCTTTATTAACAAACCTCGTATCACATTCTGAACATTTAAATGGCTTTTCTTGGGGCTGTTTTTCTCCGGTGTGCATTCTTTCATACATTTGTAGATTACTTTTACGACTGAAGTTTTTATCATATTCACATTTAAATTGTTTCAGTCCACTGTGAATTATTTCATGCCTTCTTTGATCTGATTTTGATTTAAAACATTTACCACATTGAGAAAATTTAAAGAGTTTGTCTCTAGTGTGGTTTCTTTCAGGAGACCTTAGGTTAACTTTTTGATTGAAACTTTTATTACACTGCAAGAATTCAAAAAGCTTCTGTTTTTTGAGAAATTTCTGATAAATTGTAAGTTGTGACCTGTATGTAAAACATTTTTCACTTTCTGTACACTGGAATGCTTTGTCTTGTCTATGAAACGTTTTTTCTGCTGTCAGGTTTGACTTTTCAGTGCATCTTTCCTTACATGCAGTGCACTGAAATGGTCTCGCTCCTTTATTAAGTCTCTTACTTTGTTCAAAATTTGTGCAGTGGTTGGCATTATCCTCTTGTTCAGTATATGTGCTGGGTCTCTCTCTTTTATGAGCTTTTTCTTTCCCTCGTGGTGGTGTTACTCTAATAAAGCCTCTTTCACAGTCAGTTGTAGGATCTGTTCTGGAGGGGTCTCTCTGTTTCCATTTCTTCCGCTGTTGCCCATTAAACATTCCCATTCTCTCACTGTTACATCTGGATCCATCACCTATTGGATATAAATGAAAGTAAGATGATTAATTTTACAGCTGTGGAGAAGGACATAGATAAGGAATTATCCCCATAGAATTCTTTAAAGGTATTTGCTGGGCTAAGGAGCCATATAAAAGAAACCGGAGCTGGTGTTGCTTGTAGACTGGTACATGAAGAGAGAAGAATAGACCATCACATCTCATCCAAATGATTCTGGACTTCTTACCCTCACCTCCAGTCTCCACACTAGAATCCCTTCACTCAGATTACAGCCACTAAAGTTCACTGAGAATTTGCAAAAGACTGCAACTCCTAGAGGACATCGGGGATTCATTTTGGACCTAGTCAATGAAATTTAGACCTGTCAGTTTAGAAAAACTGAATTCCCATTACTAAGAAATAAAAATGAAATTGAATATCACTAGTTACATTCACCCTCTATGTGTAACTATAGCAATATGCCGCCGCACATAGCAAGGATTGTATCCTAAAGGAATTCTTGGCTCACCTCTTTTGGTATCAGCATTCTCCTCTCCTCCCTCCAGCTGGTCCCTGAGATGAATCTCTTCTATTTTCAGGCTCTCTACTGTGGGATCCGTACAGTAACCTCTTCTTCCTGTTAAAAGATGGAAAAGTAATTTCAGCTATAATAAGGAAGCTAAAGACTTCAGAAGAGCAATACTTGGATAAAAGTGAGATGATAGGAATCTTGTGAGTTCTGAAAATTAAAGTATTTTGCTGGAAAGCTTTAAGTACTTTCTATAGCAATGAAATGGAACCAAGGCAGAGAACACAAACAGGTTCCCACAATTGCTTGCTAATGAAACTGTTTCAGAATATGCCCAAGAGTCCCGCTTACCTTCAAACTGATGCTCAGGACCGGCCTGAGGGTTTCTGCTGCCCTAGGAAGAACCCCAGCCATGCCACACTACATCTGGCGATGCCGCCCCCCTCTCCCCCTACTGCCGCTGATTTTGGCAGCCGGGGGGGGGGGGTGTGGCTCGGCGGCAGCAGCAAGTCATATGCTTCAGCACACATGGCCTTCCGTTTCTGACTTCCTTCCATAACAACTTTGTGGAGCTCAGAATCATCAGGCCATGTGCACTGAAGCACATGGCTTGCCACTATCGCCAAGCCACTCCAGCCCTCTGAATCAGCAACAGTGGGGTTGGCAGCGTGGCTCAGCACGGGAAGGAAGAGGGTGCAAGGCCATGTGTGCCGAAGCACATAGTCTGCTGCCCTAGGCGGCCACCTAGTGGACGGACCAGCCCTGCTGCTGCTACCAGTGGGGGTCCTTCCTCCCTCCTGCTGCTTCCACTGAAAGTCTATCTGCCTTCCTCCTTTTTGTTACTTCCAGTGGATGCGGGAGGGGGGTCAGCCTGCTATTCCTCCCGGCCTCCCTCCATCCTGCTAATGCCTCCCTTCCTCGTTCTTCCTGCTGATCCCAGGAGAGGGCATCTCTCCACCTTTCCTCCAGCCTCTTCCAGTACGACCATCCTGCTGCCTCTCTCCAGCTACCAGCACTGTCTGGCTCACAGGAAACAAAACCCACAAGCTGTTGGGGAGGAGGAAGCTTTAGCATCTTGAAACAGCACCGAGAGGTCAGAAACAGTAAGAGATACAAGGAAGAATATAAAAACTGATAAAGGATGAGAGACAGGAGGTGCTGAAAGAAAATGAAAGGATGGGACAGAGACATAGCAAAATGGTGAGAGAGAATGAGGGAAAGAGAGAAGGAACGAAAGGCATAAAAAGACAGATCTAAAAATAAAGTTAGACAGTAGATAGCAAGGAAACATAACAAGCACATTATTCACACAACAAAGCTTAGAAGTCAGGGACAGTGACTATAACACCTCCCTTAGTTTGCCTGGCCCAGAGGAGGTGTCTTTCCTGTAATATATTTTTCATCAGCTCATCACTAACTTTAATCCAACTACGCTACCTGTTTCATGTAGTTCCTCATATCTTCCAGGGTTGGGCAGGTTTCCTCTTTCCTCAGGTCCCTGGGGCTTGGTCCTGAATCCTTCTTGCTCAAATTGGATTAAAAGGTCAGGTTTGACATTGGGGAAGCCTGGAGTGAGAAAAGATAGTTCAGTATGTTTAGAAAAGTTACACCAGAGCCTGTCTTATCAGTGCAAGTGAGCTCAGAGTTGTGCTGTTTTCATAGACACTGCCACCAGTGCAGAGCAAAAAAAAAAAAAGAAGGGTGCTGCTGTCCTGATCATCATCAGAAATCCATTCTAGCAAGTACCTGGCTCATTTTAATACCGAGGTGGGCAACTCTATTCCTCAAGAGCGGCAATGTAGTCTGCTGCAGATATTGCTAATGCATAAACACAATGATAATTTCTGCCATCAGGAACCAGTTTTGATACATATTCTTTTTCAGTCAACTACCATAGATCAGAAATTCGATTCTGTCTGGTATGAGTAAGGGGAAATCTAACTGATTACGATTTGATGACAGGATTGGAGATGTCTTAAGCCCCAGGCTATTAATACTAGAGAATTGCTAGGTTTGAAACATATTGATTACCAGACAGACCAATCTTTCATTTACTTCACCTCCTAGGTCAGTGCCCTTCATTCCTATGCCCATGAGCCAGTGATGGTGCTTATGGACCCCTAGGGGGACCCCCTCTGTTGTAGTTAATTTTGTTTTGAGTTTGGGCTCTTGAGGGTCAGCAGAACGATGGAAGTCGGAGATCTGTCTATGGGAGAAGGGAAGCTGAAAGAGTTTGCTGCAGGGCTTGGTGAGATCCGAATGCCGCAGGAAGAGCCCTTGGTGTCAGCAGCTAAACCAAGGCCTGATCCCGCTGCTATTATTACATTTATTTATAAAAATGTTTGTAGCATTTTTGTGACATATGTCATTCAAAGCGGTTTAAAATTTGAATAAAAAATGTATTTATTTATTTAACAGGTTTTTTTTAAACCGCTTTATCATTTCAGTCAAAGCCATTAACATTGTAACTTAAATTTGTTAACGTATATTAAAGAGGGACATTAATAACTTGGAATGGTGGTAAAGAATACAAAAGGTATGGAGAACCAGATAAAAAACAAAATTCCCTTTCATAACTAATTTGATTTAAAATAATTTACTTAGGAGATCATTCCAAAACATGAAAAAGCCCTTTGGACATGCAGGATTTTCTCATGCACATTTTTCTCCCAAAAATGTCTTGAACCACATTCCAAAACCACACAACCCTGCACATACACAGCAGTAAAACAGGGTCTGAGAATGTGGGCGGGAGGGGGCAGAACAGGAGCTTGGCAAGCCGCAGAGATGTATAAAGTGCATTCAGGAAAGCCCGTGTACGTCCTGAGTTTTTTCCCGTGGACATACATGGTATACTAGCGGCAACATGCAATAACGCCAGGACTTAGAAGATTTTCTGCTCTGATCTTCAACATGTCCCATATAGATGAATGGCTGTATTGACATGCTGTCTGAACTGGTGTCTGCTGTCTGGGAGAGCACAAGATGCAGTTGTAAAGCAAGTAAGAGGTTGTGTCACCATTGGCAGCAAATCTTGTGTAGCCGCTTTAGCAGCAAAGTTTGTTGAGAGTGGGTCTTAGCAGTGCAGCTTGTTTGACCAGCATTTCCTGAGAGCCATTGTGACATTTTTCAGAGACAGCATTAAGATAAAATTAGCTGTGCGTTTGTAATGGCTTTCTGATCTTTATTTTATTTGATTTATTTTTCTGTTTGAACATAAGATATGCCATACTGGGTCAGACCAAGGTCCATCAAGCCCAGTACCCTGTTTCCAACAGTGGCCAATCTAGGTCATACATACCTAGCAGTTTCCCCAGTCTCGCGGGTTTTTTTCCCTTTAAAATTGAGCTCTTACTGCAGGCTGGCACTGCTGTGTAATTGGATTACTCTTAATGAGCATAACAGTGCTTCATTGGATACTAACAGGCTTATTCTGTCCCCGATGTAGATCCCCTCTGTATGTCCGGATTGCAATTCTGACCCCATGGGACATGTCTAGCCCCGAAGGATCAGAATCGCAAACAGTCCTGTACATGCAGCCTGGGACTGGGATTCAGCCCAGCCTGCATGTACAAGAAAAGCCCAGCTACCTCAGTCAGGGCTCTTAAATGGAGTTGTGGCGCCATGGCGTCTGGTTGCCATGGTACTACAGCCCCAATTAAAAGCCACGATTCCGGCCGCTGGAACAAACAACTTATTCCCCGCAGCCCAATCCCAAATCTGGCCTCCTAATGCCAGGGTCGGGCTGCGGAGAATGTCCTCGGGTCCCTCTTGCCCCATCTGCATCCCGGGCCCGCAGAAAGAAAACATCCAGGGAACTTATTCCTCCCCAGAGGTGGAATAACTTCCCTGCACAAGTCAGGGCCAACATTAGAATTGGACCTGTACATCCAGGGCTGGCGACCGCCCAGAATCCGCTCCCGAGCCATCCCTTTCCCGCCCCCCTCTAACTTCCCCGTACAACCATTGGTGACGTTACGATGCCGGCGGGGAGGCCAGGAATAGCCCTCGAAGTGAACTGTGAGGAGTCGTGGAAGTGCTTTCTCTGCCTCATCCCCCTTTATTGGTGTTTTGGGTTGAGTGTTTTAAGTGTGATCTGTAAGTTGTGGGATATAAGTGTGTTACTAAATTAAGGGTTTAAGTGTTGGATACAGTTGTCTGGTAATGGTTTATGGATGTGAGACTGATTGTGCAATGTTTCAGTGAAAGTGATGAGTATCTTCTTGGCATCTTTCTATTTATTGAATTATTAAAATATAAAAATTACAATAAAAGAAGGGGGAGTTTATTTAATGGCTATGATGCTGAGTTCTTGATCTCCCCGATGACTCTTTGTTGCCGCATAGTGGGACATGATAATGTTCTGAGGCTCTTTCTCCCCTATATTGTTGCTGTTGTGGTGTGACATATTCTTTTCCTTCTAGGTGGTCTAGTAGTTGTGACTCTTTCGAGCTCCTGAAGTAGGTTAGCTTAGTTGGTACTATTCCTATTGCTTTAGCCTGGGAGTTTTTGCTGTTTTGTGTAATTAATACTCTAAGTGGATTTTCTTGTTTGTGACAGAATGCACAGGTGAGGAATGTTTGTAAGGTTAAGTAACAAAAAAAAAAAAACCCGACAGAAATTTAAAGCACTGCCATAGTCCTTATTCTGTCTGTGCTGATGTTTGCTGTTTGCGCTAAAGGGGTTATTCTAGGCTTCCCTAACAACTCCTATGTTCGGCAAATCGGCAATGTAGTTGTGGGATAATATGTGTGTTAGTATGGAGCAGAATTGTGTTTGGCTAAGAAATGTAGATCAGATGTTTTGCACCGAGACACCATGCTATGATGGATTACCAGCAGTTGTTAATAGGTGCAGGGCATAGTTTTGGCAGGGGGACGTCATTTGTGACCGCAAACAGGCAGGTGTGTGCATAGTATGAAGGCTGCAGGGGAAGCCTTGATGTGCTGATCTGCAACTCTGGATGACTGGCAGGACCTAGACTGTAGGGCTGACCGGAACATCACCAGGTGCCAGTATGAATGGGCAGTAAATTCAGAAAAGCTGCTTTGCATTAACATATCAGGACATGTCCCTGTCAATGGTGGGGGACCCTCGGATTGGGGGCAGGCTGCAGTGCAAAGAGCACTAACAGATATCCAAACACACCAGCAGAGGTCGCTAACACTGTGCACATTCATCAGGACAGAGGATGGTGCTTTTGGGCCTGTATTTCTGTTCCTTGCACTATTGCATCCTGATGGTTTCCCATCATTGACAGGAATATGTTTTGACATGTGGCTGTAGGGACGCATTATAGTTTTTTCAGGCCCACACTTAGCATTGCAGATACTGTTTTCAGCAATGACCACCGTAAGATGACCATCGTAAGAATAACTAAGGTGTCCTTCAAATGCCATGTATGTTATGCGGCAGGGTCTGTCAGGACAAACATCTCACTTTCCACTGGCTTTTATAATAGTTTTGGTGTACTTAGATAACTCTGGTATTCTGGGCATGCAAAAGACTAGAATATATGGTCTGGTCTACATGAACATATCTGTTTCATTAGTATTAATGTGTTGTTTGCATGAGCATAATACTGCCAGTGTGAGCATCAGCTTCGCAGATGTACGTTTTGCCAGCTGAGGCGTGGTCGCATAGAGACGGGAAGCATCTGAAACGTATCTTTTCAGAATAGGGTGAGCAGAGGGACGCACAGGCCGTTTCTGCATATACCTGTGTCCCATTAGAGCAGCGAGGGCCTGCGTTTCCCTAGGCGGGCTGCTCATGAATCTCTCTAATTGTGGAACTGTGACCACGTCTGTACCCGTGGTTTTGGAATCAGATTTATAACGTGCCCATTTTCAATTTAGACATTTCTGCCAGCCGGACGTGGATGTTATAGAATCGCGCCACACATCATCTACGAGTAATAAAAATATCTTAATCTCTCTCCTAGAAGTCAGATTTCTCTCATCATGAAGAAATAATCTTACTGGGTACCTTCACGTGGTGACTCCACTATATAACATCCATACTAAATCTCAGCAAGGTGACACTACAACTGGAGTATGGTAGGAACGAAAAAGAAAAATACATACTGGCCGTGCATCACCCAGGATAAAAGATGCCCTCCCATAGTTTACACAGTAGGGCTAATGATGGTGGTAGTAACAGTGCAGACATTGCAGATGTAGATAACATCCCTGCCGCAGATCAAGGCCCTGGTGAGCATGTTCATGGATTCACGGTGGCAGAAATAAACCACAGAAATTAATGAAGTTAAAAGGATTAACAACGGCTTCTACAGATAAAGAGGAGCTAATGCACTGCTACCTTTATGCTACAAACCCTAATTTAAATCTAGAGGATATACAAAGAAAATCTGCCAAAAATTTGAATAACGAGGAAAATTGCCAGAAGAAAAACTGCAAAAAGCAACATATGCAAATTTAAGATCATTAATTTCATAGATCAAAGTAAAGGAGGATGTGAATGATAGCAACTAAAGGCTTCCATGGAAGAAGAAACAGAGGGAGGAGGAGGCCTGCTACTGCTATTACTTATCATTTGTATAGCGCTACAAAGCTTAGGGGGAGACCTAGAAACATAGAAACATGATGGCAGAAAAAGACCACATGTCCTATCTAGTCTGCCCTTCCATATCAACCATTACAACAGTCCCCATTTTAACTTTAGAGATCCTTTGGAGATCCTAGGTGAGAGTACCAGAAGAAAGGACACCGCAGAAAAAGAAAGAGCAGTTGAAGTGGAGATGGAGCTTAGAGGCAATGAAGACAGCACTCTGAAAGCACCGGAAGAAACCCAACAATGGGAACAATGGTGAAAATCTGAACCAGGCTTGCGTCAACCAATGAAAACTAAGGAAAGATAATTAGCAGGTAAGGAATAATTTCACCTTCCATAGCATACTTCCAGTCCAGTCTGGATTCCTGGAAAGTACCAGAGCAGTACTTGGACTTGGGAGGGACCAGCAAGCCTGGCCTATAACACCATGCACCAGCACCAGCACCAACACCAACACCATGCATCAGCGCACGCCTGAAGATCTAACCAATAGTGACAAAGGTATGCAACGAAGACCAAGTAGTAGCTTTGCAGATATCTGTGGGCAGTACGAGACCACACTCCACCCATGCTGCCACCTGAGATCTAGTGGAATAGATATGCAACCCTGATGGCACCTCCTTTAGCCATCTCGCAATGGAAGCCTATGAGGCCACCTCACCCTTGCGAGGGCCTCCATAAAAGGATAAAAAGATGGTCCGTCTTGTGAATCGATTCCGTCCATTTCAGATAATGATGGCGCACTCTGCACACATCCAAAAGATGAAGCTGCAGATCCTCTACATCCGTAAATCCCATCAGAAGTATGACCTGATTCATGTGGAATGCCGATAGTACCTTGGGCAAGAAGGAAGGCACCATGCGAACACAACTTTTTCTTTGGAGAAGATAAGAAAGGGCTCTTTACATGAAAGCGCCTGCAGTTCTGAGATCCTCCGAGCTCAAATGGCCACCAGAAACAACATCTTCAGGGTGAGATCTTTCAGAGATGCAGCTCCTAAGAGCTCAATGGGAGAACCGGTCAAAACCAAATTAAGGTCCCAAGCTTGCACTGTGGGATGCAGTGGTGGTCGTACAGAGTCTAACACATGCCGAAACACCCTTGCGATGTTCTCTTTAATCTGCACCGAGTCCTCCGCTAACATTCCTGCCAGTGGGGGGAGAGGCAGAGTGTCGATCGCTCTGCACCTCCCCCCGCCAGCAGGGATGTTGGCGGCGGACCCAGCACAGGTTAGCAGGAACATTGGTCGCAACTGTTTGAGAAAAGCGCAGGATATCAGGATGAGACGCCAAAGAGAGGCCCTGAATGCATCCCCAATAACAAGCGAGAGCAGCAACCTGAACCTGGAGGGAATTCAAGGCCAGGCCCTTCTCCACACCAGCCTGTATAAAAAGCTATGACATCTGGGATAGTGGCCCACAATGGCTTCAAGTCTCAATAACTTGCCAAACCCAGACCTATGAGTGCGAAATAGCATGGCAAAGACCTGCACCAAATAACTTTGTTTCTTCAGGCGCACCCTCTGAAGCATCAGGATTGGACGCTGTAATAACACATCAGATATTGCTGGCAACTACCATGGGCTGTTCTCTGCCAGTTGAAGGAGATCGGCATACCATGGCCTCTGAGGCCAATTGGGAGCAATCAACACCACTGACATCCAGTGCACTTCGATGCGCTGGAGTAAATGACATATTAGAGGCCACAGTGAAAATGCATAAAGAAGCCCATCTCTTGTTCACCTTCGAACTAATGCATCGTCCCTTGGACATCCTTTCCCATTGGCGGCTGAAGAATGGGGATACTTTGGCATTGGTGGCAGACACTTTCAGGTCTATTACTCAGCAATCCCCCATTGCCAGGCCAGATTGAGAAAGACCAACTCCTCTAGGGTCCATTCTCCGGGATCCAACTGATGACACCTAAGAAAGTCTGCTTGGATGTTCTTTTTCCCTGTAATGTGGGCCTTGGACAACCCTAGAAGATTCGCCTTCGCCAACCGAAGTAGCAAAGAGATCTCCTCTGCCAACAGCATGTTTCCTGTGCCCCTTTGGTGCTTGATGTATGCTACCATGGTGGCATTGTCCGAAAAGACCCACACGGCCTTGTGATGTACTATCAGCAGAAAGGCTTGGAGCACTAGCCAGACCGCTCGCATTTCCAGATGACTGATTGACCATGTGCTCTGTTCTGGAGACCACCATCTGGCCTATGGGGACCACGGCTGTAACTAGAGCAACTGCTTCAGAGTATCCCTGATGGCCTGCAATTTGGTGGAAGCTTTGCAAGGAGACAACAGAAAAGCATCCACAAGCAGCCTTGTGAACTCCAGAGCATAACCTTTGTGAATGTTTATGTTTATTCAATTTCTTGATATACTGCCCAGGCTGAAGGGCATCAGAGCAGTTTACAATCACTATAAGCAGGTACTGGATACAGTCCCTTGTCCCCAAAGGGCTCACAATCTAGGTGTACCTGAGGCAATGGAGGGTTAAGTGGCTTGTGCCTATAGGACTAGAAACTCCAGTCCCTCCAGCCTGAGATTGCTGTCCCCAGGTGAGAATTGAACTCCTGGCCCTCTGGCCTGAGGTACCTTGTCCTAACCACTAGGCCACTCCTCCCTCTATGACTTCTAGCATCCATTAGTTAGAAGTGATCTGGACCCAGGCAGGGTAAAACTGGTGAAGATGACCCCCGACCGGCACCACCACTGCCTGAACCCCCATCATTTCATTGTGCTTTGTTGGAAGCGGCCCCAGTTCCTGAAAAGAACCCCTGACCCGTTGCTCTACCGCTCCAAAAGGGCTGACCCCCTAAAAGGATAACTCACCCTTTAATAAGGAGTAAAGTGCACTGCTTGGAAATGACATAACTCGTAAGACTGACCCTCAACATAGAGGTTGACTTACTAGCCTTTGGCTTGTCCTCAGGAAACTAAGCCAACTTGGACTCCCCAAATTCTTTAACCAACTTCTCGAAGGCCTCCTAAACATGAGCTTGGCCTTAAAGGGGAGCTTACATTGAACAGTCTTAGAGGACACTCCGCTGACCAGTTGTGTCACCACAGGAGCCGTCAAGCTGCCACCACTGAGGCCATACCCTTGGCAGAAGCCCGAAGATCATAGAATGTATCTGCCAAACACATTGCTCCAGACTCCAGCCTAGCCTCCTCAGGCATAGGCTGCAAGGTTTCGGCGTCAGATCCCAATAAGGACTGCAACCAACTCATACATGCTCTAGCCCAGGGGTCTCAAACTCCAGTCCTGGAGGGGCGCAAATCAGACTGGTTTTCAGGATGTCCCTAATGGATATTCATTAGATATATTTGCATACAATGGGGGCAGTATATGCAAATATATCTCATGCATATTCATTAGGGATACCCTGAAAACCTGACTGGTTTGTGGCCCGGAGTTTAAGACCCCTGCTCTAGCCACATAAAAGCTTCTGTCTGCTTAAGGCCAGCGCATTCACCTCAAATGCATGCTGTAACAAAGGTCTCCAATTTCTTATCCTGCACATCTTTCAATGCCAAGCCCCCTTCCACGGGGATGGTGGTCTTCTTGGTCACCACGGAGACCATGGCATCCATGTTGGGCAACTTCAAGAGATCCTTCTCACTCGATGGAATGAGATACAGGTGCTGCATGGTCCAACCACCGCGCAATCCTGCTTCATGAACTTCCCAGTCTAAATCGATCATCTGTTTGAGGAGCCTATGGACAGGAAAGGCAGTCTGATGCCCTGTAACAGAGGATCTTTCAAGGGAGGCTACTCTACCTGTGGTTCCAGAGGAATGTTTAGGGCTGCCAAAGAATGTACAATTAATGCCACGCGTTCCTCTTGGTGAAACTCACAATAGCAGGATCCTCTCCCAGAGGGATTTCTCCTTGTTCCAGTTCCAGAGTCGACACATCTTCGGGTCATCAGAGGTCAGAGTGCCCTGAAATGTGGTCCTCCTCCAAATCATCCAAAACTCTGGCTAGAGTGTCCCCCAGAGTTTCCAAAGGCGAAGTACCCGCCAAGGTCTCTTTCTGCAGTTTAGGAGGAGTCTGGCTGCTCTCTTGAGATTCCCCCAAGCCCTGCTTTATGCAGTAAGCCTGGTGGAGTAGCAAAATAAATTCCAGAGAAAAAAAGAGGGCTTTTCAGCTGACTGCCCATCGCGTGTCCCCTAGAAGCAGAAACCAAATCCTGCCTCCCTGAAGGGCCTAAAATGTCTAGTTGAGAAGGAGACAAAGTAGCTGTGGTTCTGGAAAAACCCACGTTTGCTGACTCGGCTGTTTCTTGCGCTGCCGCAGACCATCCTGCTAGACTGAGCGACTCTTGGAAACTACTACCTGCCATGTGGTCCTCTGCCTCACACACCCTGCAAAATCCTGCCATGGGCAGGTGACCTCATTTGCAGTCACAGGCCCTGCAAATGGCCTTTCCAGATGGTATTTCCACAGCGTAGGAACCAACTGTCTCTCAAGCCAACACACACATTTGCTGCTGCCTATGAGAGCACTGCCAATAAACACAACTGATCTCCCCGCAATGGCCCCAAAGTCCCAATGCCCAATGAAGCAGAGCTGACGTACAAAAGAAATTAAAGCAGCAGGTGCCCTTTTACCTGCAAAGGCCACTGAAGGCTGCAGTGTCATTGGGCTGTTTCTAGGAGGGTATAGGGACCTGGACCACTGGGTATATGCTGCCAACCAAGCTGCATTGGTACCATCCAGGCTGAGCTTACACTCTACCATAGCATCCACTTTACTCACAATGCCTGATGAGCTCTTTGGTCAATTGAAAACTGCCCCTTTTTTCTATTTTTTTTTGAATGCCAATTAAAGTTCTCTCAGTGTAGCCCAGATTACACAGAGTTCTTCCCCAGCTGCTGGAGACTGAGAATACTGGCTTGGAGGGAGGAGCTCAGCCTCCTTCTACTATGACATCACAAAAGTCTAGAATTGTCAGTGCCATCTGCTGGAAGGGGGATAGAACCCAGGAGTCTGTCCTGGACTGGACTGGAGGGACGCTATGGAATTGCCAGATAACTAGAGACCAATCTCAAAGATTCCTTTTGCTGAAGAACTTTCAGAAAGTTGCTGAGCAGATCACTAAACGTTTCTAGATTTTATGTGTATGCTTGTGATATTATTTATGTAAATATTATGTATGTTAAACTGCAACTTGCCCAGAGTCTTAAAATGGATAAATACCAAAATTAATAACTCCCCCCCCCTCCCCCCCTTGTGCTGATGTGCGTTTGGCTGTGGACATAGCACAGAAAGAGCAACGTCAGATAGTCTCTGCAATCTGCCTACTGTCACATGGTGGTCCCCAGGGGTCTGTTTGGCCCCTACTTTATTAAATGTTTTCACCTCACCCCTGGCTACCTTGATCTTGGATATGGGGGATCAGAGCTTATTTTAATGCAGCTGACATTCGTCTCCTCAGTGTTCACGACAGATGAAATTTGAATTTTCAGCATAATTTGAACACAAGCTGAACATTCCCAGTACATACTGCCTAGGATCCAAGGCCAGTCTCACCTCCACCAGCCCTTCCAGTCCCCCAACCACGTCTTCCCAACATGCTTTGCTCTTCCAACGAGTCACCAAATGTGCAAGAAGTCCCCTTTCTCCAGCACTGGCCAAAGGCCTCTGGGAATGCCCTCAATGTACCATATATATATCTATATATCTATATCTATATCTATCTATATATATAATTTTACAGGCATTTCCTTGCTAATGTGCTAAAGGAAGCCTTTCCTTATTCTTCAGATATTCTCTTCCACCTCTGCTCTCCGATCAAGGCTGGGCACAGCCACTAGCTGGACCAGATGTCTGCCTACAGCAGCGCCATTTAGGGGGCAACAGCAGCAGGCCAGGCAGAGCAGTGCAGTGACCTTTGAACATTTGCACCCCGTTGCCCATCTTATCTCTGCCAGAGCCAACTCAGCCCTGCCTAAAAGCTTTGCAGCGCATCAGTGAGCCTTTGAACACCTGCACACAAACCTTTAAGGCCTGATAATGATATGTATTGCATGCATAATCATGCCAGTCAGCTCATTAATATTAAAATGCATTACTGTAAATTGCATTATCTACTGTGGCTTGTTTTAACCCACAAGCGCTGTAAAAACTGAACTTCACTTCCCCTAGGGACATTAAATTTCTTATGTTATGCCTCCATGGCTAAATCAGATGGTAACATGCTCATCAATCATGTTCCCCCTGCAATGATGGAGAAGCCCCTCTACTGCCTCCAACCCCACCAGCCCTTTTAACCATACACACATGCTTCAGCCCTGATCCTGCCACAGGTCTCACACCTCCATCAGCTGCCCCCTACGGCTCCGCAGGTAGACTACTCCATCGAAAGGATGGAAACAGTCAGTGGGAGGGAGAGAGAGGACAACGGCCTCTTATCCCACCAGCGCTGACCTTAGTAAGACATCCAGGAGAAATGTTAAACTTACTTGTTGCAGAAGGGTGGATCTGCTCAGTCTTCTCTGAGTCAGGATGCTCCATGAAGGGGAGATCATCCTCTTGTTTAACACTCAGTGAGAACACCGATGTTACAATCGGAAGACCTGTGATGAAAAAAACTAAATATCTAAAAGGATTCACAAGAGATGATCTGACAAAACTAAATTATTAAATAGATTTTAAGTCTACAAATATTTTCTATTAATCGCCTCATCTCCTGTGATCTCAAAATGCAAAGCCCTTAAATCCAAAACATTTACTTACTCATCGTGGGGTCATTCAAATTTTCTTTTCCCTCCCACTCACAGGGCTGAATGAAATATTTCTCATCTTCCTTTTTAATCTTGACTATGACATCAGGATTAACGATTGAATAACCTGTTAATAAGAAATATGAAAACTGCCTTTAAATTCCACTTGTAGAACTCTTGGAGGAGTTTCATCTGTTTCCTGTTCTGATGGAGCAGTAGTGTGTGTGTGAGGCATGGAGGGGTGTGTGTTATATATATATATCTTTGGGTCGGTTGTATTTCTTTTGTGATATCTGGTTAATGCCTTATGTAGGAACAGGGATTCTCAGAAAGGAGTCAGAGGTAAATCCTCCCTCCTGCTGTCCTGAGCCACATGTCTTTACACAGGAAAGGGAGACAGACTCCAGCTGATCTCGTATGAATCCTCTAGTTTAAGGTTCACATCTGATCTTACAGCACTGAGCCGCATTGTTTGCAGCGCCTACAGCAATGGAGTCTGTCACTGGCTCCCAGAGAGCAACAGCTCCTCCTGCTGGATATGAGATGGAATCAGAAGCCAGGCTCTAAATTTCAGGGGTTTCTGACACCTGATACTTGGGTTTTTTCCTGTCTTGATAAAACGGCAAACAAATCTCGCACTGAGTCTGTACACGGCAGACGCTAGATGAGCAGATTTACCTTGTGATATCAGAATGCCGTGAATCTCCTTGATAACCTTCTTGTACAGCTCCTGCTGCCATTCTCCCAGAATGTCCCACTCCACTTCTGAGAAGTAAGCAGCGACGTCCCTGAATGTGACCGATGCCTGGAAGAGCAAACAGGACACTCAGCTGCACTTTCATTCTGGTGTATGTGTATTAGAAGTTGCCAGTGAGATCAGCTCTTCAGTGCATTATACCATGAAGCGAGCTCCCTTCTCCTAAATATCCAGTATTTTGAATAGATTGCCTGGTCCCCAGAGAAACCCTGGAAATCTCATCTCCTGTCTTCCTGAGCAGATGGAAGTGGTACTGGCCTGTGTGAGTTGGAAGGAGGCAGCAGCTGCTGAAAAGGTAACTGGGGAGGGAGGCTGGTGGGTTGCAAACTGAAGGCAGGAAAGTGGAAAGTGCTGGGGTCAGACCTGGAGAGAGGAATAAGAAAGTGTCTGAGAATCAGAAAAAGAGACGGAGTGTAAAAGTGTGTCTGTGTGTGAGAGAGTCTAAGAAAGTGCATTATTACAGAGAAGTAGATTAGTGACTCTCATGAATGAGATACAGCCGTCTCAGGTTATAATATGCTTCAGGACATAGATGGTAGAAAGGGAGAGGAGAAGCTCTCCAAGTCAAAAATAGTAACAAAATGGATGAAATGCAGGGGGCACAGGAAGCACTGTGGAATGCGACAGAAAGAAGCCATAACACCTCTGTGTGCACTCATGTGATCTACAGATCTGCAGCTCAGATGGAGGAACTGCACAGAGACACACAAAAGGTGGGGATGAAGATGGAAGTGTTATTGGCAGGAGACCGTAATCTGCTAGATATGGATTGGAGTATCTGGTCTGCAGGTTAGGAAATTCAGCGGCACTTTTACATGCGTTAATGCGGCTGGAAACGTCATGCTTTCTGGGCCAAATTAAGGCATGGTAGTGGACCCCAATACAAAGCCCACCATTTATTGAAGGGGCCAAGGATAGCACCCCCTGTCTATGCTCACAAATCCCTGGCGGCCTATCAGTAAGGGCTTGGTTTCCTCCTGTCCCCCCATCCCATGCAACTATCAATTTTGCTGACAGAATACTCCAGTACAATCTGGTAGGTGAAAGTCTTCACCAATGACACTTCTCTCTTCATTCCCAACTTTTAGTCATCTTCAGACAGATCTCTGTCCAGTTCCTCCATCTGAGAGAGAGGTCGGGGTGCAGACATGCACATATGGAGTTGCCAATACCCTTTTCTATGATGACCCACAGCACCTTCTCCTTTCCCCATGTCCTCTGTATTTCAATCACTAACATTTTTTTGACCGGTATTCAGGTGCTGCAGATTAATAAATCCTGCAGTAATTTTTCTAAGATAAGAACTGCAAAAACCTGCTATTTTACCATAGCTTTGTAAACAGATCCTGAAGGGTGAAGGGGTTGCCCAAAGTCACATGGAGTGTCCGTGGGACAGCAAGATTTGAACTAGTAGGCTCCTCCTCCATTTCAGAAAAAGACAAACTGGGAGAGAAGAGGGAAAATTGAGAGAGCAGCACAGGACATGGATTCTGCCTTATTCAGCAGAATAACCCCACGAGGTACGTCCCAGGATGCACCTCATGGGGTCAGGTACTGCCAATTTCCAAGAAGGTGGTGCAGGGGCAGGAACATGTAGGCATTGCTCCTGCCTCTCTACAAAAAAAGATACCAGGAGGGGAGGTTCAGAGATACTAGAGGGGAGGGACTGGAGAAGGGGTGTAGTGGTCACTTGGGTAACTGATTTATTTTGTGGGGTTCAGGGGTGGGGGAGCTAGGGGTCACTAGGACACTTGTAGAATTTTTTTAAGAGGTTCAGGGGATGGGGGACCGGGGCCACTGGGTTACTAGGCCACCAGTGATTATTCAGAGGAGTTAGGGTGGGGGCTGTTATGATATTTGGGATCAGGGATTTTCAGGCAGATGAACGGGAATCTGAGACTCTTTCAGCCATCTGACCCTTTTGCTTCTGGCTGCAACTAGTGCAGACCCATGTGTTTTCCACACTCTGCCTCCTTTTGCACACTGCTATTTTGCATACTTTTTATGTATATTTGGGAAAAAAAATTTACATTAATCTTGAGAAGGGAAGGTTGAAAGAGCAGGATAGGCAAACATTTTTTTTGAAAGGCTGATGCCCTGTGCAAAAGAGGATAAGAAACAATTCTTACCTGATCAGAAACCGAGGCAGACATTTCTCTCCAGTTTTCACTCTGCATTCTGAAGCTGCTGAGAAGAATTAAGGCCAGAGATTTCCCTGTAACTGGAAAGATGAATAAGGCAGGATGCTGGGCTAATTTGTGAGGATCTCACATAGTCCCTTCTTTCCCGTTTGCAGATCAGGGGTTGGGGCTTGCAGGGATTTCCGGTTCTGGAGAAAAAGTAAGCTCCTTCTTCTAACCCAAGTCTTTCCTGCTTTTTGCAATTTTGCAGATGCTAGATTAGAGGAAGAAAACACAGAGAGCATGCTCAGAACTCTGCAGTGATGTCATAATGTAGGAGTCTGCCTCCTTAAGGTGGATCTGCAGAGATAACAGAGAGGCAAGAGGCAGAGGAGTAGAGTCATTGCTTCACCAGACAATTTGCTGCTGCTATGCAGCAAAAGAAACAAACAGTTTGAAATAAGCAACACAATTATATCTGACCTTCTTTGTGACCATAAACAAGCAAGCACCATTAACCATTACCAACCTTGTACACCCACAGGCTCCCAATAGATCTAGAAGGTCAATTGCAATAAATACACTAATAATCCCTAAACAAACAGCCAGATATACGAAGGAAACAACTAAAAGAGCCTTCAGTATCCATGCCCCAATAGCCTGGAATGCCCTTCCACTAGAACTGAGAGTTATCAATAGCCTAACGCAATTCAGAAAAAGCCTCAAACATCATCTCTTCCAAAGCTATTTCCCAATGTAATCTTTTGCACATGAAAGTATATTACAGCCACTTTCCCACTATGACATTATCCAATTGATATATCCAGATTTGAATAACGTACTTGAATATTCTGTAAATAGTTAGCTAGTTTATATAGCTTTACCCTGTTATTCCCAAGTTTAAAAAACCCTGTTACCTGTAAAATGCATTTTTCAGTTCTATGTATGCATATGTTTTGTTTCATGTAAACCGAGCTGATGACAATAGCGCGGTATATAAAAGATGTTAAATAAATAAAATAAATAAATAAATAAATTCCAGCTATTTTATCCATTCCAGACCATAAAATACTAACCATAGGGAAAACAAATCAAAATATTGTTGTTTACACCTGGCCATCTGCAAAAACATTTGATATTCTGCACAAAAATTTAGAAATTTCTGCTCACAGTGTTTTAAAATTCTGCATGTTGTATTGGTATATTTTTGTGCAGAATTTCCCCATCATAAAGTCTAACACCTCAGCTCTCTCACTCAATCACAACTCTCTCCTCAACACCCAAACCTTCCCTGCCCTCTCTCTCTCCCTTTAACTTCTATTAAATCCCTAAGGTCTACCCCTAATGTACATACCCCCATCTTACCTCTTTTCTCCCCTCCCCATGCACCTACCTTATCTCTCCCTTACCTCCCATTCTTTCTTCCCCAGGCACAAACCTCCATCTTTCTTTTTCCTGTCTCCCAGGCATATTCCCATCTCCAGCTTTCAGGCAATCCCCTACCATCCCCGACTCACCATCAATCCCAGAGATGCCAAGGGTGGCCCATCCCAGAGAGTGAGATTTACCACAGCAATAAATGAGATTGAGGGTCAATGAGTGAAGTTTTTCTCATGGCACATTTGTAGTATAAAGTTGGAAGATCTGCATGTTGTATTGCTTTACAAATTAAAGTAGCATCCCCAAAATAATATCTAGCTATCTTTGGTTTAATTTTAACTTGTTTTTCAAGTCTTCACTCCAGAGCAGAGCTAGGGCATTTTTCTATAAAACTGAATATACAAAAAAAGTTCAATTCTGGTTTTATCTCAGTAAAAGCACCATAAATTCTCTTCAATACCAGACCCATTATAGACTCAAAAATCCTGCAAAAGTCACTCAGGATGGAAGAAATCTGGCATTCCATAACAGTACCAACAAGGCAGCACTCTAAATATTGCAGTGGGCCCTATAACATCGATACCACCTACAGGGAAAATTGAACAAGGTAGATTACTGCGGATGCTTAATGCTAACAATGATACCCGGCCTCAGCTACACATGCTAGACCTCACCAAGTACAGAATAAATGACCACAAATTATAATAGAAATATACAGACAAAAATTAAATTGCAACTCCAAGAAGCCAGACTTCACACACAGTGCAATGCCAGAGAAACAGAAACAGCGATACATTTCCCCCTCAGACTGAAGGTTTGCCAAGGACTGTGGTTCTCAACCTAGTCCTGGTGTCCCCTCTATCCAGTAATGTTTTCAGATTATCCTGAAAATTTGACTGGCTAGAGCAGTGCTTCTCAACCTTTTTTTTATTTCAGAGTGCACTCTCAAGGTTGCATGGTCTTTGTGGTATACCAAGCCAAATTTGGCACCCCCTCCCTCCACTGCTAGTACAATCATCTCTCTGGCCCTCCCCCCAAAACATAGACACTGTAGCAAGCCCTCCTCTCTACCACACTCTCACTCACACACACACACTCTGTCAGCATGTCCTTGAATCTGTCCCTCTGACACACGGAGACTGCAAGCAGGCCCCTCTCTGCCTCTCATATATCCACGAACCCGGCAGCCCCTGGAAGGCCAGCAGGGGTTGTTTGGATAAGGGGACTCGCCGCAATATTCTGTGTTACTATCCAGATAATGAAGAGCCGGCCCAAGGGTCTCTGCTGCTCTAGGCAGAAACCCTGACTGTGCTGTATCCCCCGAGCCATGCTGCCCCCTCCCACACTCAGCTGCGCTACTGCCAATTCTGGCAGTGGGGTTGGGGGGGCATGGCTCGACTCGGCAGCATGCCATGTGCTTCTGACTCCCCTCCGACATAACTTCAGGGATTCAGAAATGGCAGGCCATGTGCACCAAAGCACATGGCCTGCCTCCAAGCTTAGCTAGCCTCCCCTGCCTCCGTAATCAGTGGCAGCGGGGGGGTGGGGGGGGGCAGCATCTTGATGTGACTCAGCATGGCAGGAGGAGGAGTGGCATGGCTCGGTGCATGGGGGGGCTGCAATCCATATGTGCCGAAGCACATAGCCTGCTGGCCATAGAGATCTGCTGCCCTAGGCAGCTGCCTAGTGGATGGGCCAGCCCTGGGATAATGCCACTGAATATCTTTACAGACCCTCCTGTATATCTGGCTAGTGCAGGAGTGGAGCAAGATGCTGACTTGTCCTGATAGTGGTGACTTTTCAGTTGGCACTTACCGAATAACATTGGCCGCATACAAAGCAAGCCTAAGTTGTATATGGGTAAGTGCTGACTGAAAATCACCACTTATCTGGATAGATTAGCACTTATCCAAATAGCGGCACTGAAAAGCCAGATAATGCGGGCAGCACTATGACGTCACACAGCTTGATGAATAACGTGCTTTCTGAAAATTGGCCTCTCCATGTTTTATGTTTACATTTTGCACAATCCAGGGGCATCTATATCTCTCTTTTTCTCTGGGATTGTACTGCATGCAGAGTCTGGCTTTTGGGGTTTCAGTTTAATTTTTGTCTATTTATTTATATTCTCTTATATACCGCGCTATTCTGCATCAGTGCGGTTTACATTGAACAAACTGAAATTACATTGAACAGGGCATTATAACTTGGAGATAACTATTTTACAGGGAACATGGGCTATGGAGGGTTAAGTGGCTTGCCCAAGACCACAAGGAGCACCTGTGGGACTAGAAACCCCAGTCCTTCCGGCCCAAGGTTGCTGTCCTCTAGTGGGATTTGAACCCCTGACCTTCTGGCCTGAAGTACCTTACCCCAATCACTAGGCCACTCCTCCACTATATATTTCTATTTTTAGTTTGTGGTTACTTATGCTGTACTTGGTGAGAGTCTGTCTGTATCTCGTATGTATGACTGAGGTCAGGTGTTCTGTTGGCATGGAGTTCCTATATAGGGATCTGTACTGTACCAATCTGGCTTGTTCCGTTTTCTTGAATAGGTGTATGGATGGCCAATGTCGCTACCAGAACAGATTGGGTTCTTTATTCCTTGTATCAGTTACCCCAACTGATATTATTTTCTCTCAGTTACCACAACTGATGCTTATGCTATGAATTTGGTTCCGTCTCCCTGGATTCTGCTTCTCAGTACAAGCACTCGGGAACAGCAAATAATCACACACTATCGGTATGATATAAGCTGCTCAGTTTATTCAGAGTATAGCTTTGCTTATATAGGATAAAAAGATGTACCATATACGTCATGGAAGGTTACAGACAGATGGAAAAACTGAATTGCAGGGTTAAAAGTTTATCCTCTCTGGATGTTTATCAGCTAAAACAAGCACTTTCCCAGTGCTTATTCCTGCCTGGAGCAGGTCTGAACTTAGAGGTGACTCCTAATGTCCAGGACATTCTTGAGATCAAGCAGTGATGACCATGTTCCTAGGAACAGCTCCACCTGTTCAGACTTGATGTCTCTATGCCTGTTTTGAAACATCCAAAGCATAAATAGGGCCTCTAAAATAACCCCCTATATGTCTGCACCTGAGACTTCCCCAGCACTATCTGGATAATGTCACAACAGACTATGATGCCGCTGAATATCTGGCTTAACAAGCATTTATCCAGCTAGCTGGTGTTGCTACCGGGAGAAATACTTTTACATATCAGGCCCTTTGTTTTTATCATCAAAGAAATATGAATTTGCCAATAAAATCTCAGAAAGAAGAATAAATTACTACCATCCTAATCAATTGTCCCTTTGAACAATGATAAGAATTGATAGTGTATTAAGCTCTGCACTGGTAGATCTTTACATGGACACAGAGGAGGGTCAGGAAAGACAACCGCTTTGAAGACACCATGTGGTGTTTACTGATCTTTACTCAACAGAAGTTCAGTCTCAAGGGATGTCTGCTCCTGAAATGTCCATTTAATATTAAATATAGGCAGGGGCGGCCCAAGGGGGGTGTGAGGCCATGTGCGGAGATGAATTGCGGGGCCTCATTTGCATAATGCACCTCATTTGCATACCTATTTGCATAATGGTAACATGCACTTTTAGTAAACATGCCTCTTAATTACTGTCTGGATAAAGAAAGACTGCCAGATTTCTAAATTACTATATTCCAGTGCCAACCGCCAGACCCATTAGGAAGAACTATAAACACTGACCATTTAGAACCCATAGCAAACCCATTGTATCATAACAGCACTACTAGGACGCACAAAGCACCATACCCTACCTATCAAAAAGACAACACGGCAAATATTAAACCAATATATCTCAGAGAATACCAATACATCTCCTACTGAGGAAAGAGAACAAGTGGGACTGTCAAATAGAAACTACATGAACAAAATACCTCAGCTCGATTACATATGCAGAACATAGACCGTCACCACACAAAGAACAAGGGATCACAATTTAGAAATAGGAAGATAATTAAATTGGGAACCCCAAAAGCCAAACATGAAATGTACACCATCACTGGAGAAATAAAACTATAAATTAATTTCCTCTTGTACTAAACAAAAATGCAAAGATGTTACTGATGCACATTTCCCAGAGCTGACATATTCCAGTTAATAAATTCAAAATAAAAAGTATTTTTCTACCTTTTGTTTAGACATTTTATTTTTCATTTGCAATTGCTCCAGTCACTTTCTTCAGGTTTCCTTGTGTCTTCTGCAAGCTGTCCCTTTTGTCCTTTCTTCTCTCTTCTAGATTTTTCCATTCTCTCTCTATATCTGCTTTAAGATACTGATCTTTCCCCTTTTGTTCTTTCCCCCATTTCTTTCTTTATTCCTTTATCATCCACTCAAATTTCACTCTTCCATTCTCAATCCCCTCTTACTCTCCCAATATATGGCCAATTGTAGCTTTTTCTTCCCTCCCACACAAAATGTCTTTTCCCCTGTCCATCCTCATTCCCCATCCACTTCATCCTCCCTAAAATCAGCTCCCTTCTTGATCTAGACCCACCCAGCATACGCTCCCTTCTAGTCCCATTCTCCCATGCCCCCACATCAGCCCCTTTCCAGTCCTAGAACCCCATATGCTCCTTTCCAGTCCTATTCCAGCCCCCATCAGCCCATTTCCAGTCCAAGCTCTCCCTGATCAGCCCATTTCCAGTCCTATTCGAGCCCCCATCAGCCCATATCCAGTCCAAGCTCCCCCCATCAGCCAATTTCCAATCCTAGCCCCCCCCCCCAATATCAGCCCATTTCCAGTCCTATTCCAGCTCCCTTCAGTCCATTCCAGTCCTATTCCAGCCCCCAATCAGCCCATTTCCAGTCCAAGCTCCTCCCAGCCAATTTCCAATCCTAGCCCTTCCATCAGCCAATTTCCAGTCCTATTCCAGCCCCCTATCAGCCCATTTCCATTCCAAGTTCCCCCATCATCCAATTTCCAGTCCTAGCCCCCCCATCAGCCCTTCCAGCCCCCCTTCAGCCCATTCGCATTCCAAGTTCCCCCATCATCCAATTTCCAGTCCTAGACCCCCATCAGCCCATTTCCAGTCCAAGCTTACCCTCCCATCACAGCCCATTTCCAGTCCAAGCTTCCCTCTCTCCATTACAGCCCGTTTCCAGTCCAAGCTTCCCCCCATCACAGCCCATATGCAGTCCAAGCATCCCCCCATCACAGCCCATTTCCTGTCTTAGCCCCCCCCAATCACAGCTCATTTCCTGTCCAAGCACCCCCCACCAGAGCCAATTTCCAGTTCTAGCCCCCCATCACACCCCATTTCCAGTCTCAGCTTACCCCCCCATTACAGCCCATTTCCAATCCAAGCTTCCCCCCATCACAGCCCATAAGTAGTCCAAGTGCCCCCCATCACAGTCCATTTGCAGTCCTAGCATCCCCCCCTGCCCTCACAATGAAGAGCCCCACGGACATCTAAAGGACTTCAGAGGGAGCCAGGGAAGCCTGCGCGAGGGCCCCGGCTCCCTCTACATAGCCGCCAGCATGAAGAGCGTTTTCCCTCATGCTGGCGGCTGTTTTAGTGAAGCGCGCTGAGTGCCGGGAAAGATTAAAGGTCATTTCCCGGCATTTGCGTGCTTCACTGAAACAGCCGCCAGCATGAGGGAAAATGCTCTTCACACTGGCGGCTGTGCAGAGGGAGCCAGGGCCTTTTGCGGGTTTCTTCGGCTCCCTCTGAAGCTGTCCATTGTGCGAGAATGGAGTTTGCGCAGGGCCCTGTGCGAACAACATTCTCGCACAATGGATGGGCCGGCCCTGAATATAGGTTATTTAAAATGGAATCTGCCAGAAGCAATATCTTAGTTATCAAAGAGACAAATATTGATTTGACTGAAATGTTATATAATATTTAGTCAATAGCACTGTGCATTTGATCTTTAAGTTATTGAACTTTTGAGATCAGAATCCATTAGATATCTGTTTCCTAGAAAGACACAACCTCAGTCATTATGGGATCTATTTTAGCAATGGTGGTGACCATAAAAAAACTGGTATCAGCATTTAAATGAATATATTCAGCAGCACTGAGATATGTATTATACGATCACTGGACCATCACTATAGTGGTCCTTTTAGAGAGTCTAGATGTGATTTAAGCATGTTGGTGGCACCAGAAAACTTTGCAAGGACTGGCCACATTTAAATCATGATTTTAGAAAGGTCACACATTGCATGTTTTTTGCATGGGCATGTTCACAGCGATACATCTCCAATCGGGGCTTTCTGTGGGTGTTTCCAGATGGGGTGGTGGGTGGCATCGCTGCCTGCATGGCTGAGGCATATTTCAGAAACCTAGATATGTGTAGGGTGTTGGCCCTACATTTAAGCAGGAATAAGCAGGAGATTCTGCTGTCAGTTTGGACTGGCTTCATTACTGGTGATTGGAGGAGACCTTGTGAATCCTTGGCTTGACTGTGTGCATATTATATATATATATTATATTAGTTATCTGCTAGCATAAAGAATTCACTCTTCTAAGGGAAGAATTAGGTGCAATTAAACATGCCTCATCGAGGGTACAAACTAAGCAAAATCCACCACCCCACCCACAAAGAATCTAACAGACCAGGAACAAATGGATCACAGTGGGCTCTGGTAGGTTGCGAACTGTAACACAGAGACACCCTATACATCAAGAGATATCCCTGCATAATGCCTTCTCTGCCTTGTTTAATGAGGGAGCCCAATCCGTGGAAACTGAAATGCCCTTAAATGAAAGAGTCAATGCCCGATCTACTGATAATGCACCAACCATGAAGAAAAAAAATCACAAAACAGAAAACTACTACTGCTTAGAAATTCCATCATCAGAGGCACTGACTTGGGAACACAGTTCAAAGAAGAGAAGATGGTCAAAAGCCTCCCAGGCTCTTCAGCCAGCAGGAATACAAACCAAATTGTTGGTATAGTAAGTACAGAAAGTGAGCCCTCCAAAATTGCTGTTGTCATCTACTAGGGTACAACTGATCTGGCTAGAAACAGGGGTTCTGCTATTCAAAGGGACTGCCAGACTCTGGGAAAAAAACTCAAAACCATTGTTAACACTATAGCATTCTCAAAAGTTCTACCTGTTCTTGATAAGGGGACAGAAAGGCTGCATCGCACAATCAACTTAAATGCATGGCTCCAAACCTGCTGCAAACAAGTAGGATTTAGATATATAGGCGACTGAGGAAACTGATGGATCAACAAGAGATTATACTGTGCTGATGGACTACATCTCTTTGTCACTGGGGAAAGGATCCTAATTGAAAAATTCAGGCAGTATGTGGACAGGCATTTAAACTAGGGAAAAAGGATGACAGGTGGAGAGGGACAAGTTCAGGATGTCACTTCCAGCAAAAGCAAAATAACATTGGAAACAGCCACACTCTTAAACAACACATCAATGGCAAGTGGGAAGAGGCGTGTAGAACAAAAGCCATGCAAAATGCAAGCAAGTCAGTCAACAAATGCTGGAAAGCAATCACAAATGCTTGAAGCTTAACCAACAAAGTTCCTGATCTGGAAGCCCTAATGGTGGAAATGGACCTGGACATTGTGGCCACTACAGAAACATGGTTTAAAAAGTTGTATGAATGGGATATAGCCATGCAAATGCAATGTGCACCTTTCCAGTCAATGCTGATTCCTGGCAACCTAGAAGTTCCCGGGTTTTTTTGACAGTTTGACTGATAGTGGATTGCCAGGCCTTTCTTCTGAGGCAATGGAGGGTTAAGTGACTTGCCCAAGGCCACAAGGAATACTAGTGGGAATCAAGCCCTGGTTGTTTGGTTACCAAGCCAGTGCTCTAACCACTAGGCTACTCCTCCACTCAGGGATGTAGCCATAGTCGGCCATAATCTATTTAGAAAAGCTAGAGAGGTTTGAAAAGGAAGAGGAGTAGTCCTATATGTCAAAAGCAATATTAAAGTTGCTAAAATGCAGGGGACATGGGGAAAAGAAGTGTTATGGATTGTGTTGGAAAGAGGAGATGGCACTGTCATCCATACTGGTGTAGTCTACAGATCTCCAACTCAAACCAAAGAAATGGATAGTGATTTGATTATTGATATTGCAAATACAGTGTGAGAATTCAAAATGGCATGGGACAGACACAGTGGATACCTTTATAGCAACAGGATAAAATCAAAATAAACATAGCTATCTCTTATATCTCAACAAATAAGGGTGACCTATATGGAGCGGTGGGTACACACCTAAACAAAGGCATGAGAAGGGGTGACCTGCACGGAGCAGCAGGTACACCTACTCTTGCTGCCTTGCTGGGCAGACTAGATGGACCATACTGGTCTTTATCTGCCGTCATATACTATGTTACTATATTATTCACAGTGACTTGAGGTGAAGCTCTAGTTTGTTATATAAATCTATCATTCTTGGCTGCTATATTAGTAGTACTTAGAAAAGTCTAGAACTGGGAACTCAAGTTCAGAAGTCTCCAGCTTTGATGTTGGCAGTTGTCTCCTGAAAAATATTTGGATGCTCATTGTGACTGCTCAATCCCTTCAATGGTTTCAGTCCCAATTCTGTCTTTGCTCTTCCAGTTACTGATGCTCGCAAATACTTGGGGAAGAACACTGAGGTAAGATGGAACAAAAATCTTGAATATCTGTTGTTGTGTATAGAATATCTCATATTGTACATACCTCTGTACTATAGATTTGTCATTTTTGCAGTCTAAAATTTTATGAATGTAAAGAATGCATCCTAAATATCCTCATGTAACCTCTGAATTAATGTGAGTAAAGTCAAGTTACTCACATGAAAAAGTTATTACATGCTTAACTAAATTACTATATACATTAATTTCTGAAACAAAAAATGTTTGAAAATCAGCCAAATCTGAAAATGATCTAAAAACAAAGTGAAAAATCACTCCTGCCATGCCCCTAATATTTAGGACAAAAGGCTATAAAACCTATTACCTTCCTGGTCACCACAGGCTGATTTTATTTATTTATTTAGCTGCATTTATATCCCGCTTTTCACCGGGTCAAAGCGGTTGGGGGATACATTTAACACGAGGGGGGATCCCCAGACTCCTCATACTGGACTCTTCTATATATTCATAGCAGTGGGAAGTTCCTGATCTCTTAATTCTATATTCCAACCAGTTCAAGTTTGACTGGAAACCATGATACATCACAGCACTGAAATCTTTAACATCTGAAGAGGCAAATTTCAGCCTCATTTAGGCATGTGACTAATGTATGAGACTCAAGTCAAATCACATAACCTCTCTTGCAGAATGGAGGAGTAGCCTAGTAGTTAGATCAGTTGCCTAATGCTCACAAGATCAAGGGTTCTATTCCCATTGGTACTGCCTGAGCAAGTCACTTTACCCTCCGTTGTCTCAAAAGAAAAGGCCTGGCAATCTACTTCTGGTGATACATTGTCAAGAAAGTCCAGAGGCAGCTCTTGTAGTCTGAAAACATTAACAGTCAATAAATAAAATACATAGGGGCATGTTTACTAAAACCCCACTAATGTGCGGGCCGCGCTAGTGTGCAGGTGCCATATAAGGAGTTGGTGTTTCTTCCTGAAAAAGAAAAACTGTGATTTACATATGCGCTAAGGTGCGCGGTGCCCATATGTGCCCCGCACATTAGCGCATGAGATAGCTGCGCGGGAGGCATAAGTGGCACGCTGATGTACGAGCAGAGCCACAGCACAATGGTTAAGACAGTGACCAATGGTGCAGGGATCAGGGGTTCAATCCCCCACAGTGCCCAATGAAGACAGCTGGCTGAGGCATTACTTTAGGAGCCAGGTTAATATTGGGCAGCATAAGGTGGTGAGCTGATGGGCATAAGGCGGTGTGCTATTGTTTTAGGAGGCATTTTAATATTGGGAGGCATAAGGCAGCGCGCTGATGTGCAAGTACAGGAACAGAGCCACAGCACAATGGTTAAGACACTGACCAATGGTGCAGAGGTCAGGGGTTCAATCCCCCACAGTGCCCCATGAGCAAGGCTGGCTGAGGCATTACCTGTTAGGGGTAATATTGTTTTAGGAGGCATTTCAATATTGTGAGGCATAAGGCGGTGCGCTGATATGCAAGCACAGGAACAGAACCACAGCACAATGGTTAAGACACTGACCAATGGAGCAGGGATCAGGGGTTCAATCCCCCACAGTGCCCAATGAACAAGGCTGGCTGAGGCCCTACCTGTTAGAGGTAATATTGCTTTAGGAGGCCTTTTATTTTTTTGTAATTATTACTGCTAGCAAATGCACTCTCAAAGCAGTGTAACATAAGGTGCCCCATAAGTTACCCCAGAGGGCACACTTTAAAATGCAGTGTCCGCCACGGCACACTACAATGTTGCTGAAAGTGTGGCCGATAGGGCGCCATATAGGGTGCCCTATGAGGCAGGGCAAGGTCAGAGCACTGTATCTGATGGCAGCACTGTGCATTGTAACGCATGGAAATCTTAAGTAGGTGTGCTGACATGCAAGGAGGAACAGCAGTGTAGTACACTGGTTAAGAAACTGAATGATGGTGCAGAGGTCTTGGTTTCAAATCACCAGTGAATAAGGTTGGCAGAGGTACGTCCTTTTTCTGTGTGTAACTGTACAGCAATCTGTGCTGCCATCTAAAAAGAACCACACCCTAGTGCCATATATTAATGCACCTTTTAGGGTGCATCAGAAGGCACATCCTAAGCAACCTCGTCAGCAAAGGCGAATTGTAATGTTCCCCAGAGGCCATGTTGAAAGGTTGTCAACTCCCAAGGCACCATAGTAGGCACCCCATAAGCTGCCTGAATCGAAGGTGTGCCAGAAGATGCCCCAAGGATGTATAGGTGAACTCAAAAACGTTATCCAAGAGCAGTAACATCCCCCAATTTGAATGGCAAGAGAGGTATGTGCCAAACACACACGTAACCCAAACACTGCACACAGCAGAAAAGAAAGACAATACAAAAGTAAAAGAAGGACGTAGATCACAGCTGATGGACTGCACAAATCAGCTCCAGCCCATGTGGCAGCTATAAAAATGGACAAACATATCAGGGCCAGCTGGAGCCATGCACAGAGTGATGGTAATGTACCATGCTATAATGACAGTGTGTGACAGAGGATGGGAAGATGTGTGCAGCAGAGGAGCCTGAAATGGCAGGATAGGTGAAATATCAGGATGACTGTGGAGTAGCAGTGCTATGCAGAGCACACACAGGAGAGGCAACCAGGGAGAGCTGCAATGCAGGAATGTGTAGGAGTGCAGGACGTGGGTTAGCAGCATGCACATCAGGGTAGGATGGCACACAGCTGGCAGACACAACATGGACGGAAGGATGGTTCACAACTCAGATGAGGGTACAATGTGCTCACAGCACAGATCTGCACAGATATGACTGTCATACAAATGAAAACAACTTCTGCAGGACAAGCATAGAAATCAAAGAGAACAGAGAGGAAGCACACCTATGACCACTACCACAAATGGCAATGCAGAAACCGGCAGGCCACACCACCAACGTGAGCTCATTAGCAAAGGCTGCATACAAAAAGAGTGCAGGGCATTACACAAGACGCCTGCTGGCTGTCAGGACAAGCAAACCCCCAACAGTAATCATGACCAAATGCACATGCAGATCTGCTGTGCACAGATCAAATTGCAGTCTGTATTTGGGACCAGGGACACATGCACACACACAATGAAATGTTATGCAGTGGATACAGCATGCAAAAGAGAAAAAAACCTAAACCCCAAGGGCAGCAGAGGACGCTCTGTGGAGCAGGTCAACAATCTGGATCAGGACAGGAGAGAACTCAACATGCCAACAGGTGTACCACACACCAGTTGAACCACAGCAATACCAAACCCCCAGGTGCACTGCCATGTAAACACCATAAAGTAAGAGACCTATGTAACAGATAATATCTGATGGCTGCGCAGCACAGAGGGCACACCTTGGTGTACAGTGAAGAGAGGGAAGGGTGTGTGTAGAGGTGATGAACCTGTTGGTACCTAATGGTCCAGTTAGCACAACAGAAAATAAAAAGATAAACCACATGTGGAGATCAAACCTGCAAACTACAGAGTTAAAACACATGCCTCTAACCACTCCCAGAAATAGTACACTGAGCACAATGCAACACAAATACCCCAAAGGGAGGGTGTGTATGGGAACCTGTAATACCCAGTGATGTGGCATATGGCTGGCAGATACACAGCTGCCACCGTACAAGGATGTGAGCACAGGTGGCCCATGTACATGACCAGCAAATGACTACACAGAAGTGTCAATGTGCTCAAAGAGTGGAAGAGTAACCTAGTGGTTAGATAACTGGCTTGGCCACCAAGCAACCAGGGCTCAATTCACACTAGCACTCCGTGTGGCCTTGGGCAAGTCATGTAACCCTCCATTACCTTGGAAGAAAGACCTGACAATCTACATCCAGTGACATTGACAAGAAAACCATGGAGTCTCTGGGTCACAAGGAGTCAGGACTGATTCAAAGGCACACATTGCATTGCATGTTTGTCACCATGATCAAGCAGCACAAGAGACAAATGTCTGTCAAATACATATCTTTATTTGGGTTATTCATCACAGATAGTGTAGACAGTGCCATCATAATATCAAGGTAAGCGCATCCCTGGTGAAAGACGGAAACACTTTTAGCAGGTCACCAACCCACCTCCTACAGAAAGTTCACTTGCTTGACCACAAATGAAGGGCAGGAGATATAATGTGAATCAGCTGCATGCTATGCACTGGGCAGCAGGCCCCCACCCCCACCTGCTGCTGCATGCCTCAAATGTGTTATGCACATATGAATGCATGTAGACAGTAGGCGCTGCATGATGAGGACCCAAAACACATCATCTGTCCCTCAAAACATATCCATCTGGCAACATAGGAGGCAGACAAACAAAAACAGCATATGTTGTCACAATGTTTTAATGTTAAAAACACACTCTGAAAGTAATGTTTCAGCTCTCACCTAATGCCTGATCTAGGAATCAAAGCTGCAACAATGTAGACCCAAACAATTATCAATAGCACAATGAGTATATGCTAACAGGTAGTACATTTAGTGATAATTTACAATTATCAATAGCACAATGAGCATATGCTAACAGGTAGTACAGGTAGGGATTTAGACTGCAGCTGCAAGCATCTGAATTTGCAGTGAACTGCTCAGCAAACCATGGACATGATATACATGATTGGCAGCTAAGTACAACAAAACACTTTTTATAAGTAACATTGTTGAAATACATCTTGCGAAACGAATGATCATTTGCAAGTCACGTTCTCAGGTTGGAGCTGAGTGAGAAAGTTGTATATAAATAAAAAATCTTTTTGTGGATTATAAAAATAGAAAAAAAATAAAATACAAGACGGACAATGTATGTTAAAGTGTACGAGAATAAAGGGTCATTGAAGTGAAAAGCAGCATTAAACAAGGGTGTTCAATTTATAAAAGCCCTTTTTTCGAAAAAGCTGCGTCTGTTTAAACTGAGACCCTAGTACACCATTACACTCATGTCCTATTAGTTTCGGAGGTTAATATTTAAGCGGATAATACATTCTAGTAGGACTTCAACAGGTAGTACAGGCACATGAACACACAATACAAACTAAGCTACCTGCAGAAATCTGCAGAGATAACACCATGAAGGAGGTCCCTCTGCACTGTTTGTTGGGTAGACAGTGTTTGGCCACATATAGCTCGATACATGGAATGCACAATTGAAGAAGCACAACGGACACCCACACTGCCACACTCCAAATATAATGTGGCAATGTGAGTGTCCGTACCGCAGGGCATAAACAGGACCGTGCAGACGTGCAATGCAAGGTGTGTACATACATGCAGACTGTCACGTCTGCACAGTAAACAAATACAAGAACCAGCATGTGAAGAGGGAAATGATGGGCAAACATCTTACAGGGAACCACACAGAAGCCATAGGTCCACATGTTGTGTTTCACAAACATAGTCAGTCATATGCACAAGCACCATCCACATTCCAACATGATACAGTGATGCCACACATGCACGTAAACACCCTTGGCCCATTGCAAACATCAATCCAGGATGGTGGTGTGCATGAAAGCATTGTTGTGGCAAAACCTGTATCATGACCAGGTGGAGAGCAGGTGGACATAGACAATAAGACCGCTCCATCGTTGGCCCTATGCCAAAAACATGGCTGTATGCTTGTGTAGAAAGAAACAGATGAGTGTATCCTGTGTGTCATGTCACACCCATGGCCAAAACTCAACAATAACACAACTGTGTAGGAATGTACCACATACAGTGTCAATGTCAGTCCCTGCTGCACACGTGGGGATCAGTACACAGCGTCCAAAGTGCAAAGTGTATCTGCAATCCAACAGGTCAGGTTAAAACTGTTCTTGCAACTCTGGGCATGCATAGTCAAGTGTCACATTTCAATATGCCACATTCCTTGAAAGTTCATGTGTGTCCTCTACAATGAGCAGGACTCCCAGCCAAAGCATCACAGCAACAGTGTGTTGGACAGCTCTGTCATGGGGAAAGCAGCAGTCCAAGAGTAATACTGTCCATCCCAGTCATGTGTCCCACTCTCAGAGGTCAAACATCCAATGGCTAAATTCTCCATAAAAAGTTCCAAGGTGTTGTGTCCCCCAACAGGTGGGTGATGGTGACGGCAGATGCACTGTAGGAGATGTGTCTGGTATGTCCTCTGCCCAGTGTCAGGAGAGGATAAGTATTGTATTCTTAGACACCTTGCAAAAACAGCACAAATTGCAGACCGTTACACCTTAGGAAATACAGAAGAAAGGGATGCAAAGGCAAACATTACATGATATCAACACAAAAGAAAAAGCATTTGGGTCACATCATGAATCGTAAATGCAGACACGGGTGTCACATGGATATGGTAATGTCCATGCTCATGTCACACAGGCGTCTCACAGCTACACACTATATGCATCTTTTTCTGTGACCATAGAGGCAACATGACATGCACATGAGACAAACATTAAATCATCAACAGGTAAAACCAGATGTAATCCCCAAATAACAAAGGTGCAACATACCTTGTGTGTGCATCAGGTGTACGTCATCGATCCCTTGAGCGACTAAACAGCCATATCAGGTCACAGTGAAGGGAGACAATGTCAGCAAAATGTTTAGAATCACCATGTCAAGCCACTGTTGATGCATGTCCACATTATGTTGATATCTGAGATAAAATAAAGGTGCTCAACAGTGGTCCCTCAGAACACAAGACACAGTTCTGCTCACTGCACACAACACATGTCGATAATGTTCACAAGGTAAACAGCACTACGGAAGAGGTAGCACAGTCACAACCGCCCCCCAGGTGCACAGACCCCTGACAGCACATGATAATGTACTATGCCTGAACACTGCATCATCACACAGCCAACCCATAAACACGCACCCACACAGTATGCAAAGTTCAGCGTGCCAGTTGTAACACATGGCCTGTATGTGCACAAGTAGAGATTTGTAGACATAAAGGCCCAGTGAACATGCAGTGATACCCTGTTGTTGGCTGATGGTACAATGTTGGGGTAGGGAGCAAGTGTAGGCCACCACCAAGAAAAAAAAACAACCTACACACACATGCAGTTCTGTTGTACATGTCCCAGAGAGAGTGTTGCAGAGGACAAAGTGAACACAAACACATGGGGATATGTGTGACAACAGCAAGATATGGGTTAGGGAGGCGTAAGGGAAACAAAGGAACCACAACATCTGCCGAATATGACAGATCACTCTGGACATGTTTTGCCCCTGACTGCAGGCACAGACAATGTAGCTGTAGATCCACCTACCCTAGACCACAGCATTTTGGCTGATGTACAGTCACGTAACAATGCACCACAGCAACAGCATCCTCACGAAGTATGTCCTGTGCAGTGGGAAACACAAGAGAAACAAACATATGTTATGTTCTAGCTGTGCATCACACATTGCACCTTCCTGTCTCCAGCTGTCTGACCCCACAAAATCACATACTGACTGACTGTTCACTATCACAATGTACAGATCTCTCACATGTGAGAGGCAGCACGGAGGTGTCGGGGGCTATCTACAGGTGTCCGTAATCTCTCTGTCCCCTCCCTTACCTCTCTGTTGTTGTACACAGAGGTCAATAGAGGTGTCTGCTCCCACCATGTTTCTGCCTCACCCCAAGGTCGCAATATTAGCCCTGATTCACCATATTGCCAACAATGCCCCCTCTCCTTGTTTACTGTTGTCCCAATGTTGTCTGTTAACCCACTGATAATTGTTGAAATACATGGAAATATGCAGGCGCACCTCCTGTATCCACTGGCCAAATACATATCCTGGGGTGTACATCTCATACCTTGAATAATATTGACAGCTGTGTGCTGATGATGTGCACAAATAGCTGGCAATGTCTGCGTCACGTCAGAAAAACCACACACCCATGTCTGCTTGTGACCTGACCATGATGGCTGCATGCCATCCCACTGTGTGTCAGTGAGAATGTCAAAGTATTGATAGCCTATATGTGCACCTCAAAAAAACCCTTCTCACCTAAGTCTGTGTGTGTATGCGGACATAACTCTCCCTTGCTATGGTCCACAATGTAGTTGTTGATGTGGACTATACTCTCCTGCCCTACACACATACTGTGATGATGCAGAGGGCTTAAACACCAGAAAAAGGGGTTTAAAACAACTTCTTTCTCCAAATGCAAACAGCAATGCAGGCAGGGAAGGGGTTAAAGCACCAGCTCAGAGAAACTCTCTGCATAGAAAGTCAGTGAGAGAGCCACACCCCAGCTCCATGACAACCCGGGGAGCTGACGTAAGAGGCAAGGGGGCGGAGTCAAACCGGATAGGGCAGCCCCATGCTCTTAACCAGGAAGGAACAGATAGAGAGTTAGATTCGGAAGGAGAAGGTGATTCACTTCCAGAAGGTAATCAAGATTCAGTTGGAGAGTCAGGTCGTGACTCTGACTGGGATTCAGAAGGAGGCAAAGGAAGGAGCAACCACTACCAGGATAACTCACGGTGCTTGGGAAGTTGCCAGCAGGACTGCTCAGAGAAAGAGAGGTCTCTGGGAAAGTAGCTGAGAAAGCTTCCTCTGAGGGAGAGAAATTACCACGGGCCAAACAGCAAGGAAAAGCAGGTTAGAAGCTACTTTAAATCTCATGGGGAGAGGCTGGAAACCTTACCCAGAAGAGACAGAAGTTCTTCCCTGGAATCTTCCCTAGAAGCTGTGGTTAAAGGTGGGAGATTGAGCAAAAGTAAAGTTCTGTTTGATAAGCTGCATAAACGTTCCCAGGGCAGGCAGCGTGTTACTAGCATAAGCTCTGAGGATAGCCCAGCTGCTCTTAAGCAAACAGCTGATTATGTGCTACGGAGACGAAGGCTAGAGCCAGACCCTGCTAAGCAAGTTGCTACACGGGAGATAGTGAAGCAGTACAAAGACAGAGACTTGCCTTTTTACCAACCTGTGAAAGCCAGACATACTAGAAGAAAGTTAAGCCAGTTTGATTACCTTAACCCTGGTTTAAAGGAAGCTGGTAATTCTAGTTCCTCTCAGATACCACGAAGTGGAAAGAGTTATAAATGGAAACAGCTTAGAAACCAACTAGAACAGTGGAAGCCTGTTGCTCTGCAGTACCCTGATACTAACCAGAATATATCTGACTCTGAAGTTGAACCAATGCAAATTGAATCAGCTATATCAGATAGCAGTTGTTCTGAGATGGAGGCAGAGTGTGCTTACTGTTGTCATGATTAAAAGCTGTATATCTTTATGCTTGTGATAAGTGCTGGAGAAGTTACTTCATGCCATTGAGTTGTTACATGTGGAGAAGCAGCATCCTGCTTGAGTGTAAAACTCAACCTCATTAAGCAGCTGTGAACTGTGATTGCTATACAATTGAATTAGCTGCAAAGTAAAGCTGTTCAGAACTGAAAAGAAGTTTGGACAACCTGTATATATTTGAACTGACAACCTTGAGAAGGATCAGGTTGGACTTTGTCACATCTTGGACTTTATTTGGCATTAGAAAGTATCCACATTTTGTTTCTGTTCAGGAGATGGTAGATAACAAATTCCTGTGCGACAATAAAGTTATTGTTACCACTCAACCTCGGCTGTCTTCGTTTGGTCCACAACTACACGGAACCCAGACATCAGCACTTACAAGGATTTATAAATAATATGGTCACGTCCCCCCTCTTCCAGGCAACCGCCTATACGGAGAGGTAATGGATGGGGGCGTGACAATACACAGCCTGTAGCTGAGGCATGATGGCATATGTTGAGATAGCATCAGCTAGATATGCCATGTCCTCCCTGAAAAACCTGGTAAAACACAAGCCACCCACACATTCAGCGCTCCACTTGCCTACTGTAACCCACCCCTTGCTGATCTGGGCCTGATCACCTCTGTATGTGTTTTACATATTCAACACTGCACTGAAGGGCTATTCTCCAACAACAAAATGTAGCAATGCTACTCCCCCTGGCTGGACACTGCACAGGTCCCCATCCTTCACCATATCCATGTCAGGGCTACGTGATGACCTATACATTCAGGCACACTGTGGGGTGGCATTAACACCCCTCACAAATAGTTAATACCATCCTGACAAACTAGTACTAAGCATGTGTATTGTGCTATGTATGACATGTGGCGGCACACATAAGGAACATACACACATAGCCAGCTGACAGGAGCTTAACATCCACAAAAGCAGCTCAAACTTGTTCAATATAACCACACCCCAATGAACAACTGTCCCCAAACATGGTCTGCCCTCCCACTGTGAACATCGCACCATATGCCTGACACAGTGCTCCACCCATATAATCTAAACAATTAATTGTGTTTGCACAGCAGCTGCTATCACAAGCAGCCACTAACTGGGAATGTGACCCCCAAAACCTCCCACAGGCGCATGAACACCCACCCACATCATCTGCCACCACCTGCTGTTGTGCTCTGCCCACATTGTTTGTCGCACACTCATGCCTATATGTGACGTAGGGATTGTCAGTCAAATGTTAATGCAGTGTGGCATCCGAATTATATCTTTACAGAAACATCAACCTCTATAACCATTACACACATAGGAAAAAACATGTAGGTGGGAAGATAGGCAATACGTACATGAGAAGATCTCTGCAATCAACCTCCGCCTGACTGCTGTGCCCTCCCATGTGTCACCACTGGCATGTACAGGGGGGCACGTTGGATCTTCCTCCAGATCCTCATTAATCTCTGCAGGGATATCGTGCCTGAGAGCAATGTTGTGCAGGATGCAACAGGCTATGATTATCTCTGCCACAGTCATTGGCTTATATTGTAAGGCCCCGCCTGTCCTATCCAGACACCTGAAGCGACTCTTCAACACTCCAAAGGTACGCTCTATGACAGAGCGGCTGGAGGCATGGGCCTCATTGTACCTCCACTCTGCACTTGTCCGTGGCTGACGCACAGGGGTCAGCAGCCAGGGGCGACACCCATATCCTGCATCACCTGCAGAAAGAAATGTTGCATGTGAATGCAGGAGTTCATGTTCACCCAAATTGACACTTGTTTAGATGTGAGAAACAAACGCACAACACATCCTGACAGAAACATATGAAGCACAACTATTCAGTTCTGAAAAATAGACATATGATGACAGAAAAGGACCACATGACCTATCGAGTCAGTACACCCATGGCAAATACTACAACAGTCCCATCTATACCTTTAGAGATCCTTTGTGTGTGGCACATGCGTATTGTAATGCAGTTAGTGTCCACATCTCCAACACCTCCACTGTGAGACTATACCACCGATCCAGTGAGCACAGATTCAAAGTGTATGTCAGAATAGTAACCAAGGAAAAACATGCTGTCATTTGAGGGAGGCCCACACCCAGAACATGTATGCCATGGAGGTCTGCCAAAGTGTAAACCATATCACCTCCATACACCGTGTCCACTAAGGTCTACATATGACGATTTAGTAGTCTGTCTCCATTTGCTGCATACTGCTGACCACCAATTGTTGTAATAGCCGTCCTCTGCATTGTCTCCATCCTATTCTCATCCTTTTGAAGGTGCGGTCTACAAACCTGCACACTGTACCCCACATGAGTTTGCACCAAGGATATATACATAGGCAGAGTACCTTCCTGTGTATCTGCTACCAATAACTCTCTGTATGCATCCATGTAGCCCCCCTGCTTTTGCCGTCACCTTTCCATAATGGTCAGCTACATGAGGATCGGCAGACACAACGACACTAGCTCATCTACAGTGTGCAAAGGTACTGCACCCCCTATACTGTGTTGCACCCCTGGTTTTACGCAGCCAATTTGCGTGACCATGCATATGCAAACATGTCCTCCCAGCTTGAAAGCTCAAGAAAATCCAACAGATATTTCCAGACACCTCCTCATGTTATCTAGTGGCTACTGGGTGACAACTCCAGTACTGAGTGAGTGGGTGAACCTAAGACACACATGACAAGGGTTAGTTGTATGGATTGGCAATAACATAAATGTTACCTGACATACAAAAATTAGCCGACAATTAACCAGAATCACAGGTGGATGTGAAGGGCACCAACCAACCCCCCCCCCCCAATCACATGTGGGCAGTTGGCACACACTCACACTAGGAGGGATCCAGCACCAGCACAGCCATATGCACATGGGCGTAGTCACATGAACACCATGTGCAT
>CM066051.1:23697818-24115225 GCA_033557465.1 Ichthyophis bannanicus | reverse complement strand
ATTTAGAGACCCCTGCCTTACATCTCTGTCATTTAAGATTGTGAGTGGGCAAGGTACAAATGTCCTAGACATCAAAAGACTAAATAGAATTTGTCACATTCCCCCTCACTTCTCACCTCCACCAAAAAGTTGTCTAATAGACAGGGGTCTCCAAATCCAGTCCTGGAGGGCCACAAACCAATCAGGTTGGCAGGATGTCTCTAATGACCACAACATAGATACTCACTTGCATAAATCCGTAGGGGCCTAATCCCAAAAACCCGGCAGGACTGCGGCCCTCCAGGACAGGTTTGAGGACACCTGACTTAGGGATTGTTATCTACCAGTAATCATAGCAACCTTCTGATAGATATGTACTATATTCCCAGGTTTAGGGTGGCATTGCTAAGGTATGCAAGTGCTAGTATTGGGAGATGCACGCAGGGCCCAACATCCTGCCTCTCCAGGAGGCTTTGGATAATGGAGCCTGTGGGTGCGGGTGTGTCTGCCCCTGTTGGCCGCTGCTCTAGGGCAGAGGTTCCCAACTCCGGTCCTGGTGGGCCAAACACTGTTCGGGTTTTCATACTGTCCCTCATGAATATGCATGAGATACATCTGCATACCATGGGGGCGGTGCATAGAAATGCAGCACAGCCATATTTATTACAGGCAGCATGGAACCTGAATGGTGTTTGGGCCTCAGGGACTGCATTTGGGAGACTCTGCTCTAGGTAATGTGCCTGTTTGTGGTGTCTGTGCTCTGTAGAGTAAAATGTAGGTGTTCCAGGCATGTTTATTCTATCAGCAATAAAAGGTTCCATCTTTCTTACCATGGTTTATTACTGGTAAAAACTATGGGGACAGAGTTGGCAGGGACCACAGCTAGGGTTTGAATCTGTGACCTTCTGCTCCTGAGCGCACTGGCTTTGCATACTGCGCCACACTGATACCACAGGGGCAGATCATTCTGTGGAGGTACCATGACTGCTTGTCATACGGAGCCTGTCTGTTGGAGTGCACGGCACCCACCTACATGGGTCTGGGCCATGGCCTGCTATGGTCAGATGTCAATGCCCCCTCCGCCACCAGTGCCCCTCTGCCGCCATGCTGCCATGTCCTTCTGCTTGTGGTGCTGGTGGTGCGCAGTCTCGGGCCATCCAGTGTGCAGGTAGGCAGCTGCCTATGGTGTGGGTAATGGGGTAGGGGTGCCTGGATGGACGTCCACACTTCCCCCCAGCACCGCCTGCCACTGTTCTATGCCCTTAGGGGTAGCTGCTGGGTACTGTCCCCTGTGACACTGCGGGAGACACACTCGTGCCCATGTTGGGCTCTCATCAGTTGCTGTCTGGCTCTACTGTTTAACCATTCCTATGGGCCAACTGAGCATCACCCTAGTCCCCACTGTGGCCCAGCTGCACCACAGGATGTGCCACCTGCAGCCCTCTGTATCCCCTTTTCCAGCATCTGCCCGGTTGCCCATTCCGACATGCCCACCCTGCTGTTCCAGAACATGTGCATGCCATGGGGAACCTGTCCACTAACAAGGGGAAGCCCTGATCTGCGCAATTTCACTGTGGGCACGTTCACCTTGTATGGGGATGGGGCATAGACCCTTCCACGATTAATACCTTTTTTTTTGGAGCTTTCTTGGGGGGTGGGTTGCTGTTTCCCATTAATATCTCTATTGGCCAGCTTGGTTTTGGTTTTTTTCCAGATTGTTGAGGTCATTTTCAATGTTTATGTGCCCTTTTGTTCTGTGCACATGTATCACACTTATCACTTTTTGTTGGTTTCCCGTCCTATGCTGTACATTGCTGACACTTAAATGGTTTCTCTCCCCTGAAATGTGCATCTAACGGCAGGTTTTCAGTCGCGTTCGGATTCAGCTCTTCAGATCAGCGCGTTAGTGTGAATGGAGCCTCTCCCTGCCCACACTCCGCCCATTGACCCCTTCTCTCCGCCCTCTCTCCACCTTCTGCGTTGTTTTACCGTGCCGGGGAACGTCTATGATCGTTAAGTACCATTAACGCGCATTATGAGACGTTAACGATCATTAACGTTACATAAAACGCGTTATGTAATGTTGCCGCAGTTTAGAAAACATGCCCCTTAATCTCTATTCGTCTACGAGGAATGACTATCAACACAACTATAATTCAAGTATATGCCCCAACAACAGCTGCAGGAGATAATGAAATTGAAGAGTTCTATGAACAAGTACAAGCTGAAAGTGACAGAACATGCAAACAGGATATCCTAATAGTCATGGATGACTGGAACGCAAAAGTTGGCAACAAAGAAGAAGGCAAAGTAGTTGGAAAATATGGACTTGGCAACAGAAATGAAACTGGAGAAAGACTGATAGAATTCTGCAAGACCAACGATCTATTCATCTCAAACACCTTCTTCCAGCAACACAAGCAGCAACTGTACACATGGACTTCACCCAATGGATTGTATAAAAATCAAATTGACTACATCTGTGGAAGTCAACGATGGAAAAGCTCTGCAACATCAACAAAGACAAAACCTGGAGCTGACTGTGGTACAGATCATCAACTACTAGTATGCAAACTCAAGCTAAAGTTGAAAAAGAGCAAACCATTCATGAATGCAGCAAAATATGACCTTGAGAATATACCACTGGAATTTAAAGACTGCCTGAAAAATTGATTTGCTGCTTTACATACAAATGACAGAGCTCCAGAAGAGTTATGGAATGACATCTGGAAGGTTGTGTTGGAAGAAGGTGAGAAGACTCTACAAAAGGTGAAAAAGCAAAAACGGCCAAAAGGGATGACGGAAGAAACTCTGAAAATTTGCCCAGAAACGCAGAGAAGCTAAAGCCAGAGGAGAAAGAAAGACAATCGCAGACCTCAACAGAGATTTCCAACGTGCAGCAAGACAGGACAAGGAAAAGTACTACAATGACACTTGCAAGGAAATAGAAGCAGAAACTATTAGAGGAAGAACAAGATCGGCTTTCGTAAAGCTACGAGGGTTAAAGAAAAAGTTCCAGCCTTGAATTGGAATGTTACAAGATGCTCAAGGTTCTATGTTGAATGATGCTGAGAAGATCAAGAAAAGGTGGAAGGAATATACAGAGTTTTTATATGATAAAGATCAAGTGGAAACCAACAGCCGTTTCAAACCTGTACCTTATGATCGGGAACCATTGGTGAGGAAAGAAGAAGTTGAAGCAGCATTTGAAAGCCTTATCAAAGAACAAAAGCACCAGGCATTGATAGCATTCCCATAGAGGTATTGCAGCAATCTGATGCAGCTGTTACCGTACTTGCAAGGCTCTGCCAAGGAAATATGGAAGACAACATCATGGCCAAACTGACTGGAAAAGATCTGTGTTCATACCAATACTAAAGAAAGGTGATCAAACTGACTGTGGAAATTATCACACAATCGCTCTGATCCCACATGCCAGCAAGATTCTACTGAAGATTATTCAAAAGAGACTACAATCATACCTGGAACAAGAACTACCTGAAGTGCAAGCTGGGTTCAGGAAAGGGCGAGGAACGAGAGACATCATTGCGGATGTGAGATGGATCCTTGAACAGACTAAAGAATACCAAAAGGATATCTATTTGTGCTTTATCGACTATAGCAAGGCTTTTGACTGTGTAAACCATGAGAAACTCTGGGCCACAATAAGAAAGCATGGGTATACCAGAACACCTGATCATTCTCTTGCGCAATCTGTACATTGATCAAGAAGCAACAGTTTGAACGGAACAAGGAGAAACAGAATGGTTTAAAATAAGCAAAGGTGTAAGACAAGACTGCATACTTTCCCTCTACCTGTTTAATTTGTGTGAAGATTGGTGGAAGACTCATCAACAACCTTCGCTATGATGATGATACCACATTACTAGCTGAAAGTGAAGATGATCTGAGACATTTGCTTCTCACAATCAAAGAACATAGTCTCAAAATGGGCCTGCACCTTAATGTAAAGAAGACAAAGAACATGACAACTGGCATAATCAACAGGTTCATCGTTGAAGGAGAAGAAATTGAAATTGTGAACAACTTTAAACCTACGTGGATCAACTATCAATAAATAAGCAACAAGCAGTCAAGAAATCAGACGACGCATTGCTCTTGGCAGAATGGCTATGAAAGACCTAGATAAGATTCTCAAGAGCAGAGATGTCTCTCTCCATACAAAGACTTGACTTGTTCAAGCCATGGTATTTTCAATAACATCATATGGATGTGAAAGCTGGACAGTGAAAAAGACAGACAGGAAGAAAATTGATGCCTTTGAATTATGGTGCTGGTGGTGAATACTGTGTATACCATGGACTGCCCGAAGAACAAACCAGTCGGTACTAGAGGAGATCAAACCTAAGCTTTCTTTAGAAGCTCAGATGACAAGACTTCGACTTTTATACTTTGGACAGATCATGCGAAGAGAGAGATCATTAGAGAAAGACATCATGTTTGGCAAGATAGAAGGTCAATGCAAAAGAGGAAGGCCAGCAATGAGATGGATCGATACAATAACAGCAGCTACGGGTACCAGTCTGTCAACAATGAGCCGCCTGACTGAAGACCGAACACAATTTAGGATAGCTATTCAGAGGGTCGCCATGAGTCGATTCCAACTCGACGGCACTTAACAACAACAACAACATCCCTGGCAGCGGTAAACACCGCAGAAGGTGGAGAGAGGGCGGAGAGAAGGGGTCAATGGGCCGGGAGTGGGCGGAGAGAGGCTTCTTTCACACTAACGCGCTGAACTGAAGGGCTGAATCCTACCGCAATTGAAAACCTGCCATTAGATGCACATTTGCAGGGGAGAAACCATTTCAGTGTCAGCAATGTACAGCATAGGCAGGAGGCCCATGAAATGTGATAGTAGTGCTCCATTTTCAGCAACCCCATAGTGCCAAAGTATGAAAGGCCACTATGGAAATGGTGCAAATGGGGCATAGGGGGCTGCAGGTGGGACATGTAGCATGGGCAACTGGGGCACAGGGTGGACCAGGCAGGTGCCTAGGTGGCACATAGGAACATAGAAAGCAGAAATCAGCAAGACAGCAGCTGACCAAGGTCAAACACAATCTATCTATATCTAACTGGTTCACCCTAGCCAATAGTTGCTAGGGCACCGACCTGACATCCCCCCAGCCATCCCGCCCCCATGTGGAAGGAACATAATATAGGTAGGCAGTGATGGGGGGGGGTGTGAGGATGTCCATGTATGCCCCCCCACCCCAGAACCTGCTCCCTAGGCGAGCGCCTACCTGCACAGTGGATGGCCTGGGACTGCGCACTACCAGCACCGACAGCAAATGGTCATGTCAGCATGGCAGGGGGGTGTGTGCCCATGCTGGAGGGGGCAGTGCCACCTGCCTGCAGTGGACCTAGGCCATGCCCTGCATCACTACATGGTGTGCAGTGCAACATAAAAGGTCTGGCTGAGGAAAAGTACAGGTAGCCCCAGGGACTACCATGCATGTGTGGTGCAGTACATCCATCCAGTGTGTCCAGAAGCAGAGGGCCACAGGTTCAAGTCCCAGCTATTTGTCCTGCAGAGCATGTCCCTATATTTTACCCTACAATGTAGATACAATAGCAACATGTGCAAAGCCCAAAGCAGTGGCAAACAGGGGTACAAACACCCACTCACACAGGCTCCACAATCCAAAGATGCATGGAGAGTCCGGCTGTTGGCCCCAGCATTGAGCTGCAGTTATCACCAGAGCACTTACTCCATGAACAAACAGTAAATACGTTCTCATATATGGGACTCCCAAGCTACAGGATAAGGGAACCTGAGGAGATCAACAGCCCAACAGGGGCAACAGAGTGGAGAAACCAGGCAGACTAGCAAAGTAGTCCCTTGAGTGACTCATCTGATTCAGCATCCTCAGTAGACATCAACCCCTAGAGATTTTAGCAGTAGCCTGGATGGACAGAGGGGCTGATGGGTAGGAGTTGACTCTAAGACCCAAGAGATGCCAGTCTACGGCCTGGTTAAAACTGCTGTCCTGTCGGGAATCCCCCTCCAGGAAGTAGTGGGCTGTGAAGGTATAGACCAAAGACCATGTAGCAACCGAAGACCATGTAGCAACCTTGCAGATTTCTTCTGCAGAAACAAAGCAAAAGTTGGCCATCAACAAAGCCATTGCTAGGACACTATGAGCCGTGATTTGATCCTCAAGGCTCAAACCTGCCTGGGAATAAACATGAGCTATGTAGTTAGCTAGACAGAGAGATACTGTGCGCTTCTAAATGGTGGAACCCAGCATACTGGGATCAAAGGAAATGAAAGGCAGGATGGACTGGCAGTGCGCTTTCATGCGCTCCACATAGAAGGCTGAAGCCCGCTTGCAGCAAGGATCGGCCTTCTGGAAAGATGAGGTCTGGGTGGGAGCCCAGATGGAGAGCTCCCTCTGCGAGAGCTACAGCAGTAACGAGAACCACGGCTATCAAGACCAATAAGAAGCAATGAGGATCATGGAGCCCTTGTCAGCCTAGAGCTTCAAGAGGATTTTTGCCATGAGTGGTATCGGGGAGTATGTATATAGCAAGCCCTCAGTGAAGGAGGAAGGCAATCGAGACCAGGCAGTTGCTGGGTGGGCTCCAAGAGCAGAAATGACCCATCTGGGTATTGTGTGCCTTGGTAAAAAGATCCACCACATGGGTGCCCTACTCCTCAAAGATATGATGCACCACCACCCTGTTGAGGGTCCACTTGTGTGGCTGAAGGACTTGGCTGAGCTGGTCCGCTAGGACATTGAGCTCACCGGGCAGATAGGTCACTCTTAGATCCATGTCATGGAGCAGAGAAAACGTCCACAACCAAAAATGCCTCCCAGCAGAGGAGGTATGACTCCATGCCTCCCTGCTTGTCCACAAAGAACATCACCACTTGGTTGTCCATCTGGATCAGGCCACCTGATTAGCCAGGTGCTCTCGGAAGGTTAGGAAGGCATTGGCTATTGTCTGAAACTTGAGAAAGTTGATCTGGAGCAGGTTGTCTGGCTTGGATCAAAGGCCCTGCATGCACAGGCCATCCAGGTGAATAGTGGAGTACCCCAGGGATCTGTGCTGGGTCTGCTGCTTTTTAACATATTCATAAATAAGCTGGAAATGGAAATAATGAGTGAGGCAATCAAATTTGCAGATGACACAAAATTATTCACAGTCGTTAAAATGCACGAGGATTGTGAAGAATTGCAAGAGGACCTCGATAAACTGGAAGACTGGACATCCAAATGGCAGATGAAATTTAATGTGGACAAGTGCAAAATTATGCACCTAGGAAAGAACCCAAACTATGGATACATGATGCAAGGTTCCACATTAGGAACCACCACCCAGGAAAAATATTTAGGTGTCATTGTCGATAATATATTGAAACTCTCCACCCAGTGTGCAGTAACGGCCAAAAAAGTAAATAAAATGCTAGGAATCATAAGGAAAGGAATGGAGAATGCCTTTGTATTGTTCCATGGTGCAACTGCACCTTAAGAAGATAAGAACATAAGATATGCCATACTGGGTAAGACCAAGGTCCGTCAACCCAGTATCCTGTTTCCAACAGTGGCCAATCTAGGTCATAAGTACCTAGCAGTTTCCCAAAAAGACATAGGTTCCACAATGTTTGTATTCGGTCAAGCATCCTGGGTCCCTTTTAATAACACAGGTACACTACCAAAAAACTGCCTCCAGTTTTGCAACTGATTCCTATAGATTTTGGGGTGCTGAATCCAGGAAAAATAGCCAAAATGTTCCATCACGTCACGTTTTCTTGCAAAATTAGATTTCTTACCCATATAAGGAATGTTCACTAAATTTCTTTTTAGCCGACTGCAGAATATTATCTTGGCCAACTCTATAGTTTGTCATGGTTAACTAACTAGAAACACTCCCTCATGATATTTTAGAGTGTTTTGTATTCATTTTATACATTAACAGGGACAATTGGGAGGCGGGGGGCTAAATCCAGTACTCGCGCTGGCGCATGTTCTTTCCTGTTCGCCTCGCCTCGTTCGCTCGCTCAAACACGGTGGTTGCGACATGAACGTTCCTGTCAAATTTCAGTTTCTTGCAAGTTCATTATTACCTTTTGTTTGCTCAGTCGTAATCCAGCTTTATTCCGAAGTGGTTCACTACAGTTGTAGTTTGCAGTGCTGTGTATTTGTGATGGCTCACAGAGCCAGAGGTTGCGTCAACTCTCCGGACAGTTTTTGTTTTATTTTGTGGGGAATATACCGTGAAAAGCGGCAGAGGAACATTTCTGCATTTATTAAAAAAGTATATTTCGCCTATTTCGGTTTTGAAGTTAGGCGATCAAGACAAACCGTGGGCTCCTCACAAAGTGTGCAAGACATGTGAGGAAGATCTACGCTTATGGATGAAAGGTAAAAAACAAGCATTTCATTTCGGAATACCTATGATGTGGCGTGAACAAAGAGACCACAGCAGTGACTGCTATTTTTGCTCTTGCATTGTGAAGGGATACAACTTAAAAAATAAGAACGTAATAAGTTACCCCAACCTTCCCTCAGCAATTAGGCCTATGCCTCATAGCAACGAAGTACCTGTGCCTGAACCACCAAAATCTTTGGATCATATTTGTGTGGACGGTTCTGATCATGATGAGACTCATCAGATGGCTTTTCCCGATGAGTCCAGTACTTCCGAGTTTGAAACTGAACCAGATCCGAAACCTGAACTTTTCTCTCAAGCTGAATTGAATGATTTAGTCCGGGATTTAGGACTCCCAAAAGATGCTGCCCAACTGCTAGGTTCTCGGCTTAAACAGAAAAATCTATTGTCACCAGGAACAACTTTTTATTGGTACCGGCAACCGCGAGACACAATTTTTGAAGTATTTCAGCAAAGAGGAAGATTTGGTATTTTGCAACAATATATACGGAGTGATGGAAAAGTTTAAACTCAAGTATGATCCTGCTGAATGGCGGCTGTTCATTGATTCGTCAAAAGACAGCATAAAAGGTGTTCTTCTTCATAATGGCAACACATTCGCTTCAGTTCCTATTGCTCACTCTGTTATTCTCCAAGAAAAATACGAGAATTTGGCCCTGATTCTTCAGAAGATTCGTTATGATGAGCATAAGTGGATGATTTGTGGAGACTTTAAAATTCTATCCATGCTATTAGGGCAGCAATCCGGTTTCACCAAATATCCCTGCTTCCTTTGCTTGTGGGATAGCCGGGCCCACGACCTACACTGGGGGAAAAAAGACTGGCCAATTCGGGAGTATTTGAGACCTGGTGAGAAAAATGTTCTTCATGAGAGCTTGGTACCTCGTGATAAAATTCTATTACCACCTCTCCACATTAAGTTGGGTCTCATTAAGCAATTCATCAAGTCCCTTCCAAAAGATGGTGAGTGCTTTCGGTACCTTTGCTCAAAGTTCCCCTGACTTTCTGAAGCAAAGCTAAAGGAAGGAGTGTTTGTTGGCCCTGATATAAGGAAACTCATTTCAGATGGAGCATTCGCTGAAACGATGTCTGAGAAGGAAAAAGAAGCCTGGGATTCCTTCAAGGATGTTGTTCTCAAATTCTTGGGGAAACAGGCGGGATGAGAACTATAAGGATATTGTTGCCAGGATGCTCAATGCCTTCAAAGAACAAGGCTGTAAACATGAGCCTGAAAGTCCATTTCTTGCACTCCCATGTGAACTACTTTCCCGAAAGCTTGGGGGCGTACAGTGAAGAACAAGGTGAAAGGTTTCACCAGGACATCAAGGATGCAGAGAGAAGGTACCAAGGAAGATGGAACACCACTATGATGGCTGATTTCTGCTGGTTGCTGCTGCGGGAAACCCCAGATGAAAAATACGCCAAGCAGCGCACCAAGAGAAGCATTCAGGGGAAGAAGAAACGGGCCCACCAGGAGATTGATTGACCCAAGAATGACTTTAAAATCTAAACTGTGTTGACAAATATTGTGTTTTTACTAAACTTTGAAATAAAAATTTGCTAGTTATTACCACAGTGTCGGATCTCATTTATTAGAATTTTATTTTCACACCATCGGATGTTTGTCTTCATGTATTGGAATGGTGCGGTTTGCGTTTTCTATTCTTACATACATACCTGTACAACATTTTTTGCACATTTCTTTGCTTTGCTTTGTGTCTAACCTCGCTCTTATATGCTCAATGTTTGTGCACATGTATGTGGCTGTTTTAAGTGCAGACAATTTTGCTACCATCACAGTGTGTTTTGCTGACATTACTCTATTCTTATGCGCTGCCTTGTTACAATTTTCTTTATTCTTATTTGAATAACTACTAAACAATTAGTATAAAGAATTCATCCAAGAAACTTTTATCTCGATCGCACTCAATCTGAAACGTTCACCTCAAACTGCTAACCCAATATAGCAAAAAATCTGTACGTGATGGAGCAAATTGGTTACCAGATTTGGATTCAGCGCACCAAAAAACGTAAAAATCAATCGAAACATTAGAGGCAGTTTAAAAATTTTTTTTTTTAATGTACCTGTGTAATAAGAACATAAGAACATAAGATATGCCATACTGGCTCAGACCAAGGTCCATCAAGCCCAGTATTCTGTTTCCAACAGTGGCCAATCTAGGTCTTATGTACCTAGCAGTTTCCCCAGGAGACACAAGTTCCACAATGCTTGTACTGGGTCAAGCATTGATATCTTCGGTCACTTCTTAATAATGGTTTATGGACCTTTCCTCCAGGAACTTGTCCAAACCTTTTTTAAACCCAGCTACACTAACAGCCTTTACTACATCCTCCGGTAACAAATTCCAGAGTTTGATTACACGTTGAGTGAAAAAATATTTTATTTTATTAGTCTTAATAGTTTACCCTGTAGCTTCATTGCATGTCCCCTAGTCTTTCTATATTCTGATAAGGTAAACAATCGATCTACGTTTACCCGTTCCACTCCGTTCATTAATTTATAGACTTCTATCATGTCTCCCCTCAGCCGTCTCTTTTCCAGGTTAAAGAGCCCTAACCTTTTTAGCCTTTCTTCATAGGAGTATCCTTCCATCCCCTTTACCATTTTGGTGGCTCTTCTCTGTACCTTTTCTAAAATCGCTATATCCTTTTTAAGATACGGCGACCAGAATTGCACACAATATTCAAGGTGCGGTCTCACCATGGAACGATATAGAGGCATTATAATATCTTTTGTTTTATTTTCCATTCCTTTCCTTATCATACCTAGCATTCTATTTGCTCTCTTGGCCGCCGCTGCACACTGGGCCGAAGGTTTTAACATGGTGTCCACAATGACGCCTAAATCTTTTTCCTGGGTGGTGGTTCCTAATGTGGAACCTTGCATCGTGTAACCATAGTTTGGGTTGTTCTTCCCTAGGTGCATAACCTTGCACTTGTCCACATTAAATTTCATCTGCCATTTTGATGCCCAGTCTTCCAATTTATCAAGATCCTCTTGCAATTTTTCACAATCCTCTTGGGTTTTAACAACTTTAAATAGTTTTGTGTCATCTGCAAATTTGATAACCTCACTCGTTATTCCATTTTCCAGGTCATTTATGAATAGGTCAAAAAGCAGCGGACCCAGCACAGATCCCTGGGGTACACCACTATTCACCTTTCTCCATTGGGAAAATTGGCCATTTAGCCCTACCCTCTGCTTTCTATCTTTTAACCAGTTCCTGATCCACAATAGTACACTGCCTCCTATCCCATGACTCTTTAGTTTTGCCAAAAGTCTCTGATGAGGGACCTTGTCAAAGGCTTTCTGAAAGTCCAGATACACAATATCAACTGACTCACCTTTGTCCACCTGTTTATTCACTCCTTCAAAAAAACATAACAGATTAGTAAGACAAGATCTTCCTTGTCTAAAGCCATGTTGGCTGTCTCCCATTAGGTTGTGAATATCTACATGCTGAGTAATTTTATTCTTTATGATGGATTCTACCATTTTTCCCAGTGCTGACGTCAGGCTCACCGGTCTGTAGTTTCCCGGATCACCCCTGGAACCCTTTTTAAAAATTGGTGTTACATTGGCGATCCTCCAATCTTCAGGTATTAGAGATGATTTTAATGATAGCTCACAGATTACTAATAGCAGGTCTGCAATCTCATATTTCAGTTCTTTCAACACCCTTGGATGTATACCATCCGGCCCAGGTGATTTGCTACTCTTCAATTTATCTAATAGTTGTAAGACATCTTCCCAATGTATCGATATTTCCTTCAATTCTTCTGCACCTTTAAATACCACTTCAGTCATGGGTAACATCCCTACATCTTCCTCAGTAAAGACTGAAGCAAAGAATTCATTCAGTCTCTCTGCTATCACCTTGTCGCCTCTTAGTGCTCCTTTAACCCCTTTATCATCTAATGGACCAACTGACTCTCTCACAGGTTTTTTGCTACAAATGTACTTGAAAAGGTCTTTATTTTGCGTTTTTGCTTCCGCAGCAAGCTTCTTCTCAAATTCTCTCTTTGCCTGCCTTATCAATGCCTTGCATTTGACTTGCCAGTGCTTGTGCTGTTTCCAGGTTTCGTCGTTTGGCTCTTTTTTCCATTTCCTGAAAGATGCTTTTTTGGCAACAACAGCCTCTCTGACCTCACCTTTAAACCATGCTGGCAGTTTTTTGGACTTCCTTCCACTTTTCTTAAAGCCTGGAATACAGCTGGTCTGGGCTTCCAAGATAGTATTTTTCAACAACACCCAAGCTTGATGTACGTCTTTAACCTTCGCAACTGCTCCTTTTAGTTTTTTCTTAACTGTTTTCCTCATTTTATCATAGTCTCCCTTTCGAAAGTTAAAAGGTAGTACTGTGGATTTACTTACTATCCCTCCTCCACTAATTAAATCAAAGGCGATCATGCTATGATCACTATTGCCAAGTGGCCCCAACACCCTTATCTCTTGCACTAGATCTGGTGTTCCACTAAGGACTATGTCTAATATGTCTTCCCCTCTGGTCGGTTCATGCTCCAAGAAGCAGTCATTTATTTCATCTAGGAACTTTATCTCCCTAGCATGTCCTGACGTGACACTGACCCAGTCGATACCGGGGTAATTGAAATCACCCATTATTATTACTGCACTGTAACTTTTGTTAGCTTCCTTGATTTCTTTGAGCATTTCATCACAATTTTACTGTGGGCTCGTTTACCTTGTATGGGGACAGGGGTGCAATTAAACCTCAAAAATGACCTCCACAGAAAGAGGAAAAAACCAAAACCAAGCTGGCCAACAGTGATATCAATGGGCAACATGAAAAACACTCCCAGGAAAGCTCCATTAACATGCAGTGATTTTTGAAAGGGTCTACGGAGCGTAGACCCTTCCAAAAATCAATTCTTTTTTTTTGGAGCTTTCCTGGGTGTGTTTTTTATGGTTGCCCATTAATATCACTGTTTACCAGCTGGATTATAATTTATTTGACATTTTTTGTGGTCATTTTCAATTTATATTTGCTATTTTGTTGTGTGCACATGTATCACACCGCTCACGTTTTTCAGGTTTCCCCGGTTTTGCTGTACATTGCTGACGAAAATGGTTTCTCTTCCCTTTAAATGGGCTCTAACGCGAGGGTTTCACTCGCGGTATTTTTAATGCCCAGATTCAGCCCCACTCCTGTGCGGGGAGCCTCTCCCCTCCCACTCTCCACCCATTGACCCCGTCCCCCCGCCCCTCGGGAGCCTTCCTCCGCGTGCCCCGCACACGTGCGGCGGCCCGTTAATGTGACGCGTACGCGTGCGCGGCGCTTAAGAGCTCTTAAATGCATCATTAGCGGCCGCGCACGTGTGCGCGGTTTAGTAAACATACCCCTTAATGTACTTTGTTCACCTGAAGCTTAATTAATCTCAGATCCTTAATGTATACTTGATGAGGATAAACAGCTGCACCTGAGAGTGAATATGGCACCTCCTTTCCTTTTAAGAGGTTTAAGTATCTATAAAGCTATGATTATTCCAGGGGTGGATGGATGTTGGGGAGGGAGGGAGGGAAAGAAGAGTTATGTGAAGTTGGCCTATCCTGTGCTTCTAAGGTAATCTGTGACCAATTTCCATGGGGAGTCTCAAAGCCCTTGCTTGGATAGATGGATTCTTGGGATCTAAATTTAACTAGAAAGCTGTCTGCTGTGTTTTAAATTTAAACTGAAAGCTCTTTGCTGCTACTAGGCCCTGACTGATTTAACAAATACTCTGGGTTCACAGATTAATCAGCTTTAATCTAAAGAATTCATTTTTCCCCAAGATTTAGAAAACTTACCAGAAGTAAATACTTACAATTGCAAATCTCTCTCCAGAAGCTGCAGTACCCTTTTATAGTCCTTCAAGACTGTTGTGTGCAAATCTGTTCACCATATCTTGAAAAGGATATAGCGGAATTAGAAAATCTACAAAGAAGAGCTAGTAATATGGTAAAGGGCATAGAAGGATACCCCATTGAGGAAAGGATTAAAAGGTTAGGGTTTTTCAACTTGAAAAAGAGACAGCTGAGGGAAGATATGATAGAGGTCTAAAAATTTGTGAATAGAATGGAACAGGTAAACGTAGATCGGTTGTTTACACCATCAAAAAGTAGAAAGGGGCAGGCAATGAAGCTACAGTGTAAGACTAATAAGAAAAATTAATTTTTCGCTCTGTGCATAAACTCTGGAATTCATTATCAGAGGATGTAGTGAAGGCTGTTAGAGTAGCTGGGTTTAAAAAAGGTTTAGACATGTTTCTGGAGGAAAAGTCCATAAATCATTATTAAAAAAGACCTGGGAAATCCCGTGCTTGCCCCAGGACAAGCATTGTGGAACCTGTGTGCCTTTTTGGGAAGCTGCCAGGTACTTGTGACCTGGATTGGCCACTGTTGGATACTGGGCTTGACAGCCTTGATCTGGACCAGTATAGGATTCCTTATGGTCTTATGTTCTTACCTGTAACAATGGTTCCCCTTGGACAGGAGCATAAATCATCCACACAGATGGGTGACTCATTCCTGATGACACCAGGCCAGACTTGGGGGCATGTTTACTAAACCGTCCTAACATGCACTCTGCGACGTTATTGCGCGATAAGGTACCTTATTGCTCAATAATGATGCTTTATCGGGCGATAAGGTACCTTAGTGTGCATTAACGTGCGTAGCGGCAAAAATGAGTGCTCAGGGTGGAGAAAGGCTCCCAGAGGGCGGAGGAAAGCTCCCCAGGGGCGGAGAGAGGGGGTCAATGGGCGGAGAGTGGGAGGGGAGAGGCTCCCTGCACACTAACGCTGTGAAATCCGAGGCTGAAAACTAAGGCCAGTGAAACCCTGGCGTTAGAGCTGATTTAAAGGGAAGAGAAACCATTTATGTCAGCAATGTACAGCAAAACCAGGGAAACCAACAGAAAGTGATAAGTGTGATACATGTTCACGGAATAAAAGGGCAAATAAACATTGAAAATGACCCCAACAAAATATAAAAAAAACATAACCAAGCTGGGCAATAGTGATATTAATGGGAAACATCAAAAAACACTCCCGAGAAAGCTCCAAAAAAAAGATATGAATTTTGGAAGATTTAGATTTAGATTTATTAAAACTTGTTATACCGCTCAATACCGTAGGCATCTGAGCGGTTTACAATAAATAAAAACAGGCATGTTAATTAAAACAAGCACTTGGCTGCAGAAAAAAAAAAAGAACGCCATCAGTTATAAGAAAAGTAGAGGAGAAAAGGAGAGAGGAGATGAGAACAGAAAGTAAAAATTAAACAGAAAACAATGCACGTATACTAACAAGGGAGGAAAGGAAGGGGGGGCAAACTTTACATAAGGGACATAGTAGTGAGAAGGGGAGAAGATAGGCTAGGGAGGAGGATCAAACGCAAGACAGAAAAGGTGAGTTTTAAGTTGAGCTTTGAATATGTGATATGTGTCTTCTGCGCGGAGGGGGAGGGGGAGCGAATTCCAAAGGCTTGGAACCAAGAAATAGAAAGCAGAGGAGCGGGTTTGTTCTAAACGAGCATGTGCGGGGGAGAGAAGGACCATGCAATTTATGTGTACGGAGCGGAGGAGACGGTGAGAGGTACGGAATTGTATCTGATTCGCCAGGTAGAGAGGAGTGCCGGTGTGGATTACTCTGTGTGCAAAGATTAGAAGTTTATACTGAATGCGGAAAGAGATAGGTAACCAGTGATGCTGATAGAGAAGAGGTGTAACATGATCGAACCGTGATGCATGGGTCAACAGACGGATGGCAGCATTTTGGACGCGTTGGAGACGAGACAATTGAGACTTAGGTAGACCAGCAAAGGAGACATTACAATAATCAAGACGAGACAATACAAGGGTAAGCAGGAGGGTGGTTAGGGCAGGAGTAGAGAGAAAGGGACGAACTGCTCTAAGTTGTCGGAGAGAGAAGAAGGAGCGCTGAACAATCGAGGAGATGTGGTCTTTGAAAGTAAGGGCAGAGTCAAGAACAACACCTAAATAGCGGAGTGACGAGACCAGAGGGATAGGCTGAGAGGACAGAGAGGGGGCACAAGTAGGAGGAGGGCTGCCAAAAGTGAACCAAATTGCAAAGGATTTTGCCGGGTTAACCTGTAGAAAATTAGAAGAGAACCAGGACACCACAGCAGTGAGACAGAGGTTGAGAGGGGAAAAGGAATCAGTGTGGTAGAGAAAAATGATGTCATCTGCATAATAATATGCAGAAATACTAAACTGTTGGACTAGAAGGGCAAGGGGGGCTAGGAAAATATTAAAGAGAAGTGGGGCAAGAACAGACCCTTGGGGAACACCACAGGATAGGGGGGTGGGGGCAGAGGAGGAAGACGCAGAGACGACAGAAAAGGAACGACAGGACAGAAATGAATGAAACCACCGAAGAACTACACCCGAGAGACCGGCTTCCCGAAGACGGAAGAGAAGGGTGTGATGATCCACTAAATCGAAGGCCGCAGATAGATCAAGAGAAACAGCCAAGGTGATAAGACCGCGATCGTCTATGCTCTGTCCCCATACAAGGTGAATGATCCCACAGTGAAATAGCGCTGATCAGGGTTCTCCCTCTCCATTGGACAGGTTTCCTATGGTGTGCACATGTTCCGCAACAGCAGGGCGGGCATGTCAGAATGGGCAACTGGACAAATGCTTGAAAAGGGGACACAGAGGGCTGCAGGCGGCACATGCTGTGGTGCAGCTGGGCCACAATGAGGACAAGGGTGATGCCTAGGTGACCCATAGGAATGCTGAAACAGTAGAGCAGCCAGAAAGCAACTGATGAGGGCCCAACATGGGCACGAGTGTACTTCCCACAGTGTCACAGGGGATAGTACCCAGCAGGTACCCCCAAGGGCACAGAACATTGGCAGGCGGTACTGGGGGGAAGCGGGAACAGCTATGCAGGCACCTCTACCCCAAAATCCACACCATAGGCAGCCACATACCCGCACACTGGATGGCCTGAGACTGTGCACCACCAGCACCACCAACAGAAGAGCATGTCAGCAGGGTGGCAGATGGGTACTGGTGGTAGATGGGGCAGTGGCAGCTGCCCACAGCAGACCATGGCCTAGCCCTGTGTAGGTGGGTGCCGTGCACTGTAACAGACAGGCCCTGTCTGACAAACAGTCATGGAATCCCCAGGGAATGCACCACTTCTGTGGCAACATGGTGGGGCAGTGCACACAGCCTGTGTGTTCAGAAGATCACAGGTTCAAGTCCCAGCTGTGGTACCTGCCAACCCGTTCCCATATTTTACCCACTACTAAAACGTAGTAATGCAGACAGAACCGTTAGTGCAGATAATGTAAACATGCCCAAAACACCTACATTTTACCCTACACAGCACAGACATCATAAACATGCACATTAACTAGAGCAGAGTCTCCCAAAAGAGGTCCTGGAGGGCCAAACACCATTCAAGTTCCATGCTGTCTCCAATAAATATGGCTAGGCTGCATGTCTATGCACCGCCCCCATGGTGGGGGGTTTGGGGGTGTGTGGACCCATAGGCAGATCATGTACCACCACCACCACCTCAACCCACCCACTGTGCCTCACAGTGGGAGATAGAATTCCCCCCATCAACAGATCCACATTCTACCACCCTGCAATGGTGGCAGCAGAAGGGAGCAACCAAACCCGGTCTTGCTGGAGAGCAGACACCCTACATGGCAGCCAATGTAGAGCTGTGCACATCCCTAAGGCAATGACAGGAAGACAGTAGGCATGGAAATGCTCATCTGCCCCCCCCAACACCACCTGACATTCTCCAGCAGCATGCACAGTGAGTCACCAGCCTGCAAGGTGTTCCAGCCATACACATATAACTGCAGACACTCTTCAAGGTAGTCCACAGTGCATGGTCCTGGAAGAGACGTGTGCACCCAAAACTGGGATGTGAGCACACACACCAAGCAGATACATCAGTGATTAGGCCCCAAAGGGAAGAACCCATATATTTCACTAGAAAAAAATACAATGTAGCACTATGGGGAAGCCTAGCCATGCCGTGGTCACTGCTCAGTCAGGGTGAGAGTGACCTCCCAGCAGGATATGCTGTGGCCACCCTGTCGGTGCAGGTGGTGGCCGGGCACTACAATGTCCAAGCCATTGCCCTATGCCCTGTGCTGATGCATCCAGGCAAGGCCACCCTGTCCAGGCCATTCCAATGGTACCTTGCTCCTCATTATGCACATTAGCAGGCCAATACTGGCAACAGTGCTAGCAGTGTGGGCTGAGGAGCGTGTTGGCAGCCACCACACACTGGATAGAGTAGACAGACACACACTCCCCACACCTATGCCAGCATTGTGCAACTATAGAGGTGTTTGGCAGCCCTGGCCACCGCACCAGTCCTGGGCACAGTTCAGGCATGGCTATGGTATGCAACACTGTTGGAGTCACTCCCCAGGGTGGTAAACACTGTCAGACACAAGACCTGCAGCACACTCCACAGACATCAGAAAGGTTGCTATGATGCAGCTCAATCAGTAAATTGTGCTGAACTTAGGAATTGCTATCTGCCAGTAATCATAGCAACCTTCTGATAGATGTGTACTGTATTCCCAGGTTTAGGGTGGCATTGCTAAGGTATGCAAGTGCTAGTATTGGGAGTTGCACACAGGGCCCAGAATCCTGCCTCTCCAGGTGGCTTTGGCTAATGGAGCCTGTGGGTGCGGGTGTTTATGCCCCTGCTGGCCGCTGCTCTAGGGCAGAGGTTCACAACTCCGGTCCTGGTCGGCCAAACACTGTTCGGGTTTTCATGCTGTCCCTAATGAATATGCATGAGATACATCTGCATACCATGGGTGTGGTGCATAGAAATGCAGCACAGCCATAGTTATTAGAGGCAGCATGGAACCTGAATGGTGTTTGGCTCCCCAGGACCTCTTTTGGGAGACTCTGCTCTAGGTAATGCACATGTTTATGGTGTCTGTGCTCTATAGGGTAGAATGTAGGTGTTTTGGGCATGTTTACCTTATCTGCACTAACGGTTCTGTCTGTATTACCACGTTTTAGTAGTGCGTAAAATATGGGGATTGGGTTGGCAGAAACCACAGCTTGGATTTGAACCTGTGACCTTCTGCTCCTGAATATGCTGGCTGTGTGCACTGCACCACCATCTTGCCACAGAAACAGTGTATTCCCTGGGGAGTCCATGACTTTTCGTCAGACAGGGCCTGTCTGTTGCAGTGCACGGCACCCATCTGAACAGAGCTAGGCCAGGGTCTGCTGTGGGCAGCAGCCACTGCCCCCTCCACCACCAGTACCCCTCTGCCACCATGCTGACATGCCCTTCTGCTGGTGGAACTGATGGTGCGCAGTCTTGGGCCATCCAGTGTGCTGGTAGGTGGCCGCCTATGGTGCGGGTTCTGGGGTAGGGGTGCCTGCATAGCTGTTCATGCTTCCCCCCAGCACCGCCTGCCAATGTTCTGTGCCCTTGGGGGTACCTGCTGGGTACTATCCCCTGTGACACTGTGGGAACCACACTCGTGCCCATGTTGGGCCCTCATCAGTTGCTGTTTGGCTGCTCTACTGTTTCAGCTTTCCTATGGGCCACCTAGGTATCACCCCATTCTGCACTGTGGCCCAGCTGCTCCACAGCATGTGCCGCCTGCAGCCCTCTGTGTCCCCTTTTCCAGCATTTGTCCAGTTTCCCACTCTGACATGTCTGCCCTGCTGTTTTGGAACATGTGCATGCCATAGGACACCTGTCCAATAACAAGAGACAGCCCTGATCAGCGCTATTTCACTGTGGTATGATTCACCTTTTCGGGGGACAGGGCATAGACCCTTCCACAATTACTATCATTTTTTGTGAGCTTTCACGGTAGTGTTTTTTGCTATTTCCCAATATTGTCTCTATTGGCCTGCTTGGTTATGTTTCTTGTCCAGTTTGTTGAGGGTCATTTTCATGGTTTGTGTGCCCTTTTGTTCTGTGCACATGTATCACACTTCTCACCTTTTGTAGGTTTCCCTGCCTATGCTGCACATTGCTCACACTTAAATGGTTTCTCTCCCCTGCAATGTACATCTAACGGCAGGTTTTCAATCGCGTTAGAATTCAGCCCTTCAGATCCTCACGTTAGTGTGTCTGGAGCCTCTCCCTGCCCACTCTCCGCCCATTGACCCCTTCTCTTCGCCCTTTCTCCACCTTCTGCGGTGTTTACCGCGCCGCGGGACGCCAACGATCGCAAACGTTATGCAACGCGCGTTATGTAACGTTAACGCGCGTTATGTAACGTAACATTACATAACGCGCGTTAACGTTACATAACGCACGCATTGTAATTATATTGTATTGTAAACCGCTCTGATGCTTTGGCCTGAGCGGTATATCAAATGATTAAACATAAACATAACGTTACCGCAGTTTAGTAAACATGCCCCTATATGTACAAACGCTGCCAATTAACTATAGATGTCACTATCTTTATTTTCACTTTGGAGGGAGAAATAAACAATGGAGGATTACCCCCTTAACCCTCCTGTAAAGGACTAGTCAAAATAAGCACTTTTTAAAAATCCTTAATGTGCCAGGGAGCAGCTGTAAATCTCTATGTGGAGATTGCAGATGTACACGTGTATTCACTGTAGGAAACAGAGAATACATGTGTAGATTTTTGACTTGACCAAGCCACTATATAAGCGTGCTCTGACACACCCCCCCCTTGCAATTTTTATGTAGAGAGGACATCCACGTCTCAATCAGACCTCTCTAACATCCCCATTTCTACATGTACATGCCTGATTTTGCACTTGGAATTGCTTCGAAAATAACCCCCTTGATTTTATAATTGTACAAACTTATATGAGCTGGGTTTTGTTTTAAGAATTAAATTCACTGTAAGTTTGGAACACGTTGCAGATCCTGGAATAACAGAGGGAAGTTGCAACTAGAAACACAGAAACATGATGGCAGATAAAAACCATATGGCCTATCCAGTCTGCCCTTCCATACTAAGTACTGCAGTCCCTGGTGTTGGCTTTGGTATAATTCTATATGATATCTTTCCAATGAATGAGAGGATAATTCTTTCCTTTCTCTTAACCTGGGACATAAAGACAAGGACTTGGCTAAATCATGTGACGTCATGTAACTTGGTACAGGAAGAAAAATTAAAAAAAGAAGCAAATGAAAAGCGTCCTCCTCACCCCATTACTTTCTCAGGAGAAACAGGTACTGATCTCTTACAGAATCTATTTTAATTTCCCAGAGAAATGAAAAGAGCATCAGTCTGAAAAAAAAAAGTGGCATTCATTCAATTATCAATAAATTAACCCGCCATTGCCTTGGAAGAAAGGTTGGTAATCCACTTCTGGTCACGCTGTCAAGAAAACGGCACACATCGCATTGTACACTCCAAAGGGTGATGCAATTTTATGAGACATTGCAGATATTGTGCATATTGACTTTTCTAGCACAATAAACACAGGAATCCTTTTCTAATTTACATTGCCTTGTGATGATCAGTCTCAGCACAAGAAAAAAATCGAATTGGCTGCTGCTGTACTTGCAGGATATAATTGTGCACGAACTGGTGATTCAAGATTCTTTCCTTGACTCTACACATTGGGTCTTCACTCATCTGAGAGGTCCATCCTCGCTTGGTCGAAGAGAAAAAGATGAAGAAGTTAATACTTCCACTGCTTCTCACATTCTGCATCTGTGCAATGGGTAGGTGATTTAAAAAGATTCAATGAAACTATTTTTATTGTAAGGCAGTAAAACATGTTCTTATTTTACTGAGCTATAGTATTGTACCGTTGAAGATAGTAAACATTATGTTAGGGTTGGTTTTTTTTACAGAATAGGCTGAAGTAACAGCTTTAGCTTTCACAGACATTCATAAAGTGAAGGACAACACTTTCTATCATTGAACAAGTGCAGAAAGCATGCAGAACATGGTTCATGGAATTCTTCCAACTCCGTGTGCATGTGTGTATGTGCATGCATATATCTTTGCATCTGTGTTGCTCTGTGTGTTTATGTGTGCCTGACCTGCAGAAGAGAGGAAAGGACATTTAGAGTGGGACAGTCCTCAAACATTCAATTGGTATGGAAAGAACAAGAAGTAGGGAAAGCATACAGAACATAGTTCATGGAATTCTTTCCACTCTGCATGTAAGTGAGCACAATGAGGAAGTTGTGGGAGGTTAGTTTTTGTGGGATGAGAGCAATACGTGAGTTTGATGGGATTATTTTGTGGTGTAGATTTCGAGGGTGGGAAAGGGGCAGTTTGCATGGCAATGGGCCAATTGTGTGGGGTAGATTTTGGCCATGACAACAATTTGTGGGGTAGCAGGGAAGTTGAAGTCTGGTAGTTTTTGGAATAAGATAGTTTTAATGGGTAATTTTTATGGGTCATAAGAACATAAGAAGATAAGATATGCCATACTGGGTCAGACCAAGGTCCATCAAGCCCAGTATCCTGTTTCCAACAGTGGCCACTCTAGGTCATACGTACCTAGCAGTTTCCCCAAAAGACACAGGTTCCACAATGCTTGTACCGGGTCAAGCATTGATATCCTGGGTCCCTTCTTAATAATGGTTTATGGACCTTTCCTCCAGGAACTTGTCCAAACCTTTTTTAAATCCAGCTACACTAACAGCCTTTACTACATCCTCCGGTAACAAATTCCAGAGTTTGATTACACGTTGAGTGAAAAAATATTTTCTTTTATTTGTCTTAAATAGTGTACCCTGTAGCTTCATTGCATGTCCCCTAGTCTTTTTATATTCTGATAACGTAAACAATCAATCTACGTTTACCCGTTCCACTCCGTTCATTAATTTATAAACTTCTAAACTTCTATCATATCTCCCTTTAGCCGTCTCTTTTCCAGGTTAAAGAGCCCTAACCTTTTTAGCCTTTCTTCATAGGAGTATCCTTCCATCCCCTTTACCATTTTGATGGCTCTTCTCTGAACCTTTTCTAATAACGCTATATCCTTTTTAAGATACGGCGACCAGAACTGCACACAATATTCAAGGTGCAGTCTCACCATGGAATGATATAGAGGCATTATAATATCTTTTGTTTTATTTTCCATTCCTTTCCTTATCATACCTAGCATTCTATTTGCTCTCTTGGCTGCCACTGCACACTGGGCCGAGGGTTTTAATATGTTATCCACAATGACACCTAAATCTTTTTCCTGGGTGGTGGTTCCTAAAGTGGAACCTTGCATCGTGTAACCATAGTTTGGGTTGTTCTTCCCTAGGTGCATAACTTTGCACTTGTCCACATTAAATTTCATCTGCCATTTTGATGCCCAGTCTTCCAATTTATTAAGATCCTCTTGAAATTTTCCACAATCCTCTTGGGTTTTAACAACTTTATATAGTTTTGTGTCATCTGCAAATTTGATAACCTCACTCTTTATTCCACTTTGCAGGTCATTTATGAATATGTCAAAAAGCAGCGGACCAAGCACAGATCCCTGGGGTACACCACTATTCACCTTTCTCCATTGGGAAAATTGGCCATTTAGCCCAACCCTCTGCTTTCTATCTTTTAACCAGTTCCTGATCCACAGTAGTACACTGCCTCCTATCCCATGACTCTTTAGTTTTACCAAACGTCTCTGATGAGGGACCTTGTCAAAGGCTTTCTGAAAGTCCAGATACACTATATAAACTGACTCACCTTTGTCCACCTGTTTATTCACACCTTCAAAAAAACATAACAGATTAATAAGACAAGATCTTCCTTGTCTAAAGCCATGTTGGCTGTCTCCCATTAGGCCATGACTATCTACATGCTGAGTAATTTTATTCTTTATGATGGTTTCTACCATTTTTCCCGGTACTGATGTCAGACTCACTGGTCTGTAGTTTCCCGGATCACCCCTGGAATCCTTTTTAAAAATTGGTGTTACATTGGCGATCCTCCAATCTTCAGGTATCAGAGATGATTTTAATGATAGTTCACAGATTACTAATAGCAGGTCTGCAATCTCATATTTCAGTTCTTTCAACACCCTTGCATGTATATCGTCCGGCCCAGGTGATTTGCTACTCTTCAGTTTATCTAATAGTTGTAATACATCTTCCTGATGTATCGATATTTCCATCAATTCTTCTGCACCTTTAAATACCACTTCAGTCATGGGTAACATCCCTACATCTTCCTCAGTAAAGACCGAAGCAAAGAATTCATTCAGTTTCTCCGCTATCGCCTTGTCGCCTCTTAGTGCCCCTTTAACTCCTCTATCATCTAATGGACCAACTGACTCTCTCACTGGTTTTTTGCTACGAATGTACTTGAAAAAATCTTTATTTCGCGTTTTTGCTTCTGCAGCAAGCTTCTTCTCAAATTCTCTCTTTGCCTGCTTTATCAATGCCTTGCATTTGACTTGCCAGTGCTTGTGCTGTTTCCAGGTTTCGTCGTTTGGCTCTTTTTTCCATTTCCTGAAAGATGCTTTTTTGGCAACAACAGCCTCTCTGACCTCACCTTTAAACCATGCTGGCAGTTTTTTTTTTTACTTCCTTCCACCTTTCTTAAAGCATGGAATAAAGTGGCTTGGGATTCCAGGATAGTATTTTTCAACACCACCCAAGCTTGATGTAAGTCTTTAACCTTTGCAACTGCTCCTTTTAGTTTTTTCTTAACTGTTTTCCTCATTTTATCATAGGGGTATGTTTACTAAAACCCTGGTAATGTGCGGGCCGCGCTAGTGTGCGGGTGCCATATAAGGAGTGGGCGTGTCAGTCAGAAAAAAGCAAAACCAGGATTATTCATGCGCTATGGTGCGCGGCACCCATGTGCGCCCCGCACATTAGCGCATGAGAAAGCTGCGCGGGAGGCATAAGTGGCGCGCTGATGTACAAGCAGAGGAGCAGAGCCACAGCACAATGGTTAAAACACTTACCAATGGTTCAGGGATCAGGGGTTCAATCTCCCACAGTGCCCAATGAAGACAGCTGGCTGAGGCATTTCTTTAGGAGGCATGTTAGTATTGGGCAGCATAAGGCGGTGCGCTAATGTGCATAAGGCAGCATGCTATTGCTTTAGGAGGCATTTTAATATTGGGCGGCATAAGGCGGCGCGCTGATGCACAAGCTCAGGAACAGAGCCACAGTGCAATCGTTAAGACACTGACCAATGGTGCAGCGATCAGGGGTTCAATCCCCCACAGTGCCCAAAGAAGAAGGCTGGCTAAGGCATTGCCTGTTATGGGGAATATTGCTATAGGAGGATTTTTATTTTTATTTTTATTAATTAGTGGTGCCAGCAAACACACCCTCATAGTATGGTAACATAAGATGCTGCATAAGGCGCCTCCTAAGGTACCCCAGAGGCCACATTTTAAGGTGCAATGTCCGCCATGCCACCCTAAAATGTTGCCCATAGGAAGCCGTAGAAGATGCTGTATGGGGCGCCCTATGAGGCACCGATAGGTGATAGTACTGCTTGTGCTGGAAGCACTGCGCATGTGAACACATGGAATCCTTAAGTAGGTGCGCAGACCTGCAAATAATGCAACAGAGGTGTAGCACAATGGGTAATACATGGATTAGTCAACCCGTGGTCATGAGTTCAATCCCCCAGTGGGGTCAATTATTACCTGTCTCAGGCATTACACATTATTATACAGCAGTGCTGAGTGAAGCATAGTGCTTTTCATGTACATCAGTACTGCATGAGTCATATGTCTTCTTATGTTACAACAGTGTTACCTGAGGTGTTTTCCTTTCTACGTTACAGCAGTGATCTCTAGAGAAACACCCTCACAGTGCTGTAATCTTCCGGTGCCAAGGCACCGTAAGGTCACAGCACTGTGAGGGTGTTTCTGCTGCCTGTACCACTTGAAAGTACACACAAACTGCCCCAGACAGCCCCCCATGTACCCTGTAAAATACCTATCCCCAAGTTATAATGCCCTGTTCAATGTATGTCCAGTTTGTGCAATGTAAACCACAATGGTTTAGAATAGCGCAGTATATGGGTGAATGTAAATAGGTAAGGTAAATAAAATACATAAACCCACTGTGGATTCAAACCACCAACCTCTGGCTCCACAGGCAGCATAGTCACCAGTGGGCTATAGCTCTACAACTGTAAAGAGATGTCTGGCTGGCTACAAAATAACGTCTGCAGACTGTGTGCTGCGGTTACCAGCCTAGGGTTAGTCCTCTCGCACCCATGACGCACCGCACATGCAAAGCAGCAGTCTACAGGTGATCTGCAGATGGGGTATGCACCCCCACAACACCTAGGCCTGGTAGGGCAAACTGTCCGTGTTTGGTACTGGCACAGAGTAGCTACACCCCATCACATTGTGTGGGTACTGTGCTCGCTCTGAAGGTGCAGTCGGGCGGCCAGCACCTGGTCCACAGCACCGCCCATTGCAGAAATAGGCCATGCTGCAGGTCCCCAGCAGTGCTAGTGTGTGAGATAGGTAGTTCCTGCAGACACACCTTGGATACATCTGTATTTCCCAGTCAGGTTTAGGCCTTATGGACCCATTGGCGGATTAGGTACTACCCCCTCCCCCTCCCCCTCTCCCTCTCCCTCTCCCCCTCCCTCCCCCCCTCCCCCCCCCTCTCCCCCCCTCCTCTCCCTCCCCCCCTCCCCCCCTCTCCCTCCCTCCCTCCCCCCCTCTCCCCCCCCCCCCCCCCTCCCTCCCTCTCCCTCTCTCCCCCCCTCCCTCCCCTCTCCCTCCCTCCTCCCCCTCTCCCCCCTCCCTCTCCCCCCCCCTCTCCTCTCCCTCTCCCCCTCCCTCCCCCTCTCCCCCCACCCCTCTCCCCCTCCCTCCCCCTCTCCCTCTCCCCTCCCTCCCCCCTCTCCCCCCCCCTCTCCCTCCCTCCCCCCCTCTCCTCTCCTCCCCCCCCTCCCCCTCGCTCCCCCCACCCCTCTCCCTCCCTCCCCCATCCCCCTCCTCCCCCCTCCCCCTCTCCCCCTCCCTCCCCCCTCCCCTCTCCCCTCCCTCCCCCTCCCCCTCTCCCCCTCTCCCTCTCCCTCTCCCTCCCCCTCTCCCCATCCCCCTCTCCCCCTCCCCCTCTCCCCCCTCCCCTCCCCCTCTCCCCCCTCCTCCCCCTCCCCCTCTCCCCCTCCCCTCCCCCTCTCCCCCTCTCCCTCCCCCCCCTTCCCCCCTCTCCCTCCCCTCCCCCCCCCTCCCTCTCCCCCCCTCCCCCCTCCCTCTCCCCCTCTCCGAGGCTGAGAGTGGGAAACAGGGTCTCCCACCCACAGGTCCACATTACACCTCCCTGAAATGTTGGTAGTAGAAGCAACCATCAACCCCGGTCCTACTGGGGATCAGACACTCTACAGAACAAGCAATATGCATCTGTACCCACCCATAAAGTAATAGCAGACAGACAGTAGGCCTTGAAATGCCCAGCTGCCCCCCACCACTATCTGACATTCACCAGCAACAGGCCACCAGCTGCTGCACCCTGCAAGGTGTTCCAGCAAAACACATACTAGCTGCAGACAGTCTGCAAGCTAGTCCTTAGTGCATGTTTCTGGAAAAGATGCGTGCACCCAGAACTGGGCTGCCAGTATACATACCAAGCAGAGAAATCAGCGAATGGACCCCATAAAAAAACCCATAGATATCACCCAAAAGTAACACTACATAGCCCTATGGGGGAACCTAGATATGCCGTGGTCACTGCTCAGTCAGGGTGAGAGTGATCTCCCAACACGACATGCTGTGGCCACCCTGTCTGTGCAGATGGTGGCTGGGCACTACAATGCCCCAGCCATTGCCCTATGCCCAGTGCAGATGCATCCTGGCCAGGCCACCCTGTCAGGGCTATACCCATGGTACCTTGCTCCTCATTATGCACATTGGCAGGCCAATACTGGCAACAGTGCTGGCAGTGTGGGCTGTAGAAAGTGTTTGCAGCCACCACACACTGGATAGACAAACACACACTCCCACACCTAGGCCAGCATTGTGCTACTATAGAGGAGTCTAGTAGCCCTGGCCACCACACCAGTCCTGGGCACAGTACAGGCATGGATATGGTAAGCAATACTGTTGGGGGTCACTCCCCAGGGTGGTAAACACTGTCAGAGACCAGACCTGAAGCACACACCACAGACATCTGAAAGATTGTTATGATGGAGCTCAATCAGCAAACTGTGCTTAACGTAGGAATTGCTATCTGCCAGTAATCATAACAAACGTTTGATAGCTGTATACCGTATACCCAGGTGTAGGGTGGCATTGCTAAGGTATGCAAGTGCTATTATTGGGGGATGCACGCAGGGCCCAATGTCCTGCCTCTCCAGGACTCATTGGCTAATGGGGCCTGTGGGTGTGGGTGTGTCTGCCCCTGTTGGCTGCTGCTAACAAACTCCTGGCTGCCTACAGTTGGACTGCAGCCCACCACACAAACTGTCTGCTGTGGTTAGCAGGATAGGGTTAAACCACACATACCCATGATGCACTGCATATGCAAATCAGCAGTCTACACATAGCCACAGGATGGGGTATGCATCCCCACACCACCTCAGCCTGGTAGGGAGTACTGAGCGTGTGTGTTACTGGCACAGAGTAAGTAGTGACTGTCACATTGTGACGGTCCTGTGCTCACCCTGAGTGTGAGGTGGGCCACCCAGCACCATGTCCACAGCATCTGACTTAGCTGAGATAGGTTATGGTGTGAGTCCCCATCAGTAACAGTGTGTGATGGGTTGGACTGGCAGCTGTGCTGCCAATTACACTTGTGCCCATCTTTTATTTCTCTGTTAGGTTTAGCCCCCTGAGCATTTTGATGTAACCAAAATAGTGCATATCTTGTGTGGGTGCCAAGGGGGTGGTTTGGCCTTGATTTCTTTGTATAAGTTTTATGTCTTCTTTACTCTGTTTGGATTTTCCCCGAGATGTGGGCTGTTTACTTGTGTTGGTTTCTAATATGTATATTTCTATGTATTATTTGCTGTATTATTGGTTCTAATTGTTTTATGCAATATGATTATGTAAAAGGTATCTTCATAAATAAATAATAAAAAAAAATTTCACTTATTAATTGATCTTAAAATATAAGAAACTTTTTACCAACATAATTGGAGGCAATTTATCAAATAATGATCTTATGTAGAAAAGTGGATAAAAGCAGGCACAATTTTGGCTGCATTTCACTCAGTGGTGAACATGACACATCCATCGTTACTTTTTCACAGTCCATTGCCTAATCATTGCTTAGCCAGAAAACATATTTTAGTAAATCATTGATCATATATGTAGGCATCTCTTATTTTTCTTTCAAAGAGTTGCCTAGAGACCTTTACTATGTAGACTTCACCCAGGTATAGAAATTGATATTTTCTCAGTTTCCAGAGCTGAGACGTTCCCCATTAACCCGTTTTGGACAGCTCGCATATTCTTTCTCTGTTCTGGATGATTTATTAGATTTGATACACTCAAACAACTATGAAATACCGGCAATAATAAAAAATATTAAAACTTTGCAGAAAATAGAAGTTTCACATAGGGGTATGTTTATTAAACCGTCTTAACGTGCGCCCGGCAAAGTTATCGCGCGATAAGGTACCTTATCGTGTGATAATGGCGCTTTACCGGGCGATAAGGTACGTTATCATGCGATAACGCGCCCAGCGGCGCAAACGAGCGCTGAAGGCGGGGAAATGCTCCCGGAGGGCGGAGGAAGGCTCCCGGATGGTGGAGGAAGGCTCTCCAGTGGCGGAGAGAAGGGGTCAAAGGGTGGAGAGTGGGAGGGGAGAGGCTCTCTGCACACTAACGCTGTGAAATCCGAGGCTGAAAACTAACACCAGTGAAACCCTCGCGCAGACATCCATATTGGGCATGTCCATGTTTATGAAATCATGGATGCAACTGGACATGTCTGACTTTTTTTCCCAGACGTTCAGACTTAGGACTTTCTTATGCAGTCTGGGATGTCTTTCTAAAATTCACTTCCATGTATCTACCTCAGATTCTGGAGGGTTAAGTGACTTGCCCAAGATCACAGCAGCAGCAGTGAGATTTGAGCTGTATTTCTGTGCTTCTTAGAACCATTGCTCTAACCATGAAGTTACTTCTCCAGAAACATTTGCATTTGGACTTCGCTCTTCTGATACCAAGGCCCACACACACCTCTGCCAATACACCCAAGTCCTACTCTGGAGTACCCCCTTCTATTTCAGTAGCAAGATATCACACAGACAGATCTACTAATGCACCTTAATCCTGCCCTTCAATACTTCCTTCTACTCCAATACTGAGACCATTACATACAGCTTTGTCACCTCAGTCATGTTTATGTTTATTCAGTTGCTTGATAGATTGTGCCTTCATGATATCAGGGTGGTGTACAATCATTAAAACATACAAAGAATGGCTAAGGCCAGAGAGGAAAGAGCAGTGAACAAGCCCCTTAGGGGTATGTTTACTAAAACCCTGGTAATGTGCGGGCCGCGCTAGTGTGCGGGTGCCATATAAGGAGTGGGCGTTTCTAGCAGAAAAAAGAAAAACCGTGATTAACCATGCGCTAATGTGCGCTGCGCCCATGTGCGCCCCGCACATTAGCGCACTAGAAAGCTGCGCGGGAAGCATAAGTGGTGCGCTGATGCACAAACACAGGAACAGAGCCACAGCACAATGGTTAAGACACTAACCAATGATACAGGGATCAGAGGTTCAATCTCCCACTGTGCCCAATGAAGAAGGCTGGCTGAGGCATTACTTTAGGAGCCAGTTTAATATTGGACGGCATAAGGCGGCGCTCTGATGGGAATAAGGCGGTGTGCTATTGCTTTAGGAGGCATTTTAATATTGGGCGGCATAAGGCGGCGCGTTGATGTGAAAGCACAGGAACAGAACCACAGCACAATGGTTAAGACACTGACAATGGTGCAGGGATCAGTGGTTCAATCCCCCACAGTGCCCAATGAACAAGGCTGGCTGAGGCATTATGTATTATGGGGAAGATTGCTTTAGGAGGCATTTTATTTTAATTTTAATTATCACTACTAGCAAATGCACTCTCAAAGCTTGTTAACATAAGGCACCCCATAAGGCACATTTTAAAGTGCACTGTCCACCAAGGCACCATAGAATGTTGCTTATAGGGCGCTTTATAGGGTGCCGTATGAGGTACCGCAAGGTCAGAGTACTGTTTTTGATGGCAGCACTGTGCAGTTTAAGGAATGAAAAGCATAAGTAGGTGCGCTGACATGCAAGGAGGAGCAGCAGTGGAGCACAATGGTTAAGGCACTGACTGCTGATACAGGGGTCATGAGTTTGCTCCCCAGTGTGCCTAATACGTAAGGCTGGCTGAGGCATCAGCTTTGCAATGTATGTTTTGATTCCTGCAGCACTTTATTTTTATTTTATTAATTGCTGCCAGCAAACACGCCCTCACGTGCCGTAATTGAAGGTGCCATATAAGGCACCCTATAAGGCACTCCATAGGGAACATTATAAAGTGCACTGTCCGCCACGGCACCCTAAAATGTCCCCTATAGGACACCCTATAAGTTGCGTCACAGGATAATGTATAGTGCACCTTATATGGACGGGAACCTTAAGGTGCCCTATAGGGCGCCCTATAAAGTGCCCTCAGAGGCACCTTATGGGTGCAGTACGCTGAGGGTGTTTTTGCTGGCAGCAAAAATGTACATTAAAAAGAGATAATGCTTTTAGAAGCCCTCTCAAATAACCCCACTGTGGGTTTGAACCCATGACCTCTGGCTTTATAGGCAGTGAAGTAACCATTGGGTTACAGCTCTATAGCTGCTAGCAAGCCCCTGGCTGGCTGCAGAGAGCCTGCACCTCACCACACAGACAGTCTGTTGTGATCACCAGGATAGGGTTAGCACACCCGTACCCATGATGCACTGCACATGCAAATCAGCTGTCCACAGATGAACACAAGATGGGGTATGCACCCCCACAACACCTCGGCCTGGTAGGGGGAAATGACCATGTGCACCCCCACAGCACCTCGGCCTTGTAGGGGGTACAGACCGTGTGTTTTACTGGCACAGAGTAGCTACACACCGTCACATTGTGCGGGTACTGTGCTCACCCTGATGGGGTGGTGAGGCACCCAGCACTAGGTCCACAGCACCTTCCATGACAGAAATAGGCCATGATGCAGGTTCAAAGCAGTGTTAATGTGTGAGATTGGTAGCTTTTGCAGAAATATCTTGGACATACCTGTCTGTGTCAGTCAGGTGTAGACCCATGGACCCACAGGAGGATCATGCACCACCCCTCTCCTCTTCCAGGGCTGAGGGTGGCAAACAGGGCCTCCCATCAGTAGATCCACATTCTACTTCCCTGCAATGGTGGCAGTAGAGGGGACCATCAACCCCAGTCCTGCTGTGGAAAAGACACCCTTCAGGGCAGTCAATGCAGCTCTGTACATATCCATAACACAATAGCAGCAGACATTAGGCCTGTATATGCTAAGCTGCACCCCCCCACCACCATTATCTAATATTCTCCTGCAGCAAGCCTTCTGCCACTGCACCCTGCAAGGCACTCCATCAAGACACATACCAGCTGCAAACAGTCTGCTAGTTAGTCCATAGTGCATGTTCCTGGTGGAAATGCATGCATCCAGAACTGGGATGGCAGCACACACAACAAACAGATAAGTCAGTGACTGGACCCCAAAAGAAAACCCATAAACATCACATAACAAAAATACTATATAGCACTATGGGGGTGCCTAGCCATGCTGTCGTCACTGCACAGTCAGGGTGAGAGTGATCTCCCAGCAGGACATACTGAGGTCACCCTGTCTGTATAGGTGGTGGCCAGGCACTAATGTCCCAGTCAGTGCCCTATGCCCTGTGCAGATGCACCCTGGCCAGGCCACCCTGTCTGGGCTATACCCATGGTACCTTGCTCCTCATTATGCACATTGGCATGCCAATACTGGCAACAGTGCTGGCAGTGTTGGCTGTGGAAGGTGTTTGCAGCCACCACACACTGTATAGACAGACACACACTCCGACACCTATGCCAGCATTGTGCTACTATAGAGGAGTTCAGCAGCCCTGCCCACCACACCAGTCCTGGGCACAGTACAGGCATGGATATGCTACGCAATCCTGTTGGGGGTCACTCCCCAGGCTGGTAAACACTGTCAGAGACCAGACCTGAAGCACACACCGCAGACATCAGAAAGATTGTTATGATGGAGCTCAATGAGCAAACTGTGCTTAACGTAGGACTTGCTATCTGCCAGTAATCATAGGAAACGTTTGATAGGTGTGTACCATATACCCAGGTGTAGAGTGGCAATGCTAAGGTATGCAGGTGCTAGTAATGGGAGATGCACGCAGGGCCCAATGTCCTGCCTCTCCAGGAGGCATTAGCCAATAGGGCCTGTGGGTGTGGGTGTGGGTGTGTCTGCCCCTGTTGGCTGCTGCTTTACGGCAGAGGTTCCCAACTCCAGTCCTGGTGTGCCAAACACTGTTCGGGTTTTCATGCTGTCCCTCATGAATATGCATGAGATACATCTGCATACCATGGGGGTGGTGCATAGATATGCAGCACAGGCATCTTTATTAGAGGCAGCATGGAACCTGAATGGTGTTTGGCCCTCCAGGACTGCATTTGGGAGACTCTGCTCTAGGTAATGCCCCTGTTTATGGTGTCTGTGCTCGGTGGGGTAAAATATAGGCGTATTAACCATGCGTATGTTCTCTGCAATAATGGTTCAGTCTTTACTACCATGTTTTCTTCATGGGTAAAATAAGTGGACTGGGTTGGCAGGAGCCCCAGCTGGGATTTGAACTTGTGATTTTCTGGTCCTAAAGGCACTGGCTGTGTCTGCTGCACCACCGTCTTAGCACAAAAGCAGTGCATTCCCTGGGGAGTCCATGGCTGTTTGTCAGACAGGGCCTGTCTGTTGGAGTGCACTGCACCCACGTGAAGGGGGCTAGGCCACCGTCTGCTGTGGACAGCAGCCACTGCCCCCTCCACCAACGGTACCTCTCCGCCACCATGCTGACATGACCTTATATTGGTGACAGCATCACAGCTGAATGATATGTGGCCCTCCAGGACTGCATTGAGGGGACTGTGGTCTAGGTAATGTGCATGTTTGTGGTGTCTGTGCTCTGTAGGGTAAAATAGAGGTGTTTGGACCATGCTTATGCTATCTGCAAAAAAGGTTGGTCTTTACTATCATGGTTTAGTGGTGGGTAAAATATGGGGATTGGGTTTGCAGGAGCCCCAGCTGGGGCTTGAACTGGTGATCTTTGGCTCCTAGAACACACTGCCTTTGTTCACTGCACCACACTGTGGCCACAGAGACAGTGCAGTCCCTGGAGATAGGCAACCTGGCCAAAGGAGTCATAAACCCTGCTCTGCACAATTTCACTGTGGGATCATTCACCTTGTATTGGGACGGAGCGTAGACCCTTCTAAAATTCATATTTCTTTTTTGGGGCTTTCTTGGGAGTGATTTTTGATGTTTTACATGACTATCACTGTTGCCCAGCTGGATTATAATTTTTTAGAATTTTGTTGTGGTCATTTTCAGTTTTTATTTGCTATTTTGTTCTGTGCACATGTATCACACTGCTCACGTTTTGTAGGTTTCCCTGGTTTTGCTGTACATTGCTGACATAAATGGTTTCTCTTCCCTTTAAATCGGCTCTACCGCGAGGTTTTCACTCGCGGTATTTTTTTACTCGAATTTCAGCCCCGCTCCTGTGCCGGGAGCCTCTCCCCTCCCACTCTCCACCCATTGACCCCATCTCTCCGCCCCTGGGGAGCCTTCCTCCGCCCTCCGGGAGCCTTTCCACGCCTCTATCGCTCATTTGCGCGACGCGCACATGAGCGGGCCCGTTAGTGCGGCGCGCACGTGTGCAGGGAACAAAAATGCATCATTAGGGTGCGCTAAGGTACCTTAGCGCAAGCTCAAGTGCGCCCCGCACAGTAGCGCGGTTTAATAAACATAACCCTTAGTGTGCTAGCTCTTGATCAAGTTTATCTTACCTCTGAAAGATTATCTGGAGTCGGTACTATAACATTTCTATCAAGAGTCAATGGTATATAATCAGCCTAAATTTGGTAGCCAATACCATATTCCTGTATGATTCTAATTAGTAAAGATATATTTATATATTTATTTATGTTATTTATTTAAACATTTTTATATACCGTCTTTCTACAGTTGAAGACGGTTTACATAGAACTCAACTTGTAACAGTGTGGAGACAGATGTTGTACAGAGAACAAAAATATGATATGAGAAATATTAAACATCAATCAAATTTTTACAGTTTAACAGTTGTAGTATAAAAGCGAATAAGGCAACTATGTACAAAAAGGGGGACCGGGGAAGGGTGAGGAGGTGGAATGGGAGGGCAGAGGGGATTCATACAGCATGTCAGTACTCCAGAGTAGGACTGGGGTGTATTGTCAGAGGTGTGTGATAATACTGAGCTTTGGGATATGGCTACTAAAGGCTGTTAGCTGCTACCAGAGGGCTAACACAGATTTAAACGCCCTGTAGTAGCTGTTAATGTGTGAGAAAATCATATATCCCGGGCACTTTTCTGTGATATCTGCTTTCTGTGCCATGCAGGGCTGTAGGGGCAGGATTGGGCTAGGGAATGGGATACTTTCATGTGGTGGCTGCCGACATTTGGCCTAATCATAGTGACAGATAATGCTACCTCAAGAAGTGGTGTTATCTGCCTGAAGACCATGGGGGGAGAGGGGGAGGGAGGAGGGAGGATCAGTGCACCTTCAAGCCAAAACATTCCAGGTAGCCAGTCGGTGAAGCCCCCCTCCATGCCCACCCCTCCATCCAATCCACTAAAAACATCTCCAGCTAGCCAGTCAGTGCCCTCTTCCTCACCTCCCTCTGCCCATGTAAAAGTAACATCCCAGCTAGGCAGAAAGCAAAGGGTGGTCCACAGCTCCTCCCACCTCCACAATCCACCTCTGAGTCAAAACTTGTACAATCCTGGTGATCTAGTGGAATGATTTGGCAGGAGCAGTCCTCTCCATTCTTGCCCCCAACATCGGGCTTTTCCAAAATGGCCACGATCACGGGATGCTGCCCTCTAGCTGGGAATTTAGTTTTCCGGGGGGTGAAGTGATTCCCCCCCAAAGAGTTGCGAGCTGTCTGGGAGGGGTGAGGGAATGAATACTGCTAGGGGGCCAAGCCATTCTTTATATATATTGTTGGTGCTAAAGATTGCAATACTGACAATATTATTGAAGGGTGGGGTCCCCAATCATGGCTTTGGAGTTGGTCACAGTAGTAACCGGGGCACAGCTCTGTGCCTCTGATCACTACCACCCTCCACTAGAATTTACCGGCGACCAGGTCTCCGTGGTATATTCATAAGCACTGCCCCTAGCAGATACTGAGAGGTTTTTTGTCTTACTGTGTGAAACTCTACAGCAATTTAGTAGACATTCCCCTTGCAGTGCACCATATAAAAACAATGAAGCTTTAAAAAGTTTACAAATACCCAGCACATTTTACCTAGGAAAAAAGATGCCAGGACTCATGCAGGGCTTTGTCATTAATATATGTGGACATACTGGTCACCATAGCTTAAAAAGGATATAATAGAATTAGAAAAATGTACAGAAAATAGCCACCAAAACAGGAAAGGGGATGTGGCCAAGTGGTTAGGGCAGCAGCGTAGAGTCAGATAGGCTAGGATTCAAATTCCCCTAGCACTTCTTGTGGCCTTAGACAAGCTAATTAACCCTCCATTTTCTCAGGTACAAACTTAGAATGGGGACAGGGAAATGCAAACTGTACCTGAATGTAACTTGTCTTGATCTCCCCCTGGAAAGGTGTGAGCCAAATACCACAAATATAGATACCCCTATGAGGAAAAGGTACAGAGAAGAGCCAGAAAATGGTAAAGGGGATGGAAGGATACCCCTAAGAGGAAAGGCTTAAGAGGTTAGGGTTCTTCGACTTGGAAAAGAGATGACTGATGGGAGATATGATAGAGGTCTATAAATTAATGAATGGAGTGGAATGGGTAAACATAGTTCTGTTGTTTATTCTTTCAAAAAGTAGAAAGTAGCTGGTTACTCTTTCAAAAAGTAGAATGAACCTACAATGTAGCCCATTTAGGACTAATAAGAGACACTCCAGCTAACAGAACAGATGGTCTGGGTCACAGAGGGAGAAGACACTTAGACCCTCACCAAGTACAGAATAAATTATAACAAACTCGAAGTAGAAATAGAGTATATAGGCAAAATTAAATTGAAACCTCAACAAACCAGACTCTGCATGCGGCGCAACATAATAAAAACAGTGATGCTTTCCCCGTGTACTGTGCAAAATATAAAGATTGCATATATAAAATCACAACACTGACATATTCCAGTCTTCTCTTACAGTTGTGATCAACATTATTGGCACCCTTGCATTTTAGGTATGTTGTGTACAATATCTTGAGAAATAGTTGAAAATATTCCAACTGTATATCATCATAATATTTTACTAGTATGTTCAAAGCTATACAACAAAAAGTTACTCTGGTGACATGGACTGATATTGTACCATAAATATGTAAATAGTTACCCTGGTTATCCAAGTTGAATCACCTGTTATTTGTAAATACGGTGGAGATCTCTGCCCGTATAAATGTGTTTGTTTCATGTAAACCGCACTGATATCGAATAGCACGGTATAAAAGAGACTATAAATAAAATAAATAGAAATAAATAAAATAAGACGATGTCTGTTCAACTTAGATGTTGTAATTTCTGAGAAAAAACCACTATGACCTGGACAGGAGTAATGGCATCCTTCACTAATATTTGGTTGCACAGCACTTGGCAGTGTCGCTTCCCCCTGCTCAAACAGCTCACTGGCTACATGTAAGTGAATGTATAAAATACAAAGACATCCTCACAACCTTTAAAGTCCTCAACAACCTATCTTCACCACACCTGAAATCACTACTACAAGAGACACCTAACAACAGAAACAGATAATCTGGCTCTCAGAATGTGCCAAATATTCCTACAATTTATACCAAAATCATCTCCACCACTTCAAAAAGAGCTTTCTCCTTATATTCTCCCTCTCTATGGAACTCTATCCTGGACAAGCTTCAGACCACAAAGGACAGAACATCTTTCAGAAAAGCCCTCAAGACCCACATATTCAAAGACTGCTTCTCAGACAACATCACATAGCACACAGACAACTAACAACAGTTCCTCAGTTCCTCAGTCCCTACCCCCCCCCCCACCTTTTTCTCCTGCCAATCCCCTCCAAGTTGACTCGTCCCCCACCCCAAGCACCTTCCCATGACTACCTAAATGCTAACAATGGTTAAGTTACTGTTAAGTGTATTCTCCAAGTTGATAAAGCTCTTACAATGTATACTGTTCTGTTATAATGTAAACCGCTTTGACCACAAGATAAAATGTTATAGAAAAAACGTTAAATAAATAAGTAAAATCAGAATGAACCTGTCAGAAATCCAGGACTGGCTTAAAATCTCACCCCTGGAACTGGTTAACGTGGCAACTCTGTCAGTAGCGGGCGTAGTTCCAACATGGTTGCTGCTCAACATGTATATTCCCAGAATTGCCATGTTACCCATGCCTGGGGTGGGGGTAGGGGTGTAGAGGCAGAGCCAGCATAAGGAGGTGAGGTGCCCTTAGTGAACCTCATCCCTTGCTCCTCCCCTCCCCATGGTCCCCATTGCCACCGCTGCCGTCTCTCTCTTGGGACCGACAGCAGCGGTAATAGCCGCCCACTGCCCAGTGGAGTTTACCATCAAGCTTTGGTGCTTTAGGGCTGTTTGCTTCTGCTGCCCAATGCTGACTTTAAGTTGGCATCAAGAATCAGAAAGGGGTGGAAGCAAATAGCCCTGTGGCACTGAAGCTTGAAGGTAAGTGCCGTGGGACTCTTTGCAGCTATTGGTGCTGCTGTCGATTCTGGATAGGAGCATTCTCAGCAGCAATGGGTATCTCTAGAGAGCTGGTGCACTAGATGACCACCTAGTTCACCTAATGGCAGCACAGGCCCTGGGTAGAGGCACCTGCTAGCTTAGAACAAGACTTAAGATACATGTTGCAGTCAGTGGCAGGATTCGATCTGAACAGCAACCGATTCGGATCGATCCTGCCGCTTGGCAGAACTAAGCGGGTGACAGAACGGCTTGCGTTTGCATTGCTAGCACTGCAAGCTCTGGCCACTGGCAACTACCACAGGGAAGCAGCTCCCTGGTAGCCCACTGGCCCAATTCCCCCACCTGCCAGTGGTTTGACAGCATCAGGAGCTTTCCCAGATGCCTTGTCCCCCAATGCCATCAAACCACTTGTAAGTGGGGGGATTCCCGCCAGTGTAGTGCCGGCATTGGGAGGCCATTTTCAGCCAAGTTCAGCAAACATGGCCTGTGGCAGGAACCAGTTCATGCAAATTGGGATGAAGTGGCCGAATCCCACCACTGGTTGCAGTGCAATTGAGAGTTGACATGCACAGGCTCAGCACTAGCGTCACAGAGGAGATGAGGCTGTTACTGCAGCCATTTCCAAGTCCCTGGATTAAGCCACAGGCATGTCCCAGCTTGGCCCTTCAAATGACTGAGTCCTGCTCCAAATGCAGCACTAGCTGGCTGCCGTGTCCCCTCGCTGCAAATGTGGCTGCCTTAAGAGGGAAACATGGATTCCAGAAAGAGCAGCCAGTTGTATAGATGCTGCAGCTCACTGAATCTGCTTCTTCATGTGTTCTCCTCTGCCTCAAGCTCTGCGGGGGCTCCGTCCCTTTTTGGCTTCCCTAGCGGAGATGTAGCCTTAGCACAGTGGAGCACAGAAGCAAAAGCTGAGTGGTGTGTCGCAGGGATCTGTCCTTGGTCTAATTCTTTTTCACATTTTTGTTAGTGATATTGCGGAAGGGCTGGCAGGTAAGGTTAGCCTCTTTGCAGATGATACCAAAATTTGCAAAAGAATAGACATCCAGGAAATAGTAGATCACAAGAGGAAGGATCGAACAAAGCTTTAAGAATGGTTGTAACTTTGGAAACTGAGATTAATGCTACAAAATGCAGGGTCATGCATTAGGCTGCAAAAATCCAAGAGAGCAGTACGATATAGGGGATGAAGTACGTACTTCTGTCCACAAAACAAGAGCAGGACTTGGGTGTGATTGCTTCTGATTATCTTAAGGTGACTAAACAAGTAGAAAAGGTGATGGTGAAAGCCAGAAGGATGTTTGGGTTCTTAGGGAGAGGAATGGCCAGCAGGACCAAGGAGGTGATAATACTTCTGTATAAGTCTTTGATGAAACCTCATTTGGAGTATTATGTGCAATTCTGGAGACCACATCTTTAAAAGGACATAAACAGGATGGAGATGACTACTAAAATTGTCAGTGGGCTTCATCATAAAGCATATGTAGACAGACTTAAAGATATTAATATGTATGCTTTGGAGGAAAAGCGGGATAGAGGATATATAATAGAGCTGTTTAAATACTTCCATGGCATAAATGCAGAAGAGGCGAGCCTCTTTCGATTACATAGTGGAGGAGTGGAGGAGTAGCCTAGTGGTTGGGGCAAGGTACTTCAGGCCGGAAGGTCGGTGGTTCAAATCCCACTAGAGGACAGCAACCTTGGGCTGGAAGGACTGGGGTTTCTAGTCCCACAGGTGCTCCTTGTGGTCTTGGGCAAGCCACTTAACCCTCCATAGCCCATGTTCCCTGTAAAATAGTTATCTCCAAGTTATAATACCCTGTTCAATGTAATTTCAGTTTGTTCAATGTAAACCGCACTGATGCAGAATAGCACAGTATATAAGAGAATGTAAATAAATAAATAAATAAATAGTAACATAGTAAATGACGGCAGATAAAGACCAGCATGGTCCATCTAGTCTGCCCAGCAAGATGGCAAGAGTAGGTGCACCTGTTGCTCTGTGCAGGCCACCCCTCCCCATGTCTTTGTTAAGGGGTAAACCCACCACTCCATGTAGGACACCCCTATTTGTTGAGACGTTATATGGTTCAGAAGTTAGATGGTACCGTTTATTTTGTTTTTATCCTATTGCTGTAAAGGGATCCACTGTGTTTGTCCCATGCCTTTTTGAATTCCGTCACCGTGTTTGCCCCCACCACTTCCATCGGGAGGGCATTCCAAGCATCCACCACCCTTTCAGTGAAAAAATATTTCCTGATATTGCCTTTCAATTTACCACCTTGCAGCTTCATGTTATGCCCTCTAGTTTTACAGCTTCCCCGTCTTTGGAAGAGGTTTGTTTGTTCATCATTTCTCTTTAAGTATTTAAAGGTCTGACTCATATCTCCCCTGTCCCTCCTCTCCTCCAAAGTGTACATATTTAGGTCTTCAAGTCTCTTCTCATAAGGCTTCTGACGCAGGCTCCAAATCATTTTGGTCGCTTTCCTCTGAACAGTTTCTAGTCTTTTTACATCTTTTGCAAGATACGGTCTCCAAAACTGAACACAGTACTCCAAGTGAGGCCTCACCAGTGACTTATACAGTGGCATAAGTACCTCTTCCTTTCTGCTGGTAATCCTCTTTGTATGCAGCCCAACATCCTCCTGGCTTTTGCCACCGCCTTGTCGCACTGTTTTGCCACCTTGAGATCATCAGAGATAATCACACCAAGGTCTTTTTCCTGAACTGTGCATACCAACCTCTCGCCCCCTATCTCGTACATTTCCCTTGGATTTCTGCTACCCAAGTGCATGACGCTGCACTTTTTCGCATTAAATTGTAGTTGCCAAGCATTAGACCAGTCTTCCAGCTTTTGTAGATTTTTCCTCATGTTAACCACTCCCTCGGGGGAGTCCACTCTGTTACAAATTTTTGTGTCGTCTGAAAAAAGACAGATTTTTCCATTCAGTCCTTCAGCAATATCACTCACAAATACATTGAACAGTGCCGGGCCCAGGACCGAACCCTGGGGCACCCCGCTAATCACCTTCCTCTCATCTGAGTGAGCTCCATGTACAATCAACTTCTGTCGTCTGTCAGTCAAACAATTTCTAATCCAGTTTACCATCTTGGGACCCATCCCCAAGCTACTGAGTTTGTTGACAAGCCTCCTATGAGGAACAGTATCAAAGGCTTTGCTGAAGTCCAGGTAGATGACATCCATCGCATGCCCCTGATCTAGTTCCTTGGTCACCCAGTCAAAGAACGCAATCAGATTTGTTTGGCAAGACCATCCTTCGGTAAAACCATGTTGCCTCGGATCTTGCATCCAGTTGGTTTTAAGGAAGTTCACTATTCGCTCTTTCAGGAGCGCCTCCATTACTTTTCCCGCCACCGAGGTAAGGCTCACGGGCCTGTAGTTTGACACTTCTTCCATGTCACCACTTTTGTGTAGAGGTACGACATCAGCCATTCTCCAGTCCTGAGGAACCTCTCCTGTTTCCAAGGATCTGTTGAAGACATCCTTTAACGGTCCTGCAAGAACCTCTCTGAGATCTTTCAGTATCCTGGGATGTATCCCATCCGGTCCCATGGCTTTGTCCACTTTCAGTTTAGCAAATTGTTCTAACACCTCGTCTTATATGAATGGTGTGGTATCTACTTCATTCCCATTTTTATATTTGGGAGTCACAGCTGGTCCATCCCCAGGATCTTCTTTAGTAAAAACAGAGCAGAAGTATTTGTTTAGCAATTTCGTTTTTTCAGTGTCACTTTTCACGAGTCCTTTCCCAGCACTTCTGAGTCCTGCAATTCCAACTCTGCTCTTCTTCCTTTCCCAAATATACCTGAAGAAAGTTTTGTTGCCACCCTTAACAACTTTAGCCATCCTTTCCTCTGCCTTTAATTTTGTTATCCTTATTACTCTTTTAGACTCTTTGAGTTGGATCCTGTATTCATCTCTGTGTTCTTCTGTTTGCAAGCTTTTGAATTTTGCGAAAGTTGTGTTTTTTGCCTTTATTTGAGCAGCCACCTCTTTGGAAAACCAAATAGGTTTCCTTCTCCTCTTGTTTTTATTACTTTTCTTACATATTTATCTGTTGCCCCTTTTATTGTCTTCTTTAGTTTAGCCCATTGCAATTCCACTTCCTTTATCTCCTTCCACCCCGTCATCTCCTCCTTTAAGTACTCTGCCATTTTATTGAAGTCAGTGTATTTGAAGTTTAGGACTTTGAGCTTGCTATGATTAGCCTGTACCATGGCTTTTATCTCAAACCACACCGTGTGATGGTCGCTGTTGCTCACAGGGGCACTCACGCAGACATTCGACACACTATCACCGTTGGAGCACTACATCCAGCGTTGAGCTTTCCCTGGTTGGTTCCATCACCATTTGTCTAAATAATGCATCTTGGAGAGAATCCACAATTTTTTTGCTTCTTTCCAGATGTGCAGAAGGAGTAATCCAATCCACATCAGGTAGATTAAAATCACCCAATATGATTGCTTCCCCCTTTGTTGCTATCTTGGCAATATCTTTAATCAATTCGTTATCTCTCTCTTCAGTTTGAGTCGGAGGTCTGTAGACTACAGCAATATGGATGACAGTGCCATCTCCTCTTTCCAATGCAATCCAGAGAGCTTCTTCTTTTCCCCATGTCCCCTGCATTTCAGTAGCTTTAATATTGCTTTTGACATACAAGGCTACTCCTCCTCCTTTTCCATTTTCTCTGTCTCTTCTGAATAGATTATAGCCAGCTATGGCTATATCCAAATCGTGCGATTCATTAAACCATGTTTCTGTAATGGCCACAATGTCCAAATTCGTTTCCACCATTAGGGCTTCCAGGTCTGGAATTTTGTTGGCTAAGCTTCGAGCAGAGAGATGAAAGTAAGTTCTGTAATGAGGAGACATATGATGAGGGTGAAAGGGGATGAACTCAGGAGTAATATGCAAAAATATTTCTTTATAAAAAGAATGGTTGATGAATGGAATAGTCTCCCAGTGGAGGTTGTTGAGGCAAGGACAGTATCTGAAGTGCTTTCAAATTGATTGAATACTGCAATTTGTTATGATACCTACATAGTGAATCTATAATGAGAAATTTTGTTTTTTTGGTTCAGTTTAATTTAAAACATTCCAAAAATATGAGATGGAACCTGATTTCCACTTTCAAAGTTCCCCTTCTCCCAAGTATTTCAATACAATCATCATTTCGATGATAAATTATACAAATGAAAGCCTTATTGTGAAATATATATTACATGTTCACTTGTATTGTTTCTGGTAATTGCTCTTAGTTTCCATTGTTTGCTCCTCATATCTATAGTTATGATTAGAAATTATACACACTGGTAAGTATCTTATATAGTAATTCTCATAATGTTACAAAATAATAAAACTCCCTTGGCCCTGATCCTTCTACCAGCAGGACCAGATGTGATATACCCCAGGATACTGAAAGAGCTCAGAGAAGTTCTTGCAGGGCCTTTAAAGGATGTTTTTTAATAGATCCTTGGAGACAGGAGAAGTTCCACAGGACTGGAGAAGGGCTGATGTGGTACTTCTCCACAAAAGTGGTAATAGGGAAGAAGTAACAAACTACGGGCCAGTAACCCTTATCTCAGTGGCGGGAAAAATAATGGAGATGCTCTTGAAAGAGCGAATAGTGGACTTCCTCGAAACGAACAGGTTGCATGATCCAAGGAAACATGGTTTTACCAAAGGACGATCTTGCCAAACAAATCTGATTGAGTTCTTTGACTGGGTGACCAGAGAACTAGATCAAGGGCATGTGATGGATGTGATCTACCTAGATTTCAGCAAAGCCTTTGATACTGTTCCTCATAAGAGGCTTATCAATAAACTCAACAGCTTGGGGACTAGTCAGAAGATTGTAAACTGTATCAGAAAGGTGAATAGTGGAGTACCCAAGGATCTGTGCTGGGTCCACTGCTTTTTTTTTTTTTTTTATTGAAAGGCTTCCAAGGAATACATAAAAGAAACAAGAACCACAAAGATCATCAAAAAGAATGCAACAACAACAGCATAACAGCAGTTCACAATAGTAGTCTGCAAAACGCCTTCAATTTTATAGTTTTAGGATAAGGAAACGGGGAGTTGCAACCCCCCCCAACCTCCCTCCTCTCCCCCCCAAAAAAACCTCCCTAGCCCAACAACCCCCCCCCCACCTCCCAATCCCCCCGACTATGGCTTGCTAACCCTTAGGAAAAAAAAGGGGCACACACAAAGAGCAAATTCCCTGGGGAGGAGATATAGGTCCCCCCTCTGATCCAAAGCAATCACGCACCATAACGAGAAACAAAGGGTGCCCACACCATCTCAAAGCGCACCAAACGCATCCTGCTGACCGCTACCCCCCGCTCCATAGTATACAAATCCCACATGCGTTCCAGCCAAACCTGTATGGAGGGGGCCAAAGTGCGCTTCCAGGCCGCTGCAAGGGACAATCGGGCCACATTCAGGCCATGGCGGAGTAAAGCGAGCTGCAAAGCCCGCACACCCAGCACCGAGCCCCCAAAAAGGAAAATCCCCGGGTCCCATGGGATACTCACTCCCAAAAGTAGCTGCAGTCGGAATTGTACACCCTTCCAAAAGGCGCGAATGCGGGGACAACCCCACCAAATATGTCCCAGAGTACCCCGTTGCCCACAATTACGCCAACATAGGGCCACAGCTCCAGGATAAATACGAGCAATCCTTGCCGGAGTCATATACCAACGGTACAATATTTTATAATTAGTTTCATGGGCATTGATCACTACCGAACTCTTCCACAAACGCGCTTCCACCCCCTCCCACTGTTGCACAGTATAGGAAAGATTCAAGTCAGAGTTCCAAAGCTCCCTATGCTTTGAAGAGCACGATTGGGACCCCTGCAAGTGGGCATATAGGGTCGCCACGAGTCCCTTAGTGGTAGTACATCCCTCACAGTAACGTTCCAAATCCGTCAGGTCCCGAGCAGTCTGGGGCCGAACAAGCCTAGAGCGAACCCAATGTGTCACTTGCGTGTATTGATAAAGATGCTCGGCCGGAATGTCAAATTCATCTTGTAATTCACGAAAAGATTGTAACCGTCCGTCAGCAAAGAGCTGTCTGACCCGGCTAAGGCCATGGTGTCCCCACCGCCGAAAAGCTATGTCGCTCAACCCCGGCGGGAAAGAGGCGTTACCTACGATAGGGGCCAAAGGGGACAATCTACATCCCGGGTCCGAAAATGCTGGTCCCAACATCAGAGGGTATGAAGAACATAAGGATTACTGAGGCACTTAGCATGTTGAAGTTTTGGGCCGAGCCACAGCCAGTCCCCTAGCCCCGCTCCCCCCGCCAAACTCATTTCCATTTGTACCCAGCGTTTGGTGCTATCCGCAATCATCCACTCCACCCCCGCCCAACACTGCGCCGCCGCATAGTACCAATGCAAATTGAGCATGCCCATACCTCCAGAACGCGTGCGGGCATAGAGAACAGGCCGCGCCAAGCGCGGACGACGATAATGCCATATAAACTTCATAAGCAACTGTTGCCAAGTCGCCAGGGTAGCCTGCGCGATAGGAAGCGGTAATACCTGAAAAAAATAGAGAAAGCGGGGGACAACCACCATCTTAACTACTGCAATACGCCCAAACCAAGAAAGGAGCAGGCCATTCCAAATCTCTAAGTCTCGCCGAACCTGACGAAGCAGGGGATCATAATTAGCCCTAAAAAGGTCTGCCCGCTCCACGATCAAATTCACCCCTAAGTAGCGTAAAGCTCCTGACACCCATCGAAAAGGACAGGCCGCCTGGAGCTCCGCACAAACCGCCCCGGAGACCCCGACATTCAAGATCTCCGACTTAGCGTAATTAATTTTAAAACCTGATATCCGAGAAAAGTTTTCAAACAGCTGCATCGCGGCTGGAAGAGAGGCGGATGGATCCACCAGGGACAAGATGATGTCATCTGCAAAAAGCGCAATCCGATAGTCCGCAAGGCCAACGTGGACCCCCTGCAAGCCTAGGTGTTCCCGAAAGCCCTGAGCCAAGAGTTCCATCATGAGCGCAAAGAGCAAAGGCAAAAGAGGGCAACCCTGACGCGTGCCCCTTTCCAGAGAGAAACCTCTCGAATGTCCCCCATTAAGTCGGACACATGCCTGAGGATGCTGATAAAGACTACGAACCCAACGGATATAATTAGGGCCAAAGCCCATTGTCTCCAAAACACACCAGAGATATCCCCAACCAACCCGATCAAAGGCTTTTTCGGCGTCGATCCCCACCAACAAAGCTGGTTGCGGTTCCCGTTGAGCCACATGAATAATCTGTAGCATACGCCTTATATTATTGGCAGCTTGGCGCCCTGGCACAAATCCAACCTGATCCGGGTGAACCAAGCCCGGAAGGACCCGATTCAAGCGCGCAGCCAGCACAGAAGCAAAAATTTTGACATCGACATTTAACAGAGAGATGGGGCGATACGACGACGCATCCTGTAGCGGTTTACCAGGCTTGGATATCATCACTATCAGTGCCTCACGTTGGGACGCGGGGAGAGGAACCCCCCCCAAGACCTCATTGAACATAATGGTCAAGGTGGGCGCTAGCTGTGCCCGAAACTTCTTATAATATTCCGCTGGGAAGCCGTCACTACCCGGCGCACTGCCAGTTTTCAATCGCCGAATGGCATTTTCCACTTCGTCAACCGTGAATTCAGAATCTAACTGAGCTCGGTCAGGGTCAGAAAGACCCGGCAAGGTAATCCGCTGTAAATAGTCCTGAACACAATCCCGATCAAAAGGCTCTGCCTTATAAAGCAGCTCCAAATAGTCAGCAAAAAGGTCTCGTATCTCCCGAGAAATAACCCTTTTCCGCCCCCCAGAGTCACGCAGTTCTCGGACCACTCTCGTGGATTGCTGTTGCCGAAGACGCAAAGCCAGGAAGCGGCCAGTTTTGTTCCCATGCTCATAAAAAGTTTGCCGTAGTTTCCGGCGCTTATTATCTAATTCTCTCTGTGAACACGCATCTAACTTGGCTCGAACAGCCCTCCAATGCCGCAAAACCTGCCGCGAACCAGTTCGGGCGTGCTCCAAACCTAGACGAGTAGCCTCCTGTACCAATTGGTCTTGGTCACGCGTCCACATTTTCCGCGTGCGGGCCGCCTCCGCCATGAGCTGACCTCGAGCCGTGGCCTTATAGGCATCCCACACCGTGGGAAGGGGAACATCCCCAGAGTTATTAAGCTCAAAAAATTCATTAATAAAGCAAATATGATCCTGCACCGCACCCTGCCACCGCAGGAACCGCGCATCTAAACGCCACAGACATTGGTGCTCGTTGTACAAACCGGCCGGGAGGGCAAGCCAGCACGGGGCATGATCGGACCAAGTCAGCGCTCCATGCCCAGCCTTTATTCTCCCATCCATCAGGCGCTGATCCAAGAAAAAATAGTCAATGCGGGTATGAACCTGATGGACCGGGGAGTAGTAAGTATAACCCCTCACCCCCTCATGAGTGTCCCTCCAAACATCTTGCAAACCTAAATCTAGCAAAAGGCGTTGAAGGGCTCTAGCCGACCCCACCACTCCCCCCACGCACGGCCTGTGGAATCCAAGTGGGGCACCAGAGGCGTATTACAATCCCCACCCAAAACAATGGGGCCCTTTGCAAAATCCGCCAATAAGGCTTTCAGTCACGTAAAAAAGGATCCCTGACCTGCATTGGGCGCGCAAATATTAGCTAATGTTAGCAAGTGCCCCTCCAAGCGAACATTCAAAAAGAGCCACCTCCCCAGGGTATCTCGTTGCAGGTCCTCAATCTGCAAGGAGAGGCCCCGATGAAATAGGAAGGCCACTCCCCTCTTCTTCCGGCCCTGCATTTCAGAGGCCACCCGCACCTCAGTATACGGGGATCGCTTTAGCCAGCCCTGCTTACAAGTCTGAAGATGGGTCTCCTGTAAGAAAACAATGTCCCCTTGCAAAGCGCGCAATTCCGAAAACAGCCGCGACCGCTTCTGTGGGGAGTTAAGACCCTTAACATTCAAAGAAATAAAGCGCACCATTGATACTCACAATCTAAACCCTCTGTCCCTCCATCTATCTGGAGGGTCCCGATGACAGCTTCCCCCCCCGCAACCCAAGGGATTAATTAGCCAGGCCCACCTATTCCACACTCTAAAAGCAAGAGCCATAGCCCCCCCCCCCAAACCCAAACACACCCACCAACCCCAGGTTGAGAAACCCTCCCCCAAGCCCAAAAACCCCCCTCCCCCTTCCCGTCAATACCACCTGCCTGTCAAAGTTAATACAGGACACGGTAAATTGACCACAAGCCCCACTCCCCCCCAAACCCCACAAAGCAGCAATACAGCTTAGGCATATTATCACAGTCCCCCACTACTCCCCCACCCACCCCGGGCCGCCCAGCCCACCATGCCTCCACATCAAAACAATATCATCATCAAAGCATTTGCATGTCAGCCGCCGCCCCCTATGTATAGTATAATGGAGGCCCAGGCTGACCTGTGCCAAGGGCTAATAACTCAATAAAAAATATTGCGCAAAAAGAGGTGAAAAAAGCAAATAACAACCGGTCGCCAAGGGCCGGGCATGTCACCCCATATCAAAAAGACAGGAGATCCGCAGAATAAGGCTCCCTAAAAGATAAGAGAAGCTCTCCCATTCCACACAAAATTCAAGCGGGCTTGCCCACTCGAGTCCACTTGGAATGCTGAGGCTTAGGGGGCGGCGGATGAGGCTGAGCATTATCATCAACTAGACCCGCCTGGCGAAGGGCTCGCCAGGCTTCGGTATAGTCCTTTGCTGAAATGTTTTTGTTGCCCAAAAGAAAGTTTATTCGAAATGGAAAAGACCAAGAGTAGCGAATCCCCTTGTTGTTCAGGACCATTGTAACTGGTTTCATCTCTCTCCGACGCGCCAGGGTGAATGTCGAAAGGTCTTGGTAGATGGACACTGTTGCATCTTGGAAGCGAACTGTCTTTTTCTCCCGGCCTCGTCGTATGAGAAGCTCAGCATCAGAATATCGCAAAAACCTCGCAATAACATCGCGAGGTTGATTGTTGGGAGGTTTTCCCAAGGCACGATGGACTCGCTCGATTTCCATCCCAGAAGCATGCGTTGCCAAGTCCTCCGCCGGGAGCAACTCCGCCATCAACAGTTTAAGCACAGTTGGTAAATCTTCACTGCCCCCGACCGCTTCTGGAATTCCGCGGAAGCGCACATTATTGCGGCGGGAGCGGTTTTCAATGTCATCAATTTTATAAGTCAGCTCCATTGCTTGCGCATGTTGCTGATCAAGCGCACATTGTAGATCCATCAGAGTCCCATCCTGATCAACCACTTTAGTCTCCACATCCTCTACTCGGGCTCCCAGCTCTTTAACATCAGTCCGTAGTTCTGCGACATCTTTCAGCAGCTCCTCACGGAGCGAGCGAAACTCGCTAGCTAACTCCGCAAATCCCCTGCGAAGTTCTTGTTTAAGTTGAGCAGAGGAGAGTTGTTTATGAGAGTCCAGTTCATCTTCACTGACTGTCTCATCATCCTCAGTGCCTGCTGGAGAAAGCTGTTCACGCGGGCTGCTTGGGGGCCCGGACTTGTTCTGCAGTCGTTGTGAGGAGCGCATCCCCTCCCGAGTTTCAGAATTTTTAGCTTTAGCAGCCATCCCACATAGCCACCAGGACCACAAAGTGTTAGGAGAGGAGAACAGCCAATGTCAGCAAGGGTAGAGACCTCAGGGAGAGAGCCGCTCACAGGGCCACACTAGCCCACAATGCAGTCACCACCACACAGTGTAAGGAGATAGATTCAAGCAATGCCAGCCAGGCCCAAGGCCCCAGAGAAACCGCTGAGCAATGTGAGGAGAGCTGCTCTTGGCCCTCCCGGAGAAGCGAGCTGTCAGAGAAAGTGCTCAAATTGCACTGTGGAAAGGCAGAGATAAATCACAAGGTGCCCACAGCTGCAGGGTGGTACAGATCATTTAGATTTCTGAAGCCAGGGAGCACGCAGAAACAGTCCAATAAAGCACATGGGAGCCACGTGCTTGCCCCCCTCAGGAGGATTAATGCTGGCAGAATAAGGTGGTGGACGCTAACGATTGCCGCGAGGAGTCCAGGCCTTCGTCACAGCCTCGGAGGCAGGATTGCAGTTCCGCGGTCAAACGCCCCTACCTTGGGGAAGATGCTCCGCCCAGCAAAGGCCCGCAACACCCTCTCCGATCCAGCACAAAGGGTCCCGAAGCGCAGCCCAGAGAGGGCCCGCCCGGAAGCTGTCCGAGTCCCCCAAATCGCAAAGAGCAGCCGCGGGAGTATTCAGGCCCGAGGCAGGCGCCGCCACGAGGTACACAGCAAGCCACGCTCTCAAGGATGGACACCTCGACTTCTCGGCCTCCAAAGAGCTTACCGGGCGGCTTATCCGGGCTTCGATGGACACCGCAGGTTTGAGCTGGTCCAGGGCAGGCAAAGGTGGGGAAAATTGCTGCAGTTAGCGCATGTTAGCTTAAGATTTGTGGTATTTGGAGCGGGAGCTCAGTTAGAGTGCGGCCATCATGCAGCGGGCTCACGAGCGCCCCCGGGTCCACTGCTTTTTAACATATTCATAAATGACCTGGAAAGTGGAATAACGAGTGAGGTTATCAAGTTTGCAGATGACACAAAACTATTCAAAGTTGTTAAAACCCATGAGGATTGTCAAAATTTGCAAGAGGATCTTGATAAATTGGAAGAGTGAGCATCCAAATAGCAGATTACATTTAATGTGGACAAGTGCATAGTTATGCACCTAGGAAAGAACAACCCAAACTATGGTTACACGATGCAAGGTTCCACATTAGAAACCACCACCCAGGAAAAAGATTTAGGTGTCATTGTGGATAACATGTTAAAACCCTCGGCCCGGTGTGCAGCGGCGGCCAAGAGAGCAAATAGAATGCTAGGTATGATAAGGAAAGGAATGGAAAATAAAACAAAAGATATTATAATGCCTCTATATCGTTCCATGGTGAGAGCGCATCTTGAATATTGTGTGCAATCCTGGTCACCGTATCTTAAAAAGGATATAGCGTTATTAGAAAAGGTACAGAAAAGAGCCACCAAAATGGTAAAGAGGATGGACGTATACCCCTATGAAGAGAGGCTGGAAAGGTTAGGGCTCTTCAACCTTTATTTATTTATTTATTTTTATTTATTTATTTTGTTCTTCTATACTGTCCCTTCCAGAGATCAGGGGCAGTTTACAATCAACAATTTGAACAACCTTTAAAATATTTTTTCACTCAACGTGTACTCAAACTCTAAGAACATAAGATATGCTATACTGGGTCAGACCAAGGTCCATCAAGCCCTTTATCCTGTTTCCAACATAAGTACCTAGCACCTACTCAGAATATCCACTGCTTGACCTAGTACAAGCATTGTACAACCTGTGTCTTTTGGGGAAACTGCTAGGTACTTGTGACTTAGGGGTATGTTTACTAAACTGTCTTAACGTGCGCCCGGCGAAGTTATCGTGTGATAAGGTACCTTATCGCACGATAATGGCGCTTTATTGGGCGATAAGGTACTTTATCGTGTGATAACGTGCACAGCAGCGCAAACGAGCGCTGAAGGCGGGGAAAAGCTCCTGGGGGGCGGAGGAAGGCTCCCGGAGGGCGGAGGAAGGCTCCCCAGGGGCGGAGAGAAGGGGTCAATGGGTAGAGAGTGGAAGGGGAGAGGCTCTCTGCACACTAATGCTGTGAAACCCAAGGCTGAAAACTAACGCCAGTGAAACCCTCGCGTTAGAGCTGATATAAAGGGAAGAGAAACCATTTCTATCTGCAATGTACAGCAAAACCAGGGAAACCTACAAAAAGTGATGTGTGATACATATTCAGGGAATAAAAGGGCAAATAAACATTCAAAATGACCAGAAGAAAATGTAATAAAAATATAACCAAGCTGGGCAATAGTCACAGTAATGGGAAACATAAAAAAAACACTCCTGAGAAAGCCCCAAAAAAAGATATGAAAGTTGGAAGGGTCTATGCTCTGTCCCCATACAAGGTGAATGATCCCACAGTGAAATAGTGCTGATCAGGGTTTTTCCTTTTCATTGGACAGTGTCCCTATGGCATGCACATGTTCCACAACAGCAGGGCGGGCATGTCGGAACGGGCAACTGGACAGATGCTGGAAAAGGGGACACAGAGGGCTGCAGGCGGCACATGCTGTGGTGCAGCTGGGCCACAGTGCGGACTAGGGTGATGCCTAGCTGGCCCATAGGAATGCTGAAACAGCAGAGCAGCCAGACAGCAACTGATGAGGGCCCAACATGGGCACGGGTGTGTTCCCCACAGTGTCACAGGGAATAGTACCCAGCAGGTACCCCCAAGGGCATGGAATATTGGCATTCGGTGCTGGGGGGAAGCGTGGACGTCTATGCAGGCACCCCTACCCCAGAACCCGCACCATAGGCGGCCGCCTACCCGCACACTGGATGGCCCAAGACTGTGCACCACCAGCTCCACCAGCAGAAGGGCAAGTCAGCATTGGGGTGGAGGGGTACTGGTGGTGGAGGGGGCAGTGGCAGCTGCCCACAGCAGACCATGGCCTAGCCCTGTTCAGGTGGGTGCCATGCACTGCAACAGACAGGCCCTGTCTGACAAACAGCCAGGGATTCCCCAGGGAATGCTTGTTTCTGTGGTGAGACGGTGGGTTGTCAGTCACCCTGGTGATATGGGGTTGTGTGCCTATGCAGTTCAATAAATCCTCCCTATCCCCAGGAGTCCTGAGAGCCCATCAGAGTGGGTTCCCAGTCACCCTGGTGATATGGTCCTGTGTGCGTATGCAGTTCAATACATCCTCCCTATCCCCAGGAGTCCTGAGAGCCCATCAGAGTGGGTTCCCAGTCACCCTGGTGATATGGTCCTGTGTGCCTATGCAGTTTAATACATCCTCCCTATCCCCAGGAGTCCTGAGAGCCCATCACAGTGGGTTCCCAGTCACCCTGGTGATATGGGGTTGTGTGCCTATGCAGTTCAATACATCCTCCCTATCCACAGGAGTCCTGAGAGCCCATCAAAGTGGGTTCCCAGTCACCCTGGTGATATGGTCCTGTGTGCCTATGCAGTTCAATACATGCTCCCTATCCACAGGAGTCCTGAGAGCCCATCAAAGTGGGTTCCCAGTCACCCTGGTGATATGGTCCTGTGTGCCTATGCAGTTCAGTACATCCTCCCTATCCCCAAGAGTCCTGAGAGCCCATCAGAGTGGGTTCCCAGTCACCCTGGTGATATGGTCCTGTGTGCCTATGCAGTTCAATACATCCTCCCTATCCCCAGGAGTCCTGAGAGCCCATCAAAGTGGGCTGTCAGTCACCCTGGTGATATGAGTAATGCTGCTGCTGATGTGTCATACCTCACCCCACCTCTAGGAGTCCTGAGACCTGCGTAAGGTGTGCTGTCAGTCACCCTGGTGCTATGGTGTATGTTGCTGATGATGTGTGCTAGGACACCCAACCCCCAGGAGGCCTGAGACCTGATTGCAATGGTGGGTATGTCATTCAGATATAGTGGTAGGTTATGGTGGGTGGGTTGCACATCTCCCTTAGTCTGTGAGGTCAACACCTCATCACACACGTCTTTGATGTATCCAGGTGGAATGGTAGATGCAGATGTGGATGTGCTTAACAGCACCCCACCCCCATGAGCTATGAGATCTGATTACGAAGGCCTGTAACAGAGCCATGTCCCCAGAACTGTATGCTGAGTCAGGTCACACATCTGCCCACTTGCCAGGAATCCCGCACCTGGTTGCAGACGAACATTACAGCTGCTGTTGGAAGGATACATGCACCTGTTGCGGTTGCATAGCACAGCCTGAATCCCAGACATGAGCACAGGTGGCAATAGGCTATTCCGGTGCAGTGGCCCCTGCCCCTGGTGTTGGCAGCCACACCTGCCCGAACCATACAAGGCCCAGGACAAAGGAACATAACAACATAAGATAGACCATACTGGGTTAGACCCAGGTCCATCAAGACCAGTATGCTCTTTCCAACAGTGGCCAATCTAGGTCCTACGTACTGTCGCCACCTCCTGGCCGGGTGTATAGCCGGTACACAGGAGAGTGTCGCCTTGTTGCCCTTTTGAATAAGGTCCCCAAATATGGCTGCCAGCTAGGACTGCTGGGTACTGTAGTTTACTTATTCTATCAGGCAAAGTAGTGTGACCACAAGTGGTTAGGCGAAAACAGAGAATATTTTTATTTTCTGGGATTTTTCCCCTCGCATCAAGTTTAACAGTGCTGAACAGAAAAATGGATTCTTCTCCAAAAACAAAGAATAAAGTCCACAAGTTGTATTCACAGGTTAGGTCAGTTTAAAGCAGCAATTAACTTTGACACCGGAATTGGCTTACAAAGTGCAGGCTGTAAACTTTCTTAAAGGTACGTTAACTTCACAGGAAGACTGTTTTTCTCACAGTTTCCTCCCAAAAACAGATAGCTTCAAAATGTCCAGTAAATTTCATTTCACTTCCAAACATAGTGTGGCAGGTGCAGGCCTGTGATCCACAGTGTCTGACATAAGCAAGCAGGCCTAACTAGCTTGACCTGTAAATGAAGCATGTGGAGAGGCCCATAGGATTGCACATCCCCCAATATGCTGCTATTGTAGGATAGAACTCTGTAAGAGAACTAAACTAACTTAGGTAAGCAAAACTGAGAAATTGAAAAGTACAGAAAAACATGTTTAAAAGTTACTGATAAGAAAAAGTACATCTGCAAGGAATATAATTGGGAGTGCTGACAGATGAGTTGCAGAGCCCTGCTCCCCTGCATGCACAAATTGGCTCTATGGCCTTGAGAGTATGAAAGTAACAAGTTGATGAACTGACCATTGTAATTGGGACTAGAAGGGGGGTATGCAGGTGCCATGCCCACTGGAGGAACATAATTGGATAAGCTTATCAGTACCGGGACCAATAGAAGGGGTACGGGAGGTACGGGAGGTTACCGGGACCAATGAAATGTTTTTCTATACCTAGAATGGAACAGAAGTCTATAAAAGTTGTTGTAATGCTAGAAAACTTTGCTCAGCCATTTTGAAATTGACTTGCTTGAGACTTGTGCACAAATAAATGATTTGGACCTTCTGAACAGACTCCTGGTATCATTGGTTTGTCTGCGCTTTGCTGCTACATATTCTTGGTGCGTTGGCCGGGAAGTTGTGGAATCAAAGTGTATATAGGGCAATATACCACGACTTTCCGCCTCTATAGGCTTGGTCCTGCCGGGATCGCGCCCTTCCGACGAGGGCTGCTCCCTGGCGCCGCCGGTCCCTTGTATCGGAGAGAGCTGGTCGGACCTCGGCGGGTGCCGGGCCCGGCTGGAGCCAACGCCTCGAACCCGAGTGAGAGGAGTCCGACGTCCAACTCATGCGCCTGCTTGGGAAGTTTGAGGACCGGATCCGGTGAGTATAGTTTTGATTTGGTGTCTAGACAGAAATAGAAAGCGCAGTACTGCCATTGGAACTTGGAACTTGGAATTTGTAATCTCGAGATATTGGGAATTGGTAAGAGAGCATGATCACCTCTCAAGGAAGGGCCGAGTAACCCCGCATGGGAATTCGCCGGGTGAAACCCTCATCCTTTTTGTAATTGGGAAAAAGACTAGTCAGAATAGATAGAAACGAATGCATTCTGGGATACGTTGCTAGCATGATTGTGTGAACGAAGTGTGAATGAGAGGTCTGGCAGCACGAACCAAGTGAAGGCGGACCCCTGAGTAGCGCATTTCCTGACCGGGCGACCGCGTTCAGGTCACGAAAAGGGGGAAGCGATTGTCGTCTTTGTCTTGTTATTTGTACTCCTTATACGTTTCCAGGACCGTGAGGACCCCTTACCCACGGTCCGCCCTCCTTTTCCCTTTTGTCTGTTGTTGCACGCACACATCGAAATGGGAGGGGCGGGGTCTACTAGAAACACTCCATTAGAATGTATGATCGCACATTTTAAAGAGGGATATTCAGGAGATTATGGTATTAAAATGACAGCAGCCCGTTTGCAGATTTTGTGTACTAGGGAGTGGCCCGATCTAGACCCCACCTGGCCCCGAGAGGGAACGTTCAATGTAGAGATTATTCAGTTAGTACACCGTAGAGTGCGGATAGCGCACCCCGATCAGTACCCCTATATAGATTCCTGGTTAAGTATTTGTGAAGATCCGCCCCCCTGGGCGCAGCGCTGTTATGAGGAACAGTGCAGAATAATGTTAGCTAAGACAGATTCTAGACAGAAAACGGAACAGCCCAGAATGAAAGAGCAGGATAAGAAGTCCAGGAAGAAGCCCATCCTGGTAGATCCTGATTCCCCAAAAATAATTCCCAGACAGCCTCGAACCCCAGGTCCGATAAGAGTAGCCCAGCGTCCTGCCCCAGAGCCCCAGAGACAGCCGGAGTGGGACCCAACTCCTGACCCACCTCCTGGAGGGCAGAGAGAGGAATCAGCTGAAGAAGAGGATGTTATAAAAAGTGAGTCAGAAGCAGAGGTAGAAGAGGGAGAAAATGAAAATGCCCAAAACGAGGAAGATAGCGAACAAGTGATTGCCAGTGCTAGTGAGCCAGCAAAATGTACACCCAAAGTGAAACCCGCCGAGAAAAAGACAGTGATTTCTGCAGGGCCGGCCTGTTCATTGAGCAAGAATGTTTTTTGCACAGGGCCCCGCGTTTCGGGGGGCCCCGCGCAAAGAACATTCTGCTTTTTCTTAATTGAATTTAAAAATAAAAAAAAAGCTGGCCGCTGGCGCCGCGGCGGCATGGAGTGTCCCGCGGGGCTCCCTCTGCCCGGCAGAACTCTCCCGGTGCGGCTGAGCCCCTCTCTGCCGGCTTGCAGATACGCGAAGGGAGAGAGTCTCCCTCTTGTCTCTGTTAAGCCCGCAGGGGCTGATGGGAAGCAGGGGCTGATGGGAAATTTCCCATCTGCCCCTGCGGGCTTAACAGAGACGCGAGGGAGTCTCCCTTCGCGTATCTGCAAGCTGGCAGAGAGGGGCTCAGCCGCGCCGGGAGAGTTCCGCCGGGCAGAGGGAGCCCCGCGGGACACTCCATGCCGCCACGGCGCCAGCGGCCAGCTTTTTTTTTTTTTTTTTTTTTTTTTAATTGCCATGAGCCGAGGGGGGGGGCGGGTAGGACTGTCAATGGGCTAGGGAGGGAGGGGGGTTAAGACTGGCAAGGGGCAAGGGAGGGGGGGGGGTAAAGACTTGCAAGGGGCTAGGGAGGGAGGGAGGGAGGGGGGTTAAGACTGGCAATGGGCTAGGGAGGGAGGGGGGTAAAGACTGGCAATGTGCTAGGGAGGGGGGTTTAGACTGGCAGGGAGGGGGTTTAGACTGGCAATGAGGGAGGGAGGGAGGGGGGTTAAGACTGGCAATGGGCTAGGGAGGGAGGGAGGGAGGGAGGGGGGTTTAGACTGGCAATGAGGGAAGGAGGGGGGTTTGACTGGCAATGAGGGAGGGAGGGAGGGGGGTTAAGACTGGCAATGGGCTAGGGAGGGAGGGAGGGAGGGGGGGTTAAGACTGGCAATGGGCTAGGGAGGGAGGGAGGGAGGGAGGGGGTTAAGACTGGCAATGGGCTAGGGAGGGAGGGAGGGAGGGAGGGGGGTTTAGACTGGGAGGGAGGGAGGGAGGGAGGGGGGTTTAGACTGGCAATGAGGGAGGGAGGGAGGGAGGGGGTTAAGACTGGCAATGGGCTAGGGAGGGAGGGAGGGAGGGAGGGGGGTTAAGACTGGCAATGGGCTAGGGAGGGAGGGAGGGAGGGGGGTTTAGACTGGCAATGAGGGAGGGAGGGAGGGAGGGAGGGAGGTGGGTGGGTTAAGACTGGCAATGAGGGAGGGAGGGGGTTAAGACTGGCAATGAGGGAGGGAGGGAGGGAGGGAGGGGGGTTAAGACTGGCAATGGGCTAGGGAGGGAGGGAGGGAGGGAGGGGGGTTAAGACTGGCAATGGGCTAGGGAGGGAGGGAGGGAGGGGGGTTAAGACTGGCAATGGGCTAGGGAGGGAGAGAGGGAGGGAGGGGGTTAAGACTGGCAATGGGCTAGGGAGGGAGGGAGGGAGGGGGTTAAGGACTGGCAATGGGCTTGGGAGGGAGGGAGGGGGGTTAAGACTGGCAATGGGCTTGGGAGGGAGGGCGGGGGGTTAAGACTGGCAATGGGCTTGGGAGGGAGGGAGGGAGGGGGGTTAAGACTGGCAATGGACTAGGGAGGGAGGGAGGGGGGGTTAAGACTGGCAATGGGCTAGGGAGGGAGGGGGGTTAAGACTGGCAATGGGCTAGGGAGGGAGGGAGGGGGTTAAGACTGGCAATGGGCTAGGGAGGGAGGGGGGTTAAGACTGGCAATGGGCTAGGGAGGGAGGGAGGGAGGGGTTAAGACTGGCAATGGGCTAGGGAGGGAGGGAGGGAGGGGGGTTAAGACTGGCAATGGGCTAGGGAGGGAGGGGGGTTAAGACTGGCAATGGGCTAGGGAGGGAGGGAGGTTAAGACTGGCAATGGGCCTCGGAGGGGGGGTTAAGACTGGCAATGGGCTGTGGGGGGGTTAAGACTGGTAGTGGGCTGATGGGGGGGGGGTAGGACAGGAAATGGGCTGATGGGGAGGGGTTAGGACTTGAGGTGGGCTGTTGTGGTTAGGACTGGTAATGGGCTGTGGGCTGATGGGGGGGTTTAGGACTGGCAATGGGCTATGGGGGGCTGACTGGAAATGGGCTGATGGGGGGTTAGGACTGGTAATGGGTTATGGGGGGGGGCTTAAACTGAAAATGGGGTGATGGGGGTTAGGACTGGAAGTTGATTGATGGGGGGCTAGGACTGGTAATGGGTTGGGGGGTTGCTAGGACTGGAAATGGGCTGAGTGGAAGGGGAGGCTTGAACTGCAAATAGCTGATGGGGAGGGGGCTTGGAATGGAAATGGGCTGTGAGGGAAGGGAGCTAGGACTGAAAATGGGCTGATGGAACAGCTAGGATAGGACTGGAAATGGGCTGTTGGGGGGAGCTAAGATTGGAAATGGGCTATGGTGGGGGCTTGAATTGAAATGGACTCATGGAGGGGCTAGAACTGGAAGTAGGCTCATGGGGTGGCTTGGACTGGAATTGGGCTGAGTGGAGGGGAGCTATGATTTGACATGGGCTGATGGTGGGGCTAGGAAATGACTAGAAATGGGCTGATGGGGGGGCTAGGATTGGAAATGAGCTGATGAAGGGACTTGGACTGGAAATGGATGGGGGAGCTAGGACTGGAAATGGGCTGATGGGGGGCTAGGACTGGAAATGGGCTGATGCAGGGACTAGAAGGGAATGGATGCTGGGTGAGACTTGAACTAGAAGGGAGCTGATGTTGGGGGAGGATTAGAATGGGATGGGGCTGGGAGATTAAAATGGAGAGGGGAAAAATATTTTGTGTAGGAGGGATGAAAAATCTACAATTGGCCAGGTATTGGGAGAGTAATTGGGGATTGAGGATGGAGGGGTAAAATTTGTGTGGATGAAATAGGAATGAGGAAAGAGCAAAAGGAGAAAGATTAGTATGTTAAAGCAGATGTAGAGAGAGAGAGAATGGAAAAAAAACTAGAAGAGAGAAGAAAGGACAAATGGACAGCAGACGATGGAGAGTTAGCAGAAAACATGAAGAAACCAGAAGAAAGTGGCTGGACCAATTGCAACTGAAAAAAAAATGCACAAAAGGTAGAAAGATATCTCTTTATTTTGAATTTATTAACTGGAATATGTCAGCTCTGGGAAATGTGCATCATTAACATCTGCGCTTTGTTTGGTACAAGAGGAAATTAATTTATAGTTTTATTTCTACAGTGTTGTTGTACATTCCAAGTTTGGCTTTTGGGGTTCGCAGTTTAATTATTGCCTTCCTGTTTCTAAATTGTGATTCCTTGTTTGGTGATGGTCTATGTTCTGCATGTGTAACTGAGCTGAGGTATTCTGTTTATGTAATTCCTATTTGACGTTGCCACTTGTTCTCTTTCCCCAGTATTCTCTGAAATGTATTGGTTTAATATTTGCAGTGTTGCCTTTTGATAGGTAGGGTATGGTGCTTTGTGAGTCCTGGTAATGCTGTCAGGATACGGCGGGTTTGCTATGGGTTCTAAATGGGCAGCGTTTGTAGTAGTTCCTAATGTGCCTGGCGGTTGGCACTGGATTATAGTAATGTAGAAATCTTTTAGTCTTTCTTTATCCATACACTCATTAAGAGACATGTTTACTAAAAGTTAGTGAATGGTAACATTATGCAAATATTTATGCAAATAAGACCACTTATGCAAATGAGGCCCCGCACCGAGTCTCCGCACATGGCCCCGCACCCCCCTTGGGCCGCCCCTGGATTTCTGGAAAGATAGTTAAGAAAATAACCCTTAGATCCCACAAGACACCTACTGCCAAAATGTTGCCCTTACGGCAAGTCCCGGGAGTGCCCGTAAAGAATGATAATGATGAGGTGGTAGCGGGACCCTTAACTTATGTGTATATCCCTTTCTATACAACTGATTTGTTAAATTGGAGGTCGCATTATGCCTCCTATACTAGTAAGCCCCAGGAACTGACAGAATTAGTAACTACTATTATGGAAACCCACCAACCCACCTGGCCAGATTGCCGCCAGCTCCTGACCACCCTATTCACGACAGAGGAGCGAGCACGAATTAGAAAAGCAGCTATTGAGTGGATGGCAGATAACCCTGTAGCTCCAGGACAGGGATTGGACAGAATAGATTATCGGGAAGCGGCCCAGAAAGAATTCCCGAATGAAGACCCCCATTGGGATCCAAATACAGAAGAAGGAACCACAGCCCTAGCCCGTTTTCACCAAGGCTTTTTACAAGGCCTGAAAAGGGGGGGCCAGAAAGCTATGAACCTCTCCAAAGTTGCAGGAGTTATCCAAGGTGTAGATGAAAGCCCAGCAGACTTTCACGAAAGATTAACTGAAGCATATAGAATGTACACCCCCTATGATCCCGAGGCACCAGGAAGTTTATGCATGGTGAATTCTGCTTTTGTAAACCAGTCTCAACCAGACATTAGACGTAAATTACAGAAATTAGAAGGGTTTGCGGGCATGAATGCAACACAGTTACTGGAAGTCGCTCATAAAGTGTATGTGAATCGTGATAATGAAAGACAAAGAGAATGTGATAGAAAGATGAAGAAGAAAGCTGATTTTTTGGCTGCGGCCATAGTTGAACAGAAAAGGGGAGGTGTCCCTAGTCGACGGAGCAGAGGAAGAGGGCGGGGTCAAGGCGGAGGCCGGGCCCAGAAGCTAGGCGTGAACCAATGCGCCTACTGTAGAGAAGAAGGACATTGGAGAAATACGTGCCCGCAACTCGAAGACGCCCAGCAAGATGACGACAGCAATCATCAGTGGCGAGAAGAAAGACGAGGCTATCCCCGAAACCGCGGAGGAGCCAATCGAGAACAATTCCAGCGAGAAAGAGGAGGAGGAGCCATTCAAGCATTGGCCACAACGATCCAGGATGAAAATGACGTGGATTAGGACAGACCGGGCTCCAAGTTTGCTTTAGGTCTCCAGGAGCCTATGGTCGGAATACAAATAGGAGACCAAGTTATGGACTTTATGGTTGATACTGGAGCACAACATTCAGTAATAGACAAAAAGATAGCCCCATTTTCTACAAAAGCAGTCACCATTATAGGAGCAACTGGTGCCAAAGCTACAAAATCTTTTCTTCAGAATCGAATATGCAGTCTAGGAGGACAGCAAATAACTCATCAATTCCTTTACATGCCCGAATGTCCAGTGCCACTACTGGGACGAGATATGTTAGCCAAGCTTCAAGCACAAATATCTTTCTCTGAACAAGGAGAAATGCAAATGACAGTAAATCCCCAAGCCAAACCAGCAGGAATAATGCTGCTGACAGTTCCCCGAGAAGAAGAAGAATGGAGGTATTACATTGATGACTCTATCCAAGATACTTATTTTGAACAAACTTTAAAGAACATTCATGCACCACCTGGAGTATGGGCAGAAGGCAGTCCCCCAGGCCTAGCCAAGCATATAGCTCCAGTAATTGTAACCCTCAAGCCTAGTGCTACACCAGTGCACGTTAAACAGTACCCTCTCCCAAGAGCTGCAATTGAAGGCATTCATCGCCACCTACAAAGATTGCTCGAGTATGGCCTACTAAAAGTATGTCAATCTCCATGGAACACTCCACTGTTGCCAGTAAAGAAACCTGGGATGGATGATTACCGCCCAGTGCAAGATTTAAGAAGAGTAAATGATGCAGTTGAAACTATACATCCAGTTGTACCCAATCCTTACACTCTTCTAGGACTGATACCTGCTGAAGCTACCCATTTCACCGTACTGGATTTAAAAGATGCATTCTTTTGCATAAGATTAGCCCCTGTAAGTCAAATATTGTTTGCATTTGAATGGCAAGACCCCATCTCTGGAAGAGGGGGCCAACTCACCTGGACAAGATTACCCCAAGGATTCAAGAATTCGCCTACCATCTTTAGTGCTGCACTAAATCAAGACCTTTCAAGCTATCCAGTGGCCCCGGGGAAGAGAGTGCTTCTCCAATACGTGGACGATCTGCTGATAGCTGCCATATCAGAAAGTGAATGTATACTAGCCACCAAAGATCTCTTGCAGTTACTAGATGAAGCTGGATACAAAGTTTCCAGAGCAAAAGCACAGCTATGCCAAAAAGAAGTGAAATACTTGGGTTTTCGTATAACCCAAGGGAGCCGAAGATTGGGCAGAGAAAGAAAAGAAGCAGTATGTAGCATTCCAACCCCAACAACCAGAAAGCAAGTCAGAGCCTTTCTGGGAGCGGCAGGATATTGCCGAATCTGGATACCTAACTTTGCCCAAATTGCCAAACCATTGTATGAAGCCACAAAAGGAGAAGAAAAGTCGCCACTGGAGTGGGGACTTGAGCAGGATACAGCCTTCAAGAAGTTAAAGGAAGAATTGATGTCATCACCAGCACTTGGACTACCAGATGTCCACAAGCCTTTCCACTTGTTTGTACATGAAGCACAGGGAAATGCCTTAGGCATGTTGACTCAGAAATTGGGAAATTGGGAGCGACCTGTAGCATACCTATCAAAACAATTGGACCCTGTGGCCAAAGGATGGCCACCTTGCCTGAGAGCAGTTGCAGCTACAGCACTACTAGTGAGTGAAGCAGACAAGCTCACACTAGGACAGAACATACGAGTCACTGTGCCACATGCAGTCCTTGCCCTCATGGAACAGAAAGCAAATTATTGGCTCACCAATTCCCGAATGTTGAAGTACCAGAGCATGTTATGTGAAAACCCACAGATACAACTAGAAGTGAGCCATGCCTTGAATCCAGCCACCTTGATACCCATCAGTGAAGAACTCCCAGAACATGACTGTATCGAAGTTATGGAAACTGTGTTCTCCAGTCGACCCGACTTGACAGATGTGCCCATAGACAATCCTGACCAAATCTATTATGTTGATGGGAGCAGTCTCATTCTCAATGGACGACGCTGTGCCGGATATGCAGTCGTCACTCAACACGAAGTAGTTGAATCATCAGCTCTAGCCTCAGGCACATCAGCTCAGAAAGCCGAATTAATAGCACTTACCAGAGCATTATTGTTAGGAGAAAAACTCGTGCTAAATGTATATACAGATTCCAAATATGCCTTCACTACCTTGCATGCCCATGGAGCTCTCTATAAAGAAAGAGGACTCATCACATCCGGAGGAAAATCAGTCAAGTATGGTCCCGAGATATTGATGTTACTTGATGCAGTTTGGGCCCCAACACGTGTAGCTGTCATGCATTGCAGAGGACATCAAGCAGGAAAAGGAGAAGTTGCTCGAGGAAATAGATTCGCAGATGCCTCAGCACGACAAGCAGCAATGACAGGACAGATTACACCACAAGCTATGCCAATGCAAGCAGCATTGTTTCCAGTACCTCTGAATTTATGGACACCACGATATACCACCAAAGAATTGGATTACTACTGTAACAAAGAAGATGGAGTACTAAAAGATGGATGGATTGAGCTGCCACCAGAAGAGGGCAGTCAACCCCCTGGACGAATAGTAATTCCTGAACTGTTAGGACCATCGTTTGTCAAAGCTTTCCATGAAGCCACCCATTATGGCAAAAGTGCTATGGAAAAAGCACTCAGACCACATTTTTACATCCCTCTATTGACAACCATATCAGCTTCAGTAGCACGGCAATGTCAAACTTGTGCCAAGAATAATGCCAAGCAAGGCCTTATAACGGCACCCTGAGTTCAGTCAGGAGGTGTAACCCCCATGCACAACCTCCAAGTTGATTTTACCGAAATGCCAAAAGCCAATGGATACCATTACCTATTAGTGTTAGTCTGTACTTTCTCTGGGTGGGTAGAAGCCTTCCCAACCAGAACTGAGAAAGCCCGAGAAGTTACCAAAGTTTTAATGAGAGAGATTGTCCCTAGGTTCGGAATTCCAGCAGTAATAGGGTCAGACAATGGACCCTCATTTGTCTCTCAGGTTACTCAACAGTTAGCTAAAGCTTTGCAGATACAATGGAAACTCCACACTGCATACAGACCCCAGAGTTCAGGGAAAGTTGAGCGAATGAATCGTACCTTGAAAGCCCAAATGTCTAAGCTTTGTCAGGAGACACACTTGAAGTGGCCCCAAGTGCTCCCAATAGCTTTACTCAGAATACGCTCAGCTCCTGTAAAATCAACAGGATTTTCCCCTTTTGAAGTTTTGTATGGTAAACCCCCACCAATAGTGCAGGGAATTAAAGGAAGTCTAGCCCAAATTGGTTCAGAAATAACCAGGCAAGAACTCCTAGCTCTTAGTTTTGTTCTGCAGACTCTCCATACGTGGATCCAAGACCAGTTGCCTATCAACTTGACGGAGCCCTTGCATCCCTATCAGCCTGGTACCTCGGTGTGGATCAAAGATTGGAAGAAGACACCGTTGGAACCCCATTGGAAGGGACCGTACACCGTCATCTTGTCTACCCCAACTGCAGTAAAGGTAGCCGAGATCGACGCCTGGATCCACCACAGCAGAGTCAAGCCCGCCGCTGATCCTGAACCTGAGCAGTGGACAGCAGAGCAGCATCTTGATGCACCCTTGCGAGTTACTTTGAGACGGCAACCAGCAACTTAGACACTTCATCACAGTGCCTTGCAGCAGCCAAGTCTTTCGAAGAGGATTGCTGTTTTCCATGCAGCAACAGCTTTGTTTCAACGAACCCAATCTGCGTGCGATTTTGCACACTACTTTGATACTATATTGAACCATACTTCAAAACCAACCGAATTGCTAAGTTCGTTGAGGTGTGATGGACAACTTGAGGATCTTCAATCAACACTCAACACCCGTTAAATTGCTTCATTAGCGAACGGGACGAAGAAAAGAGAACGTCGTGATCAAGATCAGCAAGCTGAGGATTCAGAAGAACTCCAATCAACATCAACATGCATCTTTACTTTTGCTTTGCCTTGGCTGCCTTATTTGGAGGTTTTGAACAGACTTATGCTTTGCCTCCATGCACTGCTTGCATTACTTCTACTCGAACTGGACTAAAAGTAACTCAGACTTTGATTTATCATTCTTACTATACCTGCAAGGGAACAGTGACTCGGTGTATCTATAACACCACTGAACTAAATGTTTGCACTCATGGCAAAATTAGAGCATGCTATAATCCGCATCAGAATCCATCCTATTACACGTTGGAAATACGATGGAAGGATGCAGATGGACCTATAATAGCTGCTACACCACCACTTAAGGACATTACTAAACCTGCTATTTTGAATTTTGATGCATGTAATGTCATTAACAGAGATAGTTATTCCACCTGTGGTACGTGGGAGAAAGCGTATCGAAATGACCATAAGTACATGTGTCCGGAAGGTGCCACAGGGTGGTGGAAGTGTACAGGTAAAACGGGATCAGGCTATAGTACTGCACCAGCAGCAGATTACTATTGCCCGTATTGGGGATGTGTTTTTTATGCTACCTGGAATACTGGTATAACTGATGAGAAAATAGATAAATGAATGGCTACTTTAACCAAGCCAACCACAAATGATAAATGTCAGAAAGATGCTTGTAACCCCTTACACTTACGTATACACAATCCCCATGCATGGAAACAAGGATACAAGTTTGGTTTGCGTATTGCTGGAGGGGCAGTAGATCCAGGAACCATTGTGTATATCAGATTGAATACCCAAGCCCACAAGTCATCTAAATATCATATCCATAATACCTTTTATGAAGCCATGCATGTAAATAAGTTTGAGATCCCTCATCCCTCACAGAATTTATTTTTAGAATTAGCTGGAGCAGTAGTATCTAGTCTTAAAATCTCAGATTGCTATTTCTGTGGCGGAACCCAAATGGGAGACCAGTGGCCATGGGAAGCCAATCACACCGAAAGTTCCTTTGGTTCCTCTATCAAGGAAAGCACTATCAATACAAAGTTCTTCCCTTCGGCCTTGCCTCAGCACCCAGAGTATTCACAAAGTGTATGGCTGTGGTAGCCGCTTTTCTCCGTTACTGGGGAATATTTGTCTTCCCCTACTTGGACGATTGGCTCATCTGGGCAGAGTCACAAACACAAGGCCAGGCCCCTCTCTCTCTTACACAATGCGTGTACTCCAATATCCAGGCCTTGTCAGAAATCTCCAAGAATCCTTTCTAACTCCCACCCAATCGCTGGAGATCATAGGAGCAAGGCTAGATACCAGACTGGCAAAGGCCTACCTGCCTCAGCCTCGCTGTCCTCGCATTGTGCAACTGGTTTCTTCAGCACTACAAAAGACTCACCTCTCGGCTCAAGAGATGCTGCAGCTGCTGGGGCACATGGCATCTATGGTGCATGTGGTCCCCTACGCTCGTCTCCACATGAAAGCAGCACAATGGGCCCTCTCTTCCCAGTGGACTCAAACAACAGGCTGTCTTTCAGATCAGACAGTAAACTCAAACCGCCTTACCCTGTCCCTGGACTGGTGGCGGTCACCACAAAACCTGTTGGAGGGGTCCCCTATCCTGCAACCCCCTCCTCAGATCACATTAACAACAAATGCCTCCAAAGTGGGGTGGGGTGGGGTGGGGTGCTCCATCTACTGGACACCTCCACCCAAGGCACCTGAAATTCTCAGGAGATTCATTTCCACATCAATCTGTTGGAGCTCAGAGCAATTCGCCTGGCTCCTCAAGTATTCTAGTCCCTTCTACAGGGCAAGAGAATACTAGTTCACACAGACAATCAGGTAGCCATGTTCTATGTGAACAAACAAGGAGGAACAGGCTCTCTGTCCCTTTTCAACGAAGCTCTTCAACTGTGGGCATTTGCCAGAGAGCATCAGATCCATCTCCTGGCAGTCTATCTCCCTGGCATTCAGAACTCTTGGGCAGACAGACTCAGTCGTGTTCTGCTTCCGCACAAATGGTCTCTACACATGGTCCAACTCTCCAGAGTATTTCAACTCTGGGGAACTCCAGATAGAGAACTCTTTGCAAGTCTGTCATATGCCAAACTTCCCCTGTGTGCTCTGCATAGCACTGCTACTCCACTGTCATCCTGACATTCCACCTATCCTGCCACTTCTGCCTCCTCTGCTGCACACATCTTCCCATCCTCTGCCACACACTGTCATTATTGCATGGTACATTACCATCGCTCTCTGCATAGCTACAGCTGCCCCCGATATGTTTGTCCATTTTTCTAGCTGCCACATGGGCTGGAGGCTGATTTGTGTGGTCCATCAGCTCTGATCCACGTCCTTCCAATACTTATGCATTGTCTTTCCTTGCTGCTCTGTGCAGTGTTTGGGTTACATGTGTGTTTGGCACATACCTCTCTTGCCCTTCAAATTAGGGGACCTTACTGCTCTTGGCCAACGTTTTTGGGTTCACCTATACATCCTTGGGGCATCTTATGCCACACCTTCGATTCAAGCAGCTTATGGTGTACCTACTATGGCTTGGGAGTTGGCAAACTTTCAACATGGCCTCTGGGGCACATTATAACCCGCCTTCGCTGACGTGGTTGTTTAGGATGTGCCTTCTGGTGCACCCTAAAAAGTGCATTCATTTATGGCATTAGGGTGCAGTTCTTTTTAGATGGCAGCACAGATTGTTGTACAATTGCAAGCAGAAAAAGGAATTAACTCTACCAACCTTATTCATTAGGTGCATTGGGGACTTGAACTCATGAGCCTTGCCTCATCAGACAGTGCATTATCCATTGTGCTACACCACTGTTCCTGTTTGCATGTTAGCGCTCCTACTTAAGATTTTCATGCGTTAACATGCACAGTGCTGCCATCAAAAACAGTGCTGTAACCTTGCGGTGCCTCATAGGGCACCCTATAAAGCGCCCTATGGTGCCCTATAGACAACATTCTGGGGTGCCTTGGCAGACAGTGCACTTTATAATATGCCCTCTGGAGTGCCTTATAGGGCACCTTATGCGGAACCTTAAGTTACGGCACTTTGAGGGTGTGTTTGCTGGCAGCACAGATTTAAATTAAAATAATATTATTATTCATCAGGCCCACCTGGGTATTGAACTCATAACCCCTGTACTATCAGTCAGTGTATTAACCATTGTGCTACAGCTCTGTTTCTGTGCTTGCATTTCTGTGTGCCTAAGATTACCGCGCGTTTGCATGTGCTGTGCATCATGGGTACAGGTGGGTTGACCCTATCCTGGTAACCACAGCAGAATGGGTGTATGGTGACATGCAGTCCTTCTGTAGCCAGCCAGGGGCTTGTTGGCAGCTGTAGCACACTGGTTGCTTCACTGCCTGTTGAGCCAAAGGTCATGGGTTCAAACCCCCAGTGGGGTTATTTGATAGCACTGTCAGAGGCATTGTTCATTTTTAATGTACATTAGTGCTGCCAGCAAAACCATTACCCTTTACGTGTAGATATTGCTTTTTGGGGCATATTATATTTATTTTAATTAGTGCTGCCAGCAAACACACCCTCACAGTGGCATACACTACAGTGTCTTCTGCAGTGTCCTCAGGGGACATTATAGGGTGCCTTGGCGGACAGTGCACTTTATAATGTGCCCTGTGGAGTGCCTTCTAGGGTGCCTTATGCGACACCTTAGGTTATGCCACTGTGAGGGTGTGTTTGCTGGCAGCACTAATTAAAATAAAAAGTAATATGCCTCACAAAACACTTCTTACACGTAAAAGGCACTGCCTTAGCCAGCCTTGCCCATTAAGCATACTGGGGATCAAACTCATGACCCTTGCATCACAGGTCAGCATATTAACCATTGTACTACAGCTCTGTGTCTGTGCTTATATGTCTGCGCGCCTACTTAAGATTATTGCGCGTTAACACGCTTAGCGGCTTTCCACACAATAATGTGCACAGCGCACGTTATCGCGTGCTAATCCCGTTTTGCTACAATAAGACTGAAACGCCCACTTTTTATATGGCAGCCTGCACACTAACGCCGGGCGCACGTTAAGATGGTTTAGTAAACATGCCCCTTAGATTGGCTACTGAATTCAAAAAAGCATGGGACCAACACAGAGGATCTCTAAAGGTAAAAAGTGGACTGTTGTAGTTGTTGTTATGGAAGGACAGACTAGATGGGCCTTGTGGTCTTTTTCTGTCATCATGTTTCTATGTTTCTATGTTTCTATGTTACTGTTGGATACAAGATACTGGGCTTGAGGGAACTTGGCCTGACCCAGCATGACATATTGTATGTTCTTATGTTCTCTCTGTTATCAATAACTAGTTCCTAATCTACAATAGTACACTACTTCCTACCCAATACTTTCAAATTTCTGCAAGAGCCTCTCAACAGGGACCTTGTCATAGGATTTCGGAAAATCCAAATACTCTATATCAGCAAGCTTAACGTAATCTGCTTCAAAAATATAAGAGAATGGGAATGTGGTTCTTCAGTTCAAACTGATTGAATTGTTTACCAATAATCATCTTCTGGCAATGTCCCTGTTCTCATGCTAATTCATACTATTTGCTTTTTAAATTGGTCTTATTTTATTTGATTCTTTTATGTGCCAAATATGTGTACATATATAGTCCAAAGCCATTTCACTGGCCACTTTTTTAAGGAGATATTGGGCATTTAGAGGTTGAACTGCAAGGCTGCCAATAATGTTGACCACAACTGTAACTCTTTTCTAGAGTTTGCAATCCACCTGCCACTTCTCCTCTCTCCTTCACTTGTTCCCCTTCATCCATCTCTGGTGCTGTTTTTTCCTTTCAGCTTTTTCCATTGACTTTTCTCTCTTTATTGACTCAGATTTCATTTCTCCTTATATCCATATCTCAATATCCCTCTTTTTATTGTCTACCTATCACAGCCTTCTCACTCCCTTTCTCTCTATCTTTCCTGTTCCATGTGCAGCTTCTGCCTTTTATCCCCCTATGACCCCAACCACATGTCCTGCATGTGCCACCATCCCTTCATGACCCCTAGCCCATGTTTAAAATCTTCCCCAACCATATCCACCATATGCCACATCCTATTATATCCCCCACTCTCTGTTCAGCATCTGGCCAGCAACCCCAACCCATGCACAGCACCTGCCCTCTGCCCCCACCCTTGTGTCCAACATCTGCCCAGCATTTCCCTTCGACCATTTCACCCCCGCCAAAACTGCTGTTTTTTTTGGTATCTACGCTGATGGCGACAGGCCTCTGACTTTAAAAAAAAAAGGACTTTTCCAATGCTATGCAAGAAATGCTGGTCTGTTCCCGCTAGAGAGGTTGGACCACACCAGCCTTTTCAACGTAGGAAGCCCTGCCTTTTTTAAAATATTGGAGAGCTTACTGCTGATGCAAGAAAAGCAGTGGTGGCAGCATGTGTACGGGGCTCCGCTGCTAAATTGGTGAGAGCCATATCGTGTGGGGGGGGGGGCAGTGCCCCCCTTATACTCCCAAACTACCCTCATATGCAACGCTTACCCAATGTGTTGCTGTTGCTCACTTTGACCAGCTGCTTTCTTCCTCTCTGAAGCAGAATTGCAAAATTCTATTGCTGACCCAGCAGGATATCTATTCTGGACTTCCTGTTTCTGTTCTTCTGCACCTCATCTTCTACTGCCCTTCTCATACCCTTCAGTCCTCAACTGAAAACCTCTTACTGATTCCTATAATATACAGTATGTGTTACATCTTGAGACTTACAGATCAGTCACCTTTTGATAACTGGCTCCCCAGTTATGGAACTACCTCTCAGCAGAACTTCATTTAGCATCTTCTTATAAAAAATTCAAAACACGTCTGAAAATCTGTTGTTTTTTTCAAGCTTTTCAGTAAAATCTTTCAGCATAATTTCTCTATTTCAGCATCATTTGACCCCTTTTTATTTTACCATTTTTTTTGCAGATAGAAATGTTTTGCATCATATTGAAAGGTTGCTGGGAAACCCCACTTCCCCTCCCCAAGTTCTTTCCCTTTGTCCTGTCAAACATATTTGTTCTTTGAACTTTGTGCTTTCATACTCTTCTTACAGGAATTTCATAAACTGCTATGATATGCATGTCATTAACAGAATATCAAATGTTGCCAAATAAATACATCAAATGTTTTTAGTAACTTTATTGCGTTTAATTACAAGATATAGTAGAGATAATAATTTTCCCTACAAACACCAGAACATGACTTATACTAGAAAATTATTTATAATATAAGAACATAAGATATGCCATACTGGGTCAGACCAAGGTCCATCAAGCCCAGTATCCTGTTTCCAACAGTGGCCAATCTAGGTCATACGTACCTAGCAGTTTCCCCAAAAGACACATGTTCCACAATGCTTGTACTGGGTCAAGCATTGATATCCAGGGTTATAATGTGACACTCTTTCCTTGTGTTTTTTTTCTGTAGCTCTCAATGAAGCAGACCCGCAAGGAAAATTCATTCTAAAAGAAACTGGAGATTTGGAGACAATTTCAGGTGATGCATCAGAGTAATTGAAATAAATTGGGAAAATACGAGGTATAATCCAGCTATTTGATAAACTAGAGTAGCAAATCACCATGCTTGATGGCATACATCCCAGGGTGCTGAAAGAAATAAAGTATGAGATTGCAGACATACTTTTAGTAATCTGTGAACTATCATTAAAAGCATCTGTTGTACCTGAAGATTAGAGAGTGGCTAATGTAGCACCATTTTTAAAAAGGGTTCCAGGGGTTATATGGGAAACTGCAGATCAATGAACTGATATCTGTATTGAACAAAATTCTAGAAATCATTATAAATAACAAAATTACTGAACATGTAGACAGTCATGATTTAATGGTAAAAGGTCAACATGGATATAGCCAAGGAAAGCCTTCTCTCACTAATCTCTTATATTTTTGAGTGTGTGAATATTTAAGTAGATTAAGGGGTATGTCTACTAAGCAGTCTTAACGTGCGCCCAGCACTACTGTGCAGGCTGCTATAAAAGGAGTGGGCGTTTCGGTCTTAAGGTAGCAAAATGGGATTATCGCGCTATAACGTGCGCTGTGCACATTATCGTGCGAGAAGCCGCTAAGCACGTTAACGCGCGGTAATCTTAAGTAGGCGCGCAGAGAAGCAGACACAGAAGCAGAGCTGTAGCACAAGGGTTAATACACTGACTGATGGTACAGGGGTCATGAGTTTGATCCCCCAGTATGTCTAAGGAATAAGGCTGGCTGAGGCATTACCTTTCATGGTTAAATATTGCTTTTTGAGGCATTTTATTTTTATTTTAATTAGTGCTGCCAGCAAACACACCCTCACAGTGGCGTAACCTAAGGTGCCGCATAAGGCACCCTATAAGGCACTCCATAGGGCATATTATAAAGTGCACTGTCCGCCAAGGCACCCTATAATGTCCCCTATAGGACACCTTATAAGGCGCCCTATAGGGATCCTTATAAGGCGCCCTATAAGGTGCCTTATGGGGTGCCGTATGAAGCACCTTAAGGTTACAGTACTCTGAGGGTATTTTTGCTGGCAGCACTATTGTACATTAAAAATAGACAATGCCTCTATCAAATAACCCCACTGGGGTTTCAAACCCATGACTGTTGGCTTTACAGGAAGTGAAGTAACCCATGGGCTACAGCTGCAAACAAGCCCCTAACTGGCTACAGAAGGACTGCAAGTCACCACACAACCATTCTGCTGTGGTTACCAGGATAGGGTCAACCCACCCATACCCATGATGCACAGCACATGCAAATCAGCAGTCCACAGATGATCACAAGATGGGATATGCACCCCACAGCACCTCAGCCTGGTAGGGGGAACTGACCGAGTGCACCCCACAGCACGTCAGCCTGGTAGGGGGTGCTGACGGTGTGTGTTAGTGGCACAGAGTAGCTACAGACTGTCACATTGTGTGGGTATTGTGCTCATCCTGAGGGTAAAGTGGGGTGGCCAGCACTAGGTCCGCAGCACCTTCCATTACTGAAAGAGGCCATGTTGCAGGTACCCATCTGTATCAGATGTGTGTGAGATAGGTAGTTCCTGCTAGATCCACCTAGAATACGTTAGTGTCCATCTGTAGTTGTTAATCAGGTATAGCTCTCATGGGCTATAATGCACCCAGAATAGTGCATATTCTGTGTTGGTGCTATGGTAACATGACATAAGTGAAGGAGGTTGTTTGGATCCCTAGGCAGATTATGTACCACCACCCAACTCACCCTCTGTGGATCAGGGTGGCAGACTGGATTCTACCACCCTGCAATGGTGGCAGGAGATGGGGGCCATTGACCCCAGTCCTGCTGGGGGAGCAGACACCCTACAGGGCAGCCAATGCATAGCTGTACGCATCCCTAAGGCAATGGCAGAAAGACAGTAGGCCTGGAAATGCTCAGCTGCCCCCCACCACCATCTGACATTCTCCAGCAGCAGACACAGTGAGTCACCAGCCACTGCACAGTGCTCCAACCATACACATATAACTGCAAACAGTCCTCTAGTTAGTCCACAGTGCATGATCCTGAAAGAAATGTGTGCACCCAAAGCTGGGATGTGAGCACACCCATAAAGCAGATATCAGTGATTAGGCCCCAGAGAAAAGAACCCATAAATCTCACTTAAGAGAAAAACAGCATAGCACTATGGGGGAGCCTAACCATGCCATGGTCACTGCTCAGTCAGGGTGAGAGTAACCTCCCAGCAGGACATGCTGTGGCCACCCTGTCGGTGCAGGTTGTGGCCGGGCACTACAATGACCGAGCCATTGCCCTACGCCCTGTGCTGATGCATCCAGGCCACCCTGTCCAGGCTATTCCCACAGTACCTTGCTCCTCATTATGTACATTGGCAGGCCAATACTGGCAACAGTGCTAGCAGTGTGGGCTGAGGAGGGTGTTGGCAGCCACCACACACTGGTAGACAGACACACACTCCCCACACCTATGCCAGCATTGTGCAACTATAGAGGTGTTTGGCAGCCCTGGCCACCGCACCAGTGCTGTGCACAGTGCAGGCATGGCTATGGTATGCAATACTGTAGGAGTCACTCCCCAGGGTGGTAAACACTGTCAGACACAAAACCTGTAGCACACTCCACAGACATCAGAAAGGTTGTTATGATGCAGCTCAATCAGCAAATTGTGCTTAACTTAGGAATTGCTATCTGCCAGTAATCATAGCAACCTTTTGATAGATGTGTACCGTATTCCCAGGTTTAGGGTGGCATTGCTAAGGTATGCAAGTGCTAGTATTGGGAGATGCACACAGGGCCCAACATCCTGCCTCTCCAGGAGGCTTTGGATAATGGAACCTGTGGGTGCGGGTGTGTCTGCCCCTGTTGGCTGCTGCTCTAGGGCAAAGGTGCCCAACTCCAGTCCTGGTGGGCCAAACACTGTTCGGGTTTTCATGCTGTCCCTAATGAATATGCATGAGATACATCTGCATACCATGGGGGCGCTGCATAGAAATTCATCACAGCCATATTTATTAGAGGCAGCATGGAACCTGAATGGTGTTTCGCCCTCCAGGACTGCATTTTGGAGACTCTGCTCTAGGTAATGTGCATGTTTATGGTGTCTGTGCTCTGTAGGGTAAAAAGTAGTTGTTTTGGGCATGTTTACATTATCTGCAATAAAGGTTCTGTCTCTATTACCATGTATGGGGACGTTTTAGTGGTGGGTAAAATATGGGGACTGGGGTGGCAGGTACCACAGCTGGGATTTGAACCTATGATCTTCTGCTCCTGAACACACTGGCTGTGTGTACTGCACCACCGTGTTGCCACAGAGACAGTGTATTCCCTGGGGATACCATGACTGTTCATCAGACAGGGCCTGTCTGTTGCAGTGCATGGCACCCACCTACTCAGGGCTAGGCCATGGTCTGCTGTGGGCAGCTGCCACTGCCCCCTCCACCACCAGTATCCCTCTGCCACCATGCTGACATGCCCTTCTGCTGGTGGTGCTGGTGGTGCACAGTCTCAGGCCATCCAGTGTGCGGGTAGGCAGCTGCCTATGGTGCGGGTTCTGGGGTAGGGGTGCCTGTATAGCTGTCCACGCTTCCCTCCAGCACCGCCTGCCAATGTTCTGTGCCCTTGGGGGTACCTGCTGGGTACTATCCCCTGTGACACTGTGGGAAACACACTTGTGCCCATGTTGGGCCCTCATCAGTTGCTGTCTGGCTGCTCTACTGTTTCAGCATTCCTATGGGCTACATAGGCATCACCCTAGTCCCCACTGTGGCCCAGCTGCACCACAGAATGTGCCGCCTGCAGCACTCTGTGTCCCCTTTTCCACCGTGTCCTGGGAGGTTCTTGACAGATCCATGAGCAGAAAACCTCTTAACATTGTGAACTGTAGAAACAGGAATCCCAAGCTCTTTGGAGATGGTCTTGCACACTGTTGAAGTTTGATGTTTGGTGATAATGGCTTTTCTGATTTTCTCTGGCATCTTTCTTGTAGTGAATTTGGCTATTTTAAACATTAGAGCCATTAATGCTTGATTCAAGTCATGTGAGTACTGACAATTGATCACAGGTGCATCTAATTTTATTGTAATGGGAATATAGTTCTTCAGTTCAAAATTTATTTACATTCTCTTATATACTGTGCTATTCTGCATTGAACAAACTGAAATTACATTGAACAGGGCATTATAACTTGGAAATAACCATTTTATAGGGAACATGGGCTATGGAGGGTTAAGTGGCTTGCCCAAGACCACAAGGAGCACCTGTGGGACTAGAAACCCCCAGTCCTTCTGGCCCAAGGTTGCTGTCCTACTAGTGGGATTTGAACCCTCAACCTTACGGCCTGAAGTACCTTACCCGAACCACTAGGCCACTTCTCCACTCAATGGTATGAATTGTTTATAAGGGTGCCAATCATCATCTTCTGGCAATGTCCCAGGTTTTTTTTTACTAATTCCTACTATTTCCCTTTTTAATTGGTCTTGTTTTATTTGATTCTTTTATGTGTCAAATATGTTGTCATATATAATACAAAACCACTTCACTGGTTACTTTTTAAGGAGATATTGGGCATTTAGGGGTGCCAATAATGTTGACCACAACTGTACCTCTTTTCTAGAGTCTGAAATCCACCTGTGACTTCTCTCCATTCCTGTCTTCTTCACTTGCTCCCCTACATCCATCTCTGACATTGATTTTTCCTTTCAGCTTTCTTCCATTTACTTTTCTCTCTTTATTGACTCAGATTTCATTTCTTCTTATATCCATATCTCAGTCTCCCTCTTTTAACTGCATCTACTTACCACCTTTCAGCCTGCAACACAACCCTCTCACTCCCTAATACCCTCCCTTATCTATCCCCTTCTCTCCTGCCCTGTTTTGGGGGCTTAGGATGGACAAGATAGGAGACATGTCTAGCTTCCTCCCTCTCTCCCCACTTCATGCCCAGTATCTCCTCCCTCTCACCCCATGTCCAGCATCTACCCTCCACTCCTCCACTTTGCGTCTAGCACCTGTCCCCCCCATGCTTATCCAGTGTCCAGCCTTTGCCCTATATCTCTTGTACTCCCGCTCCATGTCCAGCTTCTGCCTTTTATCCCCCTATGACCCCAACCTCATGTCCTGCATGTGCCACCATACTTTTATGACCCTTACCCCATATCTAGCATTTACCCCAACCGTATCCACCATCTGCCCCATCCCATTATATCCCCCACTCTCTGTTCAGTATCTGCCCACCAACCCCAACCCATGTACAACATCTGCCCTCTGCCCCCACTATTGTGTCCAACATCTGCCCAGCATTTCCCTTCAACCATTTCACCCTGCCAGCCACCACTTCTTCTTTTTTTGGCATCTACACTGGTGGCGATTGGCCTCTGACTTTAAAAAAAGGACTTTTCTGATGCCATGCAAGGAAGGCTTGCCTGTTCCTGCCAATGGGGCAGGACCAGACCAGCCGTTTCAGTGAAGGAGACCCTGCCTTTTTTAAAATATTGGAGATCTCTGCTGTTGATGCAAGAAAAGTATTGGTGGTGGCGTGTGTGTGGGACTCTGCTGCCAGATCATTTGGGGAGGTCAATTACCCCCTTCTGCTCCCAAACTGTACTCATATGCAGCGCTTACCCAATGTGTTGCTGTTGCTCGCTTTGACCAGTTACTTCCTTCCTCTCTGACGCAGAATTGCAAAATTCTATTGTTGACTCAGTGTGATCTCTATACTGGACTTCCTGTCTATCTTCTTCCGCATCTCATCTTCTACTGCTCTTCTCATAACCTTCGGCCCTCAAAAAAAACCTTCTTACTGATCCCCACAAAATACAGTACGTGTTACTTCTTGAGACTTAAGATCCATCACCTTTTGTTAGCTGGCTCCCTAGTTATGAAACTCCCTCTCAACTGAATTTCATCTAGCATCTTCTTATAAAAAATTCAAAACATGTCTGAAAACCTGGTGGGGTTTTTTTCAAGCTTTCCAGTAAAATCTCTTGTCTTTCAGCATAATCTCTCTATTTCAGCATCCTTTGACCCCCTTAATTTTTCCTTTTGTTTTGCAGATAGAATGTTTTTGGATCATATTGAAAGATTGTTGGGAAATCCCATTTCCCCTCCCTAAGTTCTTTCCCATTGTCTTGTCAAACACTTTTGTTCTTTGAAATTTGTGCTTCCATACTCTACTTACAGGAATTTCATAAACTGTTATGGTATGCATGCCATTAATGGAATATCAAATGTTGCTAAATAAATACATCAAACATTTTTATTAACTTTATTGCTTTTAATTACAACATATAATAGAAGTAATAATTTTCCCTATAAACACCGCAACACGATTTATAATAGAGATTTATTTTTATTGTGACCCTCTTTCCTTGTGTTTTTTTTTTCTGTAGGTGTCAAACTGCAACTAGGAAAAGGTGATGTATCAGAGTAATTGAAATAATTTGGAAAATATAATCCAGCTATTTGATAAACTCAAGAGTAGCAAATCACCTAGACTGGATGGCATACACCCAGGGTGCTGAAAGAACTAAAATATGAAATTGCAAACCTACTATTAGTAATCTGTAACAGTCATTAAAACTATCTCTAGTACAGAAAGATTAGAGAGTGGCTAATGTAAAGCCATTTTTAAAAGGGGTTCCAGGGGTGATTAGGGAAACTACAGATCATCGAGCCTGACATCAGTATTGGGCAAAATGTTAGAAACCATTATAAAGAACAAAATTACTGCTGCATAGGGAGAGGAAAGGCCAGCAGGATGGAGGGGATAGTGCCTCTATATACTGTGATAAGGAAGCTTATCATAGCTCAGGAAGGAGCTATAGAAAGGATGATGTGACTCTGAACAAGCAACCTGTCAGTTCTGGTAGAAATAAGAAAACAGAATTTTCTCATAAAAGACTACCAGTCCCAGAATGCACCAGGTTTCCAGCAGCCATTAAAGGAGCTGAAGTGGAGAAACGTGTGTTCAATCAGGAGGGCTATGGGGTAATCCCTAAGCACTCATCTCAAAGGGCAGGGCCTGATTCAGCACAGCTGGGCTATATTAGGGAGGAGCACTCATCAAGACAGAATAAGAATAGACTTTATTCTACAGAGGACAAGCATCCGCTTCACAAGGAACAAGCATCCACTTCACAAGCAGGAGCTTCATGATCTCCCTGGATATGCAGAGAAGGATCATCACTTTCATCTGAAGAATCAGCAGAAGCCAAACCGGACGGATAGAGAAGGAAAGAAACCCTCTGGAAGGAAGAGAAGACAAGCCTTTGAGAGGTCTAGAAGAGTCCAAGGCAGTACGTATACTGGGAGGTATTCCAAGGGCCAGCATAGACCATTGGACTGGAGAAAGCCAGAGGAATGGTGCTGCAGAGATAGGAATCACCAGTGGCTACCTGTGAGAGAGACGGCTGCACGTGGGAGGGACTCTAAGACCTATGCCAGAAGGTATGTGAGGAGAGATCCAGTGTCCAGGGATCAAGATTGGAAGGCAGGACATAAGAACTGGACTACATACTGGCCAGGCTATATAGAGAGGAACTATGGCAGCAATGGAAGCTCAGGTATGAACACTGATCTATGCCCTAACTATAACAGTGAAAGACAACAGGGAAATAAGCATTCTCTTGAAAGGGCTCCACTGAAAGATTCATCTGTGCCAATTCATGATAATGACCCTATGCTTATTGATGAAGGGGGAATAATAGCAGATGAAGGTATTGTTTATATGGACTGCTCTCTATCCAAACGCTATTGGTGACTTTCTGTGTTAAGGCACAGCAGCTATTGCAGAGAAGTGTAAACTGGTTCTTTATTCCACTAAGAAAAGTTCTTGAAGCAGGATTTGACTCACATAGTAAAAAAGCCAGCTAGCTAAAGGGTTTCAGCTGGATAACTGATAGCAATTAAGCTGCATCTAATTGCTTGTGAGCTAGAAGAGAATCACTGCTGGATCTGTGTGGAAAGTAATCAGAAGTTAAACTTACAAGAACAGTTTATTTATTTCTTTGTGGCTTTTCATTTTTGTTAGTTGTATGCTAAGAAAACATTAGCTAATTGCCTGACAAGTTTGAAGGTTGTTTTCCTGATTTGATTTTTGACTTTGTTTTCACAAGTTAAACACTGCAAGCAAGTAACCTAATTTATGTGCTACTAAGCATACTTGTGCTGGGAGAAATAACCCCATCAATAAAAGAAGTATTTTATTGGCTTTACCTCGTGTTCACAACTAAATTATTGTCAGCAGCTGTGTTTGGTGTGAATGAACTACATTACCCACAATACCTTGCAAACATCATATAAATATATGCATTGTCAAGACTGTGAAGATTCTCACCCCAGGCCGCCGTCTGACAATATATCTTTGGTGAAACCTCATTTGGAGTATTGTGTGCAATTCTGGAGACCTCACCATCAAAAGGAAATAAACAGGATGGATATGGCTACTAAAATGGTCAGTGGGCTTCATCATAAGGCATATGAAGACAGACTTAAAGATCTTAATATGTATACTTTGGAGGAAAAGCAGAATAGAAGCTATATGGACAAGTTCCTGGAGGAAAGGTCCATAAACCATTATTAAGAAGGGACCCAGGATATCAATGCTTGACCCAATACAAGCATTGTCGAACCTGTGTCTTTTGGGGAAACTGCTAGGTATGTATGACCTAGATTGGCCACTGTTGGAAACAGGATACTGGGCTTGATGGACCTTGGTCTGACCCAGTATGGCATATCTTATGTTCTTATGACAGAGATGTTTAAATACTTCCATGGCATAAATACACAGGAGGAGAACCTCTTTTGATTGAAAATAAGTTCTGTAATAAGTGGGCATAGGATGAGGGTAAAAGGGGATAGACTCAGAAGTAATGTGTGGAACTATTTCTTTAAGGAAAGAGTGGTAGATGCATGGAATAATCTTCCAGTGGAGGTAGTAGAGACAAGGACAGTATCTGAATTCAAGAAAGCATGGGACCAACACAGAAGATCTCTAAAGTTAAGAAAGGGGACTATATATGGTATGGAAGGGCAGTCTGGATGTGCCATAAGGTTTTTTTCTACCATCATATTTCTAGGTTTCTTTGTTAAAGGAGCCAGGGGCGGCCCAAGGGGGGTGCGGGGCCATGTGCGGAGACTCAGTGCGGGGCCTCATTTGCATAAATATTTGCATAATGTTACCATACACTAGCTTTTAGTAAACATGCCTCTTAATGAGTGTATGGATAAAGAAAGACTAAAAGATTTCTACATTACTATAATCCAGTGCCAACCGCCAGGCACATTAGGAACTATTACAAACACTGCCCATTTAGAACCCATAGCAAACCCGCCGTATCATAACAGCACTACCAGGACTCACAAAGCACCAGACCCTACCTATCAAAAGGCAACACTTCAAATATTAAACCAATACATTTCAGAGAATAAGAATACATGACCTACTGGGGAAAAAGAACAAGTGGCAATGTCAAATAGGAATTACATAAACAGAATACCTCAGCTCAGTTACACATGCAGAACATAGACCATCATCAAACAAGGAATCACAATTTAGAAACAGGAAGACAATAATTAAACTGGGAACCCCAAAAGGCAAACTTGGAATGTACAACAACACTGTAGAAATAAAACTATAAATTAATTTCCTCTTGTACAAAACAAAGCGCAGACGTTAATGATGCACATTTCCCAGAGCTGACATTCCAGTTAATATTTGTCCTTTCTTCTCTCTACTAGTTTTTTTTCCATTCTCTATATCTTTCTCCTTTTGCTCTTTCCTCATTCCTATTTCATCCACTCAAATTTTGCCCCTCCATCCTCAATCCCCACTTACTCTCCCAATATCCGGCCAATTGTAGATTTGTCTTCCCTCCCACACAAAATATTTTTTCCCTCTCCATTTCACTCTCCCAGCTCCATCCCATTCTAATCCTCCCCCAACATCAGCTCCCTTCTAGTTCCAGCCCCACCCCGCATCTGCTCCCTTCTAGTCCCCACATCAGCCCATTTCCAGTCCTAGCCCCCCATCGACCCATTTCTAATCCTGTCCTAGCCCCACCATCAGCCCATTTCCAGTCCTAGCTCCCCATCCATTGCCAGTCCTATCCGAGTCCCTCCATCAGCTCATTTCCAATCCCAGCCCCCCAACAGCCCATTTCTAGTCCTTTTCTAGCTCCACCATCAGCCCATGTCAAATCCTAGTTCCCCTCCACTCAGCCCATTTCCAACCCAAGCCCCCCATGAGCCTACTTCCAGTTATAGCCCCTCCATGAGTCCATTTCAATCCAAGCCCCCACCACAGCCTATTTCCAGTCCTATCCTAGCCCCTCCATCAGCCCATTTCCTGTCCTAGCTCCCCCCCCCCACTCAGCCCATTTCCAGTCTTAGCTCCCTCCCCTCACAGCTCATTTCCATTCCAAGCCCCCTCCCCATCAGCTATTTGCAGTTCAAGCCCCCCTTCCACTCAGCCCATTAACAGTCCAAGCCCCCCATAGCCCATTGCCAGTCCTAAGCCCCCCATAACCCATTACCAGTCCTAAGCCCCCCATCAGCCCACTTCCAGTCCTAACCCCCCCATCACCTCATTTTCAGTCTTAGGCCCCCCATAACCCATTACTAGTCCTAACCCCCCATCAGCCCACTTCCAGTCCTAACCCTCCCATCAGCTCATTTCCAGTCTTAGGCCCCCCAAAGCCCATTACCAGTCCTATTCCCCCATCAGCCCATTTCCAGTCTTAGCCCTCCCCATAGCCCATTACCAGTCCTAACCCCCATCAGCCCCTTTCCAGTCCTAGCCCACCCATAGCCCAGTGCTAGTCCTAACCCCCATCAGCCTATTTCCAGTATTAGCCCCCCCCCAGCCCATTTCCAGTCCTAACCCCCCCATCAGCCCATTTCCAGTCCTAGCCCCCCCATAGCCCATTACTATTCCTAACCCCCCCATCAGCCCACTTCCAGTCAGCCCCCCCCCCATAGCCCATTACCAGTCCTAACCCCCCTCCCTCCATCAGCCCAGGTAGATAAAAAACAAACCGGCTGCTAGTGCCGCTGCCGCCCTGGCAGCGGCAGAATCAAGCATCCTGTGGGCCCCCCCCCCCCCCTGCCTGGCACTGTGGCATCAGCCCAGATAGATTTAAAAAAATAATGGCTGTTGCTGTCGCTGCCGCCCTGGCAGCGGCAGAATCAAACATCCCACAGGGGCCCCCTGCCCAGCACAGTCCTCCCTGCAGCATCAGCTCCCAAAGCGCGGGTTTTTCAGAGCCGCGAAGGGAGAGTTTCCCTTTCTTGTGGCTCTGTTAATCCCGCTGGGGCTGATGGGATTTCTCTTCGCGGCTCTGAAAGCCGACGCTTTGGGATCTGATGCTACAGCTTCCTTCTAGTTCTAGCCCCTCTCAGCATCCTCTCCCTTCCTGTCCCAATCTCCCATTCCTGCATCAGCCCATTTGCAGTCATAGCCCCCAGTCTGCTTCCAGGGCCAGCATCTCTCTCCTCCCCCCGCACCCATCAATCCATTTCCAGTCCTAGCCCCACCCCCTTCTTTCCATTCCAGTCCTAGCCTATTTCCAGTCCTATTCCCCCATCAACCCATTACAGTCCTAGCCCTCCCATCATCCCATTACCAATGCTAGCCCCCATCAGCTCATTACCAGTTCTAACCCCCCCCCTCCCCGATCAGCCATTATCAATCCTGTCACAAGACATGAAATGCCCTTGAATAAAAGAGGCGGAATTAAGTTGAATTAAATAGAACAAAAATTCCAATTAAATACCTATCTCATCAATATCAATAAATTGATATAAACTTTATTAATTGAACAAAATCAATTCTCAGCTTAATCAAAACATTTTAGTTAGTAATATATTACTATGGAGATTATCTTAGAAGCCTTATTTGTGTTTTACACATTTGAAAATCTGCACATACGAAGTGGAAATGACATCTATGTGGAAACTGAGCTTTTAGAAATGCTGCGATATGTATGTGAACCATCGACTGCATTAATATACTCACATTTTAAAAAGAGGCATGTTGGGGGGTGGTATGACTAATGCTGCGGTTTACACATGTAGAACATATTTTGAAAAGCACACAACGTGGAGGATGGTAAATTTAAATCAGGCTATTTTCAGCTGCTGTTTATTCCCCGCCCGACAGAGCCTGCCCTCCCTGCATCAGCTCCGTCGGCTTTCAGAGCGCGAAAGGAGAGTCCCATCAGCCCCTGCGGGCTTAACAGAGCCACGAAAGGGAAACTATTCTCCCTTCGAGCTCTGAAAGCTGACGGAGCTGATGCAGGGAGGACAGGCTCTGTCGGGCGGGGGCCCCGCGGGATATGCGATTCTGCCGTTGCTGCCACGGCGACGGCAGCAGCGGCAGCAGACAGATTTTTTTTTATTTTAAATTGTACTTTTAAAGCAGAATGTTCTTTGCGCGGGGCCCCCTGAAACGCGGGGCCCTGTGCAAAAAACATTCTTGCTCAATGGACGGGCCGGCCCTGAAAGGAGCACCTTCCAAAGGACCCTATAAACTTTTATTAAAGGTCTGGGCAAGGCCAGTTCCCATCCTTATCTTGCCCCAAGGAGCTGTAAACGTGCTTTCGAATAGACTGAATACTGCATTTTGTTATGATACATACATAGTGAATCTATAATGAGAAATTTTGTTTTTGGTTCAGGTTAATTAAAAAAATTTACAAAAATATAAGATGGAGCCTGATTTCCACTTTCAAAGTTCCCCTTCTCCCCAACATTTCAATACAATGATAAATTATACAAATTCAAACCTTATTGTGAAATATATATTACATGTTCACTAGTATTGTTTCTGGTATTTGTTCTTAGTTTCCGTGTTTTGCTCCTCATATCTATTGCTATGATTAGAAATTATACATGCTAGTAAGTATTTTAAATAATAACTCATTGTGGTATGTTTACTAAGCCGTCTTAATGTGCGCCCCATGACGTTATCACACGATAAGGTACCTTATCGTGCAATAATGGCGCTTTATCGGGTGATAAGGTACCGTAGCGCGTGTTAACGCTCACAACGGCGCAAAAGAGCGCTGAGGATGGAGAAAGGCTCCTGGAGGGTAGAGGAAGGCTCCCCAGGGGTGGAGAGTGGGAGGGGAGAGGCTCCCTGCACACTAACGCTGTGAAATCCGAGGCTGAAAACTAATGCCAGTGAAACCCTGGCGTTAGCGCTGATTTAAAGGGAAAAGAAACCATTTCCGTCAGCAATGTACAGCAAAACCAGGGAAACCAACAAAAAGTGAGAAGTGTGATACTTGTGCATGGAACAAAAGGGCAAATAAACAATGAAAATGACCCCAACAAAATGTAAAAAAACCATAACCAAGCTAGCCAATAGTGATATTAATGGGAAACATCAAAAAACACTCCCGAGAAAGCTCCAAAAAAAATATATGAATTTTGGAAGGGTCTACGCTCCGTCCCCATACAAGGTGAATGATCCCACAGTGAAATAGCGCTGATCAGGGTTTCCCCTTTCCATTGGACAGGTTTCTTATGGCATGCACATGTTCTGCAACAGCAGGGCGGGCATGTCGGAACGGGCAACTGGACAGATGCTGGGAAAGGGGACACAGAGGGCTGCAGACGGCACATGCTGTGCTGCAGCTCAGCCACAGTGCGGACAAGGGTGATGCCTAGGTGACCCATAGGAATGCTGAAACAGTAGAGCAGCCAGACAGCAACTGATGAGGGCCCAACATGGGCACAAGTGTGTTTCCCACAGTGTCACAGGGGATAGTACCCAGCAGGTACCTCCAAGGGCACAGAACATTGGCAGGCGGTGCTGGGGGGAAGCGTGGACAGCTATGCAGGCATCCCTACCCCAGAACCCAAACCATAGGCAGCCGCCTACCCGCACACTGGATGGCCTGAGACTGTGCACCACCAGCAGAAGGGCATGTCAGCATGGTGACAGAGGGGTACTGGTGGTGGAGGGGGCAGTGGCTGCTGCCCACAGCAGACCATGGTCCAGCCCTGTTTAGGTGGGTGCCGTGCACTGCAACAGACAGGCTCTGTCTGACAAACAGTCATGGTATCTCCAGGGAATGCACTGTCTCTGTGGAAACACAGTGGTGCAGTGCAAACAGCCTTTGTTCAGGCGCAGAAAGTCACAGGTTCAAGTCCCAGATGTGGCTCCTACCAACCCAGTCCCCATATTTTACCCACTACTAAAACGTGGTAATACAGACAGAACCTTTAGTGCAGAGAACGTAAACAAACCCAAAACACCTACATTTCCCCTACAGAGCACAGACACCATAAACATGTGCAATACCTAGAGCAGAGTCTCCCAAAAGCAGTCCTGGAGGGCCAAACACCATTCAGGTTCCATGCTGTCCCCAATAAATATGGCTGTGCTGTCTTTCTATGCACTTCCCCCATGGTATGCAGATGTATCTCATGCATATTCATTAGGGACAGCATGAAAACCCAAACAGCATTGTGCAACTATAGAGGTGTTTTGCAACCCTGGCCACCGCACCAGTCCTGGGCACAGTGCAGGCATGGCTATGGTACGCAATACTGTTGGTGTCACTCCCCAGGGTGGTAAACACTGTCAGACACAGGACCTGTAGCACACTCCACAGACATCAGAAAGGTTGCTATGATGCAGCTCATTCAGAAAATTGTGCTTAACTTAGGAATTGCTAAGCCAGGAGCACAGATGTTAATAGGCCATTTCATTTTGGAGATCCTCTACTGCTGACACAAGAAAAGCGGTGTTTGTGTCATTTAAGATTGTGAGTGGGTAAGGTGCAGCTATCCTAGACATCAAAAGGGTAGATAGAATGTGTCACATGCCTCCCCAATTCTCACCACCACCAAAAAGTTGTCTAATAGACAATATTTTGGTGGTGGTGAGAAGCAAAGAGGCATGTGACAAATTCTATCTAACTTTTTGATGTCTTGGTGATCTGCACCTTGCCCACTCACATTCATAAATGACAGAGATGTAAGGCAGGGGCCCCCAAATCCAGCCCTAGAGGGCCACAAACCAGTCAGGTTGGCAGGATATCTCTAATGCATATATATCTCATTCATATTCATTAGGGCTATCCTGAACACCCGACTGGCCTAGGGGTTCAAGGAGAACTGGTTAAGAACCACTGAACTAGAGGACTGTCTGCAGTAATATGTGTATGGCTGGGACACCTTGCAGGCTGCTGTGGCTGGTGACTCACTGTGCCTGCTGCTGAAGAATGTCAAATGGTGTTGGGGGGGGGGGGGCAGCTGAGCATTTCCAGGCCTGCTGTCTTTCTGCCATTGCCTTAGGGATGTGTACAGCTCTGCATTGGTGCCCTGTAGGGTGTCTGCTCCCCAGCAAGACTGGGGTTGGTTACCCCCCCTCTACTGCCACCATTGCAGGTTGATAGAATGTGGATTTATTGGTGGGGGAATCTTGTCTCCCACCCTGAGCCACAGAGGGTAGGGTGGTGGTACATAATCTGCCTATGGGTCCATTGCCACATTTACACCAGAACGGCCACTCTCTGTATGGCATCCTGCCCATTATTGCTGGGTGCACATTAAGACGGTTTAAATGGTGTAAATGTTTAGCCAGCCTTTGTTATGTGAATAGGCATAGCACACTGGGTAATGCAATGCCCTAAGAGCCAGTGGTGATGGGTTAGAGACCCAAGTGTGCCAACAACTAGAGAAATGCATAATAAAAGAATTTTGTTTAAAAAGGTCAGACATATCACTGCAATGTGTGTCAGCAGCATAGACCTTCAGCGATATTGTTTGTGGCACCATATCGTGTGTACCAGCTGTGGCATAGGCACGGGTACATTGCGAGTGTGCTTCAATGATGTGGACTGCGCGCGTTGTGTGCGTGCGTGCGTCAGCAAAGCATTGCTCAAGATGGCGATCCGATCGACCAAGCCAGCTTTCAGAAGGAAGGAACTTCGCCACCTGGCAGCCCTTATCTGTACCAGGCAGCAGAAGCTCTTCCCAGGTTCCTCCAAACGGCAGGACCTGGGGCGAGTTAGGAGGGCCTGGGACCGTGTCACGAGGCGCTACAACCGCATTTCAGACTACCCACGTGAGGTAAGTGTATGGGGACATTTCAGTATATGCATATACATATCCAGTGTTGATTGTAGCTGTGCATGCTGCTGTACGTAGGTAGTCTATATAATTTATGTCTATTAGTTAAACCCACGTGATATCCCGTCTATGTATCACATCAGAGTGGTTTGCCCTATCCCCAGGAGGCTAAGGACCTGATCAGAGAGTCCCAGATGTCATCCTGGTGTTATGGCAGCTGCTGCTGTTGATGGGTTAAAACACACTGTAACACAAGGAGCCCATAGATCTGCCTAAAGAGGTGTGGCAAACATTATGCTTATATGGTAGAATCCGCATTTGCAGGGTCACACATCTGCCCTACCCCTAGGGGTCCTAAGACAAGCTCCAAATTGTCTGTCAGTCACCCTGGTAGTATGGTTAAGCTGCCTTTGCCCTGTTATATTCCATCCTACCCTCAGGAGTCCTGAGAGCCCATCAAAGTGGGCTGTCAGTCACCCTGGTGATATGGTTGTGTGTGCCTTTGCAGTTTAAAACATCCACCCTACCCCCAGGAGTCCTGAGGGCCCACAAAGTGGGCTGTCAGTCACCCTGGTAGTATGGTTAAGCTGCTTATGATCTGTTATATTCCACCCTACCCCCAGGAGCCCATCTAAGTGGGCTGTCAGTCACCCTGGTAGTATGGTTAAGCTGCTTATGATCTGTTATATTCCACCCTATCCCCAGGAGCCCTGAGAGCCCATCAAAGTGGGCTGTCAGTCAACCTGGTAGTATGGTTAAGCTGCTTTTGCTCTGTTATATTCCACCCTACCCCCAGGAGTCCTGAGAGCCCATCAAAGTGGGTTGTTAGTCAACCTGGTAGTATGTGTGTGTGTGCATTTCACAGGTTAAAACAACTGCTCTACCCCCAGGAGTCCTGAGAGCCCATCAATGTGGGCTGTCAGTCACCCTGGTAGTATGGTTAAACTGCTTTTGCTCTGTTATAGTCCACCCTACCCCCATGAGTCCTGAGAGCCCATCAATGTAATTTCAGTTTGTTCAATGTAAACCGCACTGATGCAGAATAGCGCGGTATATAAGAGAATATAAATAAAATAAATAAATAAAGTGGGCTGTCAGTCAAACTGGTAATATGGTTAAGCTGCTTTTGCTCTGTTATATTCCACCCTACCCCCAGGAGTCCTGAGAGCCCAGCTAAGTGGGTTGTCAGTCACCCTGGTAGTATGGTTGTATGTGCATTTACAGGTTAAAACATCTGCCTACCCCCAGGAGTCCTGAGAGCCTATCAAAGTTGGCTGTCAGTCACCCTGGTAGTATGGTCAAGCTGCTTTTGATCTCTTACATCCCACCCTACCCCCAGGAGTCCTGAGGGCCCATCAAAGTGGGCAGTCAGTCACCCTGGTGATATGGTTGTGTGTGCCTTTGCAGTTTAAAATGTCCGCCCTATCCCCAGGTGTCCTGAGAGCCCATCAAAGTGGGCTGTCAGTCAACCTGGTAGAATGGTTAAGCTGCTTTTGATCTGTTATGTCCCACCCTACCCCCAGGAGTCCTGAGAGCACATCAAAGTGGGTTGTCAGTCACTATTGTTGTGTGTGCCCTTGCAGTTTAAAACATCTCCCTTACCCCTGGAGTCCTGAGGGCAGATCAAAGTGGGCTGTCAGTCACCCTGGTGATACGGTTGTGTGTGCCTTTGCAATTTAAAATGTCCGCCCTATCCCCAGGAGCCCTGAGGGCCCAACAGAGTGGGTTTCCAGTCACCCTGGTGATATGGTTCTGTGTGCCTTTGCAGTTTAAAACATCCACCCTACCCCCAGGAGTCCTGAGGGCCCATCAAAGTGGGCTGTCAGTCACTATGGCTGTGTGTGCCCTTGCAGTTTAAAACATCTGCCTTACCTCTGGAGTCCTGAGTGCCACTCAAAGTGGGCTGCCAGTCACCCTGGTGATATGGTTGTGTGTTCCTTTGCAGTTTAAAACATCCACCCTACTCCCATGAGTCCTGAGGGCCCATCAAAGTGGGCTGTCAGTCACCCTGGTAGTATGGTAAACTGCTTATGATCTGTTATATTCCACCCTACCGCCAGGAGCACTGAGAGTCCATCAAAGTGGGTTGTCAGTCAACCTGGTAGTATCATTGTGTGTGCATTTACAGGTTAAAACATCTGCCCTACGCCCAGGAGTCCTGAGAGCCCATCAAAGTGGGTTCCCAGTGGGTTCCTTGCAAAGGCCTGAATACTGAATTCCAGAATGAAGGAACAAGTATCAGTGAAAGCTGAAAAGGAATTTACATAACTCTCACTTGAAACTAAAGTACAGTTACTAACTTTATCTAATTGGCCTTTTACTATTTTTCCATTATTATCAAGCATACTACAACAAAAATCAATTAGTACTCTGCATACAGCATTTTCTTTGCTAGGAGAAAATTACTAAAAACCATTCCGTTCCTGACTGCATAAGCTGACACTATGGGGCTTGTTTACAAAGCCGCGGTAGCGGTTTGCGATCGTAATCGGAGCCGCGGCCCCATTGATTTCAATGGGGCCGCGGTTGCGATCGCGATCGCGAACCACTACCGCGGCTTTGTAAACAAGCCCCTATGTTTACTGGACCTTGCAATACACACTAATTGCCTCAGTAAAAAAACAGAGCAGTCACTATGACTTCATCCTGAGGGGAAACATCCCTTTTTCTTCTTAAAGATTTATTCGGGATGGATAACAAATTTAATATAGTAAAGTTCAATTCACTATGGGGTATCCACCAGGGCTATATATCAAGCACCTAACCAACCTCTGAGAAACTCTGCACTATAAAATACTAACCGAAACATCAAGTCTCAAATCGGAGATTACAAAATCAGCTCAACAAAATAAAATACCAGAAGACTATGTTTCACAATATACCAAACAGTAAACCAGTGTTTGAAGAGATTAAGAAAGAGAATTAGAAGTGCAGAGAGAAACGCTCACAGTTTTGGGAAAACATGCAAGAACCTCAAAGTACATGTGATCATTCTGCACATGAAAAACCCGAAATACACAGTCCAAAATTAACATTGCAAAAACAACTTGGACAACTTGAAGAAACATCTGTAGCCCTATTGCAACAAAAGAAGAAACATGGCTGTCATGGGATGAGCCTACAAGAATTACAGCAGGAGAACAGAAGATTGGAGGAGCTGAACAGACATGCAAAAGGTGCTCTACTTTTGCCAAATCACAAAAACTAAATTACCAAGCAGACAATATTGAAGAGAGGCAGATAACAGCAATGTCTGGCTTGTAAAGCAAATACAATGAGCTGCAGCAAAAATGCTGAACCGCTAAGATGTGAGATTCAGAAACTCACTGAGGACAAGATATATTCTGTATACAATTACTCAATTACTCAATTACTCAAAACTCTCTGAGGCATGACCATTAAATTATTTCACTTTAACTCCGGTTAGGTATGCCTAGGTCTGAACTAGAGGCATCCAAAAAGGGTAGCTAGAACTACACACTTGGTTCCCATTAACTGACATTACTTGTAAATTACTGAAATATAGGAACTTGTACATAGGATCTTCATACCTATATCTTTAATTATTCTAGGTTCTGTGTTTGTATTTGTGTTTGTATATGACTATATGTTACAAAACTGTTATATTCCACTCTACCCCAGGAGTCCTGAGAGCGCATCAAAGTGGGCTGTCAGTCACCCTGGTAGTATGGTTGTGTGTGCATTTACAGGTTAAAACATCTGCCCTACCCCCAGTAGTACTGAGAGCCCATCAATGTTGGCTGTCAGTCACCCTGGTAGTATGGTTAAGCTGCTTTTGATCTCTTATATTCCACCCTACCCCCAGGAGTCCTGAAGGCCAATCAAAGTGGGTTCCCAGCCACCCTGGTGATATGGTTGTGTGTGCCTTTGCAGTTTAAAACATCCACCCTACCTCCAGGAGTCCTGAGGGCCCATCAAAGTGGGCTGTCAGTCACCCTGGTAGTATGGTTGTGTGTGCCTTTGCAGTTTAAAACATCCACCCTACTCACAGGAGTCCTTAGGGCCCATAAAATTGGGCTGTCAGTCACCCTGGTAGTATGGTTATGCTGCCTTTGCTCTGTTATATTCCACCCTACCCCCAGGAGTCCTGAGGGCCCATCAAAGTGTGCTGTCAGTCACTATGGTTGTTTGTGGCCTTGCAGTTTAAAACATCTGCCTTACCCCCATGAGTCCTGAGGGCCAATCAAAGTGTGCTGTCAGTCACCCTGGTGATATGGTTGTGTTTGCCTTTGCAGTTTAAAACATCTGACCTACTCCCAGGAGTCCTGAGAGCCCATCAAAGTGGGCTGTCAGTCACCCTGGTGATATGGTTGTGTTTGCCTTTGCAGTTTAAAACATCTGCCCTACCCCCAGGAGTCCTGAGGGCCCATCAAAGTGGGCTGTCAGTCACCCTGGTAGTATGCTTAAGCTGCTTATGATCTGTTATATTCCACCCTACCCCCAGGAGCCCTGAGAGCCCATCAAAGTGGGGTATCACTCACCCTGGTAGTATGGTTTATGCTGCTGTTGTTGTGTTTTGATTCACTCTACCCCTAGGATACCTGAGAGGTCATCAAACTAATCTCTCAGTCACCCTGGTGATATGATTAATGCTGCTGCTGATGTGTTATACTTCACCCTACCCCCAGGAGGCCTGAGACCTGATTGCAACGGTGGATATGTCATCCAGATATTGTGGTAGGTTATGCCGGGTAGGTTTCACATCTCCCCTAGTCCGTGAGGCCCACACCTCTTTACACATGTCTGTGATGGGTCCAGATGGTATGGTAGGTGCAGCTGGGGATGTGCTTTACAGCACCCCACCCCCATGAGCTATGAAATATGATTACGAAGGCCTGTAACAAAGCCATATATCTCAGAACTGTTTGCTGATTCAGGTCACACATCTGCCCACTCACCAGGAGTTCTGTACCTGATTGCAGAGGAACATCACAGATGCTGTTGTAAGGATACATGCACCTGTTGAGGTTGCACAGCACTGCCAGAACCACTGACAGGAGCACAGATGTTAATAGGCCATTTCAGTGTGTTGGCCCCTGTCCCTGTTGTTGCCAGCCACTACTGCCCTACTCACACGAGGCCCTAGTCATGACCATAGAGGTATAGTAGAAAATCAAATGGCATGGTAGTGGCCCCTGCCAAGGTGCACAGGGCCACCCACCCTCCGCTCCATGTATGGACACATCACCCATGCGTGTTAGCATACCATGTTGTCATTGGGTTGCGTAGGATGATGTGTGTAGGTCAGGGAAACACAAATGTGTTTGCCAGACCACACAGGGGTTAGGGGGTTCCCCTGGACACCAGCAATGCCAAACCACACGTGTCATGGTGCTGCCATGTCATGCAAGCATAGCATAGGAACACGGTATGGTGTGTCCAGGGTGCTATGCACAGTACACATAGGTGTCACTGCACACATGCCCAGACCCACAGCCACACATGCAGATGGCACTGCAACAGTTAGTACATGACACACTGAGCAGTGGAGCAGGAGCAGCACGATGCTGCCCACAGAGATGTTTGATTTGTGTTGGCCACCCACCAGAGATATATGGGCACTGATGCTCCCACCAATTGCTTTCACCCCCCCCCCCCCCAGGAGGAGGACCTAAGGAAAAAGGGTCGTGATTTGCGGCTGCACCACCCAGAATACCTCGCCCACCTCCAGAGGGGGGCAATGGACCAAAGTGGAGGTGAGTTATGAGGCCTTTGCAGCTCAGTAAAGAATGTAACAGTGGCACTCTAGCCTGTGTGATGCCTAAATATGTACATGTGTTATGTGACTCAAATGATAGTGTGCTAATGACTGTCATCTTCCACAGAGGGCGATGCCGCCAGTGAGGGCCCCTCCACGTCTGGCCAGTCTCTGAAGTGCACCACTGCCCACCGTCCTACGGAGGAGGAGGAGGAGGTGGTGGAGGAGGTAGGGGCAAAGGAGGAGGAGGAGGAGGCTGAGGAGGAGGCGGTGTATGCAGTGGATGTGGATGGAGGGGGTGGAGGGTGGGGTGGGAGGGGAGGGGAGGGAGAGAGTGTGGGTGATGGTTTTGGGGGGAGGAGGAGGGGGGAGTGCGGAGGTTGTGGAGGGTGGGTGGGAGGTGGCAGGGGGGAGGTGATGGGTGCTGGGTGTTGGGTGGGGGGAGAGTGGGAGAGAAATCAGGACAGCACAGGGCACTGTGGGACCCTGCCAGCCACCACATGTGGTTGTCGAAGATGGACGGCTAGGTGTGGAAACTCCATCCATGACCACACACAGGGTACATGCACATGCCACCACACAGACACCTGGTGGCAGGTGCGTGCACGACTTGTATGTGGTCATGGATGGCATGGAGCAATGCCTCCATTTTCTAGAACACACCAACCGGTGGCTGGCAGGGTCCATTCAGTGGATGGCCTCCAAGAGCTGGAACGTCTGCTTGGTCGGCGGCCATCCCCTGATCGGCATCCCAGGAGCGTGTGATGGTCCCTGTGGCACCCACACACGTGCTCTGTGCTGTCCTGTCGCCCGCCACCCAACATGGTGAAAGGGAATGGAAAGACAGCAACGCTCACAACAGCTGGGGAAATATTGTGGTGAGGAGAGTGAGCAGGAGAAAATGGAAGTAGAAGAAAAAGACACTTGTACCTTTAAAGCTACTCAACAAAAAACGTGGTCAATTTAAAGCTACTGACAGCTCAGCTCTACACAGAGGTAGGAAAGCTACTATGAAAAAAAGCCAAGCCAAGCCATGCCCTAGCTCTAATGAGGAGGCAGGCTTAGCTGCTGATTATGAGCACACGTGCTCAGAGGAAGCTCTGATAGGAAGGAAACAGGTTTTTAAACCCGTCTTCAAACAGAAGAGGGGAGTTCACAGCTCCAGAGTGAGTTCAGCTTGGAGGAACAGGAGTGCTAGTTCCAGGAGTTCATCTGGCTCAAAGAGTTCCTGCCGTGAGAGAGAAGGTTCCAGTATGAGTCCAGGTCCTAGGAGGTTAAGGATATCTGAGAAACGTGAGTGTGCTGATTTCCAGCTGCTGAAAGCTAAGAGCAGAGGAGGAAACACTTCACGTCTGAGAAAGATTCCTAAGCCAAAAGCTAGCCAGCGTTTTATTTTATTTATTTATTTATTTAACAGTATTTCTAAACCGCCTTATCTTAATAATCAAGGTGGTATCACAGCAAACAATCGGGTAAGGTGAGTGTGTTATACATGCAGTGAGGGTGAAATTTAGTTGGGTGAGTGTTGTATTGTGTGCTAGATTAGTATGAGCTATGTACAACGTGGGCTATATACAGTGGTTCTAAATACATTTTTGGGAGAAAAGCTGAAAACTACTGGGAACAAATACCTTTAGCCTGTATTCAGAATCCTAGGCTGAAAACTTCAACTAACAAAAGGTGGGTGGATTCGTTTCACTGGGAAAAGAACCAGGACCCAACCGTTAGCAGGGAAGTTAATTTGAACTCAGAAAAAGCTTTGAAGCAAGCATTTCAGAGAGGAGAAGCTTAATTTCCTTATGTAAATGTTTATGACCAAAAGGAGAAATTATGGAATGAATTTTGGGAATTCTTTCAAACCAGAAAGCCTGAAGAAAGTGCTGAGGTTTGGAGTAGAGATAAACCAGCCACAGTTCCAGAGCCCATGCAGATAGAATTACCTGAGTCACAATCTTCCCCAGAAGATTGCCAGATGGATTGCTCTCTTTGTCTTAGGGAGGCATAAGTTCCTATGTGCAAGGCTAAGGAAGTTTTTGTAGAAGAAAGAAGGTATTTCTGCTAGAAGGAGCTCATAAGGCTGTGTTAAGTTTATGGTCATGAAAACAGTTGTTTGTGTTTGAAGAGACTTGTGCTGCATTTACCTCAAGTACAATTTCCTTTAAGGTTTACCTTTATATTACTGGAGAAATTATCCATCTTTGTGTTCGTGTACAGAACTTTAATGCGTATGGAAATCCACAATAATAATAAAAATATCCTTGTTTGCCTCAGCCTCCGGTTGCACAACTACAGTTTGTCTTTTTGAATACAATTTTCTCAACTAAGAGTTCCAGAGTGCATTGCTGGTGGCAAAGGGAAAATATAGTTCATTTAAGGACAGACAAGGCAGCCCCAGCTGTAAGCCTATGGCCCAGGCTCAGGTACTACAATATGACCTGGATTGTACACTGTTGGGAACAGGACACTGGGCTTGCTGGAGCTTTGTTTGACCCAGTATGCCATTTCTTATGTTCAAATGTTGCATTGGTGATATATGCTTTGTGAATAGTTTTGTTAATACATCACAATGGTCCTATGTCTCCCTTACAGACAGACTGTGGACGTCAGCATGGGACATGTGTGTAGATCAGCATGTGTATGCATGGTAGACATGGGTATCATACATGGACCGTTTCCACACACAGTTGTGGGGGCTGCCCATGTGCGTAGATGTCTGAGTCCCATGTTGACCTTGTAATGTGCCAATGTGGGGCATGTCCTAAAGTCCCTGATCACCTGCATGCTGTGTGCAATGTGTTGGAAGCATATCTGATGCACCATGCTTGTGTGCCAATAGGGGAAACGGCTAGCAGCAGGTTTGTGGCATGGAGGGTGAGATGCAATACTGCACCCAGGAGCTGCTCCGGGGGATAGCTGTTGGGGCGACATAGGTCAATGCATGTCACAGGGCTGAGCGGTGGGCGACTACAAGCGCTAGTGAAAGGTAATCAGCTGACCAAAGCAAGCCACCGTTGTCTCCCTGTGCTGTATGCAAGCCTGTGAGGGAGGTCAGCCATGTAGGCCCTGCAGTGGGCAGGGAGGATGGGCACACATGTGTCTCCAATGATGGAGGGTATATGGGGTGGGGGAGGGTGGTATATCCCTACACTAGACATGTAGTACCATGAACATCTGGCTGCGTAACGGGAGAGGCGCTGTAACGAGGGAGGAGTAGCCTAGTGGTTGGGGTAAGGTACTTCAGGCCGGAAGGTCGGGGGTTCAAATCCCACTAGAGGACAGCAACCTTGGGCCGGAAGGACTGGGGTTTCTAGTCCCACAGATGCTCCTTGTGGTCTTGGGCAAGCCACTTAACCCTCCATAGCCCATGTTCCCTGTAAGTATTAGTGTATGTGTCTCATATCCCCGCGTGTTAAATGTATCCCCCAATTGTGTTGTGACCGCTTTGATTGAAGGATAAGGCGGTATACAAAAACTGTCTAAATAAATAAATTTTAAAAAATACCCCCACGCATAGGTTATGGTGTGGGGACCTGCTACAGTCCATGCCACACAGGGCATGGTATGACCTATGTGCGCTGATAGGTGGCAGTACAGACACTCCACCACTGAGGGGCATGGGTATGGCTCATGTGGGCAGGGAGAAAACATGAGGTGCAGGCTACGTAGGGAACCACAGTGCCACACATTGGAAACAAACACATAGATGTATAGGTTCATGATGTTATATTTTTCGCCCTCACATCCTGCATGGACGTCCACGCTGCCCATGGCCCAACCCACCCCTATGTTGTGGCTCCACTGCTGCAGCCTCCGGTGCTGGTGCTGGCTGCTGCATTCGGGCCGCTATGGCCTCCAGGGCATCCACAATTCTGAGGAGCACCACTTCACTGGTCTCATTTGTTGCCTGCAGCTATTGTAATTCGTGTGTGTTCGCCACCAGGTCCAGGTGTATCTGCTGCAGAGCCTGTCGAGTGCCTGTGGGTGGGACACAAGGTGATATGTGAGATACCTCTTAAGAAGCCAACCGTCACACATGCACATGTCAGGCATTTCCCACCAGATCAGTCTGAAGAACATGTATGCATGCCACAACTAGCAACGCATGACCATGGTTAGACCTGTGAGTCCCATAAGCCAATCTCATGCCTGGAAGGGGTCGTGATGAGGGGTCATGGGAATCACAGATCTTACACATGCCAGTGTGGCAGGTTAATCTGTTGATGCTTGATCTGCACACTGGTTGTCTGAGATAGGTTAGATGACGTGAGGGATCATTGCACACACACACATACATATATCTGGGGTTCCCTGCTCTCTACAATGCTGGTGCACAGTGCAGATCATGTTGACAGACTATGCTGCATAACAATACCCATGGAGGGGTGTCTGGCGGGCAGGGTGTCTGGGTGGCCTGTTATCTGTGGTTTCCGCTGTCTGATCACTTGGGGTATATGGCCGTGTACAGTATGTGTGTGTCTGAGCCCCTCAAAAATGCTGACACCTGACAAAACATCCGACAGGAGGGTGGAATGCACATGGCACATAACACCCCCCCCCCAACATTATAAACAATCTGCTATGTTGTCAACATCCATTCCCCTTGTGGATGTTGCCAACACATCCATGGGGATTGGTGTGTATGATGTTACCCACCTTCGGCATTGCGCTGTTCTGAGGCACTGTGGGCCCTCAGCTCCGCAAGTATCGTGGCCATGGTTGTGGGTGTGGCACCTGCTGATCTTGGCGCCTGCATGGGGTGGTGGCTGTCCTCCGTTTCAGTGCCTGCTCCAGCCTGTGTGGTGCTGCCAGCGTCCCCCAATGTGGCACTATCATCGGTCAGCATGTCCTGTGCCTCGGGCACCGCATAGTTTGCCAGTGTTTCATCCCCTTCACTTGTGTCTCCGGAGACTGCCGCCTCTGGCTCCTCCCCACCCTGAGGCCCTGCCACATCCTCATCCTGAGGTGCCTCCATGAGAGTGTAGTCACCTGGGTTTTGGAAAAGCATACACAGCACAGATAGGTTTGCACAATCCACCTATGTACACCTGTGTGGTACATCCACCCCACGACCAATGTGTGCTTGGGGGTGCCCTGTATGTGTGCTGCATAGATACTACTACACCTCAAACTACTATTATTAAGCAACTATAGGGCACTGCCAAGCACACGCATCACTGTGACTGTAGTATGACAAACAGACATTCCCTGTTCAGCAGGCCTTATAGTCTTAACAGACATAGCAATAACAGGTGTGGGAGGAGGTTTGCAGCAGGAGTGAGGAGACATGTGTAGAGCAGATAGACAAAGGGATGGTTTTACAAACACATGTGAGAGGTAGACAGAAACATGAGAATTAAAAGGGGTGTGATGGAGTACAGCACACCCATGTGCCACCGGCATAGGCAAATGGTTGAGCTTCAAAAACAGGTTTGAGAGGTTGCAAGCAGATGGCTGACGCATAGACAAAGGGCATTGCATGGATGGGTTGGGGGCATCAAGGTGTACGTTCCATACATACCTGCCTGGGGATGGGCGTGTCAAGAGCTTCTGGCAGTCCCCGCAGGTATATGGGCCCAAGCCGGTCAGTAAGCTCCGGCTCCAGGGGTGTGAGGGTTGGTGTGAAGGGGCCACCCCCACTGGTGCCCATGGCATGCTGCCGTTCAGCAACCATATGTGCTCGCACACCACATTTTATATTGTTGAAGCGCTTCCTGAAGCTGTCAAGCTCCCTGGGTGGCCCCCCTGCCTCTGCCACGGCCACCTGTACCTCCTCTCACACTTCTGTGCGTGTGGCCACTGTGGTGGTGCTGCTGAGCCGCCCATAGAGAACTTCATAGTTCTCCAGGACACTGGCCAGCAGGATGTGGTTTTCCTGAAGGCTAAACCACACAGCCCTCCTCCGTTGTGCAGCTGGCACCAGTATCCGCCTTCTCTTGGCAGTTGGGGGCCCCTGTATGGGCTGTGACCCACCCAATGTGCCTGCTGTCACCACTCTGGGCTCACTACACCCTGCCGGCTCTGTGTCCTGCTGAGTAGGTGGCCGCCCCTCCTCCACTCCTGCCATGTGCTGCTGCTCCATCACCCTATGCTCTTCTTCCTCTCCCTCCCTATCACTCATTCCTGCTCCTAACCCCCTGAGCTCTACCTCACACCTGCTTCCGGCCCCCCTCCTCTCCCTGCTGTCTGCTACTCACCTCTCCTGTCTCTCTCCCCTGCTCCTCGCCTCCCCTCCTCTCTCCCTCCTCTGCTTGTCCACACACCTCTCCACCTGCCTCTGCACTCTCCAAAACCTCTCCACCTGCCTCTCACTATCTCCACCACCACTACTCACAAACTCAGCCTCCTACGCCTCACACCTTCTCCTGACACTATCTCAACCTCGCTAACACCACACGCCTTCTCTCTCTCTCTCTCTCTCTCTCTCTCCCCTACACAAACCCCTCAATGTGACCCAGGTGTGCAGGTATATTTATAGGGTTTTCTTTACGTAACGCACATTGCGCACGCGTGTGCAGCTTCTGTGCACATTGTGCATGCGCGTGCTGTTGCAGCGCACATTGCAGACGTGCGTGCGGATGCTGCACGTGTTGCGCATGCGCCGCACGGATGCTGAGGGTGTATGCACAGGAGACATCACACATGTTCTGTGCACGTGGGGCGTAGGGCATGCGTGTTGTATCACACAGCATCCGGCAACAGCAGCCCCTGCCCACCTCCCACTGCCAATGCAGCAAATGCAAATGCCGCTATGATCTCCACCCGTCCAACTTCTCTACCTCACTCCGACACAGACACTCACCTCACTAACCAGGACACACACCTTTCCCACCACACACAAACCCAGCCACACAATACAACCACCATTCACAAACCCAGCCACACAATACAACCGCCACACACAAACACAGCCACTCCCTACGATACACCTGCTTCCAACTCTCTCCATCCTTGTCTGACAACACACGCCTTCTCTCCCTCACCTACACAAACCCCTCAGCATGATCCAGAAGTGCAGTGTATTTATACTTCATAATTACATTGCGCGCATTGCGCATGCACAGCAACACGAGCGTGGCACCTGCACGCATTGTGCATGTGCAGCGAAGATGCGGACGGTGCATGTGCAGGACATGATGTTACACATGCGCTGTGCGTGCGCATGGAACATGCACTGCGCCCGTTATGCGCATGCTGCACACCTCACGTGCATGCACAGTGCATGTGTAAGATGGTGTCCCGTGCACGCACCTTCCGCATCTCTGTGGCGCTTGTGCAATGCGCGCAGGTGCTGCGCTCATGCTGCAGCACATGCGCAATGCGCGCAACATACAAAACACTATAAATATACCTGCACATCTGGATCATGCTGAGGGTTTGTGTAGGCGAAAGGGAGGCGTGCTTTGTCAGACAGGGAAGGAGAGAGTAGGAAGAAGGAATATTGTGGAGAGTTGCTGGGCCTGTGAGTGGTGGGGGAGAGGTGCTTTGCAAGGCAGCGGAGAGAGTGAGGGGGGAGGTGAGGAGCAGGTGAGAGGGACAGGGGCTGAGCTGAGGAGCAGGAAGAGAAGGAGGAGAGAGGCCCAAGGCAGGTGTGAGGTGCAGGTGAGGGGAAAATTAGCACCAATGTGTGACAGGGAGGGAGAGGGCACAGAGGGCAGGGGAATGGAGAGACAGGACATGCCACCAGTGGTGGAGGGGGGCACATGTTCAGCAGGACCCAGAGCCAGCAGGGAGTCCTGGGCCTGTGTTGGGGGCTGCAGGCCCATCGGGTGTGGCCCAGCCCACACAGGGGCCACCCAGCGCTAAACGACAGCGCATACCTGTGCCAGCTATGGAAAGGAGGAGGGCTGTCAGGTTCAGCCAGCATGAGAACCACATCCTGCTGGCCAGTGTCCTTGAGAGGTATGATGTCTTGTATGGCTGCCTGAGTGGAACCACCACCATGGGCACATGGCTCCAGGTGTGGGGGGAGATACAGGAGGCCATGGCCCAGGCAGGAGGGCCGTCCAAGGACCTAGACAGCCTCAGAAAGAGGTTTAATGACAGCAAGAGGGGTGTCCGTGCCCACATGGTTGCAGAGCGGCAACATGCGATGGGCACCGGAGGGGGTGGCCCCTTCTCACCAACCCTGACACCCCTGGAACAAGAACTAGCTGACCGTTTGGGCCCCGTGTACCTGCGTGCACTGCCTGAGGAGCTGGACACTGCCCATCCGCAGGCAGGTAGGTCTGTGACATGCCACACATGTGATCCACATGGCCCAGTACATGCCTGCCATGGACGGAGAGGTGGGGGGCCTATGTTCTGAGGATAGGTGTGCCGTGGCACAGGCAACTGGGGTACACATGTCGAGAAAACATGGCTGGGTAGGTACAGGGTGGGTGTGACAGGTACCTGGGGCTGCTTGCACCACAGCCACAATCCTGGACATGGTACAACACTGCACAGGTGTGCAAAACTGGTTGGGGGGCAATCCCACATCCAGACCATGTGCCATCCTCCCATGACTCTGAATGAATAGGGTGGATGGCCGTACATACAGGGGGCCAATAACAACACCATCCCATGGATCCTGAACTTGCAGCAGCTTAGCCTACATGTCATATAGGTCACACTGAGTGCCATACATCTGCAGCCAGGCACACACCACTATATGACAGGGAGACACAGACAGGGGGGGACAAACAAATAGGGGAGTAACCGTTGAACACGGGGGATCCACACACACCACGTTGAACAGGTATGACATGTGTATGATAGCACCTCTGCAGTGACAAATCCCAGACCATAGACACAGGAAGGCAATACACACTGTGGTGGCTAGGTGGCCAACCACAACCCCAAAGCCCACATCACACACAACACCATAAAAACACACTTTGTCACTGCCCGACATACAGTGTGGATCTCACACACAGGACATTGGGATGCACACTGCCACAGCCGTATCAACTGCACCTAGACAACACGACCAACCACCTGGTGTCCTCATCCATACAGGTGCCACAGTGCCACAGACACATTCCCATAACCCACACCCATGGTGTTAACCCATGCCCGGAAATACCCCACACATACTCTGAGACAACCAAACACGCACACCAATTATGTGATAGCTGTCAACACACACCGCATACTGCCTACCCATGCAGACGGCCCCACACATGTCTGGCTGGCTTGGACAATGTGAGCCACACCTGCCATCCATACCACTCAGGCAAATGACTACACATTGCTCACGCAGGATATGCCTGGCCAAAATCCTACCATGGTTTACACACGCACACTGCACACATGAAACATGGAAGGTGCATCGAAGGACACACGCACAGTGCATACTGTCATGGAGCTGAACCTACTGAGAATGGAGATTTAGAAAAAAAACCTGTCTTTAACAAAGCTGTTGATGTGCAGAGGATGCAATTACCATGCAGCTCAGCTATAGGGAGCAGGAGCAAAACTACTGACGCTGAGTTAGCACACCCAGCCACTGATTATGTAAGAGCCAATCAGCTGCACCTGACGACAACCCCGTGAAACTCAAAGGTAGAATGCCTTTATAAGAGAAAGGCAGTCCAGAGGAAAGCAGGCCAGCAGGAGGAACCAGTCCAGAGGAAAGCAGGCCAGCAAGAGGAACCAGCCTGGAGGGAAGCAGTCCAGAGAAGGACATTCCAGAGAGAGACTGCCAAGAAAAGAACTTTGGAGGGAAGGAGTGATACCTCCAGGTCAAGCAGCGTAGCTGGGTCCAGCAGAACGCCCAGAATAGTAAGTGCTGGAAAAGGAGCAGAGAAAGAGCTCGGGAGGAGAAAGCCATGCTTTGAGGGAGGCTTACGCTCACCGGAGGAGTCTGAATCAGGACTAAGAGGTACAAGAAGGAAAGGTCTTGATAGCAGGGCTACCTCTACCCACCAGGAAGGAAATCCAGATTCCTCACCAGGTTTTCCAGGACCACAGAAAGGTAAAGCACTGCTCAGAAGGTTCCAAGGGGAAGCTTGTCTCCAGAGGGAGCTGCCTCAGAGAGAGAGCTACAGGGATACCGGCTACAGGAGGGAGCCCAGGTATGGTGCCACTTTATTTATGAAAGAAGGTTTAGCTCTTAGGAACTCTGGTGAAGCAGATGCTCAGGGTAGGAGAAAAGGAAACCAGTCAGAGCTTTACAAACCAGTATCTAAAGGCAGAAGAACCGGCCATGTACGTTTGACTGCCTTAGATCACCCTTATTGGAAACAAGCAAACAGAGACAGAATTTGGGAAAGTATAACAGCAAGGGAGAAATCCAATTCAGAGGGCGAGGCCAGTGACCCAGAGTCCATGGAAATTGACTTAGAGAATCCTATTCCCAGGCCTCCAGTTGAATCGATGGATTGTACCTTCTGTATTACTAGCAGCCTTGAGTCATTATCAGAACTGTGAATTGAACAGACCTTTTTGCTTTAAGAATGCTCATCTTTTGGTGCTGAATGTCAGAGAACTGTTTTGCTTATTTAAGTTGCTCTGAGGTAAGAGAATCTTTCAGTTAATCTCTCCAATCAACTGTGGAACTTCTAACAGTTTTTCTTCTTGCTTATGTTTGGTGAAACCCTGAAAGAAAGGACTTTCTTTATTTCTGTGCCTTACTGAGCCTTTTGCGTTAAAGGGGAAAGAAAAGTCTTAATACCCTCTATTTGGCTTATACAATTTTGTTCATACAAGGAGCTGGACTTCAAGGACCAAGCTGCACCTAGCCTTAAAGAGCCCTCACCTCCTTTAAACAATTAAAATGCTCAGCCTATCCTTATAGCCACTGGCCACTAGGGAGTGCTGGCGACAATACCTAGTGCTGCATATGGTAGGTCCACCAGTCTAAACCCCCCCAACATAACAGGACATGTGACATACCTCCACCAGTGCGTGTGGCCACCCCACCCCCCACCCCCTGTCGGGTAACACACACTGAACGCACATGTGCTCACACCATTGCAGGTGGGGTAACAGCCGCTACAGGCGCACACCGCATTGCTGTTGGCACGTACATAATACACAGGTGTGGTTAGGTGACCTGCACTAACACATCCTTGCTGTGTACCTTGTTCAAACCCCCAGGTAACATCCAGACCTTGGAGGCATATGAGGAGGGGGATGTGGCGGTGCAAGGAGAGGCCGAGGGGCCAGAGGCCGCAGAGTCTGGGGATGCAGACAGCACTGGCGGGACACCACCACATATCATTGTGCTGCCCGAGGCTGAGAATTGGGCGGAGGAGGACAACCCACAAGTGGGGGCCAGCCACCACGACTCACGGGCTGTGAAGGAGCCAGAGCCAGAGGGGAGTCCCCAGATGATACATCCACCAGGAACATCACGTGCTGAATGCACAGGCATGGACGTCATCCTGGCAGAGTTGAGGGTTCATATTGCCTCTGCACAGCGGGATGCGGAAGGTGGGTAACAAAGTAACCAACCAGCCCCCTGGGGGCTGGCCATACATCCACAATGTGATCCCATGTGCCCCCCAATCCTAGGGCACAATATCATATACTTCCATATGGGTAGTGGGGGTGGGTGCAAGGTACACTCTCCCCCTTGTATCATGTGCCATCTGGTGTACTGTTGCTAATGGGCCTGTACATCTTCCCTCAACTCACCACAATAGGAACCTTAGAGATGTACAGTGGTACATACCTACCCCAGATCACCTAGACAGGTAACCCGTAGGACCCCTCTCCCAGGGTATGTTTACGAAGCAAAACTAGTCAGGGTACGCCGTAATGTGTGTCAGGTTTAGAGTGGGATGCAACTACAATATATCTATCTGTGTTCCATGGAAACCCACATCTTCCTACCTATCCTAGATGACCAGTGTGCAGATACAGCAGTGACACCGTGACATACAACACAGTACCATGTGTCACATCTGTGATCACTGCGGCACCCAGCGGGATCATTCCCAGGCTTGTGGATGTCTAATGGGACACACAGATGAGAACATGTTACTGCGCTGCTAGCCGTCGCCTACATGGGTGGTCTGTGGACTGGTTCTGTGTGATACGCAGGACATTTGCAGGTCTCACGGTGGGGAGGGGGCGCAACACATGTCTCACACATCACCTTGTGTCTCACCCACAGCCACTCGTCAGGTTCTGATGGGCATCCAGGAGAGGATGGGCCGGATGCAAGCCACAGCGGAGGTGATGGAAGGGGTGTTACTCCGCATTGCTAATGCTCAGGAGGTCACGGCTCCCCGTTTGCAGTAGCCAGTGCCAGACCCAAAGGCACATCCAGCAGAACAAGGATGCCGGGGTTGAATGGGACGTGGTCGCCGTGGGCATGGGCGGCCAAGCAGGTCATGAGTGGGGGGATTGGATCACTGTGTGGGAATAAACATGATGATGCTGATCGTACCTATGTGCCTTTTTCCAGAGTGTGTCACTGGAATTCCCTGGGTAGGCTGTACCCCATATTGTGAGTATGGTCGCATGTACCTCCCCAGCTCCCTTAGGGTAGTGGCATATGCAGTAACACCATTCAACACACGGACCGTGTATCATGCCCTGTGTGGCAGTAACCATGCCATGTGTGCACCCCTCTACCTATGCGTGGGAGTATATCCAAGCTCCCCAGTTAAGCACTACTAGGTATATGCTGGTACATGTCTATTTTTACAGTTCAGTCATTCTCTCACACACCATTATCCTCTCCAGGTCCCCACCCACATGTGTGCCATTCCCTCTGACCCACACCAGGGCCTATGTGCCTGATTAGCTGTAGATGTCAGTGTGAGACATAGGCAGACATAGGTAGTTTGCTACAGTTGTCTCATTACCTCTCCCCTGCCCCTGTGGTGAGACCCTGCCCCCCATACAGACCAACAGCCAACCGTTCTGACCTCACCAGCTATCCCCCTGGGCAGCTCCTGGGTACAGCGGTCCATCCCATCCTTCCTGCCACATACCTGCTGCTGGCTGTCCCCACTATTCTTGTACGTGCATGGTGCATCAGATATGGTGCCCACACATCACAGGCAGCATTCATGTGACCATAGGTTTTGGGACATACTACACTTTGGCACATCACAGGGGCACCATGGGACACACACGCCTATGCACATGGGCAGCCCCCACAACTGTGTGTGGAGACGGTCCATGTGTGATACCCATGTCTGCCATGCATACACATAGTGATCTACACACATGTCCCATGCTTACGTCCACAGTCTGTCTGTAAGGGAGACACATGACCATTGTGATGTAGTATCAAAACTGCATTCACAACATATTTACAAGGGGTATGGGAACATGACACCATAGGAACATAAGATATGTCATACTGGGTCAAACCAAGGTCCATCATGCCCAGTGTCCTGTTTGCAACAGTGGACAATCTACGTGATATGCACCCAGCTGTTTGGTAAAGGGGATGGTAGGATGCCAACACCGACATGTTGTGTCCCGGAACACAGGAAAGCACAGGGCATGTGTGTGGGCGTCACAGGTGCCATCACATACTCCTGGGATGCCCATCAGGGGATGGCTGGTGACACAACAGATGCCGCATCTCCGAAGCCATCCACTGAATGGACCCTGCCAGCCACCGGATGGTGTGGTCCTGGTACCGCAGGCGTTGCTCCACGGCTTCCATGGCCACATACAGGTCCTGGATGCACTTGCCACCACACACACAAAAGGTGCCAGGTGTCTGTGTGGTGGCATGTGCGTGGGACCTGTGTGTGACAATGGATGGCATTGCTACACCCAGGTGGCCACCATCGCCAACCACATGCATTGGCTGGCAGGTACCCACAGTGCCCTGTGCTGTCCTGTGTTCCCTTCCACTATCCCCCACCCACCACACCACTCCTTCCCCTGGCACCTCCTACCCACCCTCCTCACCCTCTGCACTCCCCTCATCCTTCTCACCCCCTCAAACAGCACACACACTCTCACTCTCACCCTCCCCTCCCACCCCACCCTCCACCCCCTCCATATCCCCATCATCCCCTTCCGCCTCTGCCGCCTTCTCCTCTGCCACCTCCTCCACTCCCCCCTCCTCCTCCTCCATTTGGCATCGGGCAGTGGGGCATCTCCCAGTCTGTTCTGATGTGGAGGGGCCATCACCGGCAGGATCTTCCTCTGTGGGGTATGACAGTCATTAGCACACTATCATGTGAGTCACATACAACATGTACATATTTAGGCACCACACAGGCTGGTGGGCCACTGTAACATTCTTTACTGAGCTGCAGAGGCCACAAAACTCACCTCCACTTTGGGCCATCGCCCCCCTCTGGAGGCTGGCAAGGTACTCTGGGTGGTACAGCCGCAACTACCGACCCTTTTTCCGTAGGTCCTCTACCTGGGGGCGGGGGGGAAAGCAATGGGTGAGAGCATTAATGACCATATATCTCTGGTGGGTGGCCAACACATATCAAACATCTCTATGAGCAGCTTCATGCTGCTCCTGCTCCGCTGCTCAGTGTGTCCTGTACTAACTGTTGCCAGTGCCACCTGCATGTGTGGCTGTGGGTCTGGCCATGTGTGCAGTGACACCTATGTGTACTGTGCGTAACACCCTGGACACACCATACCGTGTTCTTATGCTCTCCTTGCATAACATGGCAGCACCATGCCACGTGTGGTTTGGCCATGCTGGTGTCCAGGTGAGGTCCTCCCTAACCCCCTGTGTTGTCTGGCAAACACATTTTTAACAGTTTAACTTGTACTGTCTTACGTCTTAGTTCCCTCTCTTGTCTACCTTTTATGTCCTCTCCTGACTTTGCTTTCCTGTTAGTTATGGCGTTCTTTTCTCTACCCTACAAAGTGGACTTTTATTTTTATTGTACACCGTTTAATGCCTTGGCCATAGCAGTCTATCAAGTGTTTTAATAAAGATAAAGATAAAGATGTGTGTTTCCCTGACCTACACACAACACACAACCCCAATGGCAACATGATATCCTACCATGCATGGGTGATGTGTTTTAACATAGAGCGGAAGGTGGGTGGCCCTGTGTACCATGCCAGGTGCCAATACCATGGCACTTGGCTTTCTACAATACCTCTATGGTCGTGACTAGGACCTCCCGTAATTAGGACAGTTGTGGCTGGCTACAACAGGGGCATGGCGCAACACACCTAGCTGGCCTATTAACATCTGTGCTCCTGTCTGGGGTTATGGCAGAGCTGTGCAACCCCAACAGGTGCATGTACCCTTACACCAGCATCTGTAATGTTCCTCTACAATCAGGTATGGAACTCCTGGGGAGTGGAATGCAACGAAATAATTATAATGTTGAGTGTGTTTATAATAATTTTCTAATTTTTCATGCATTTGGCTTAAAAATTAATAATTTTTAAAAAGATTTTTATACAGTTCTTTTGAAAAATTATTTTTGAAAAAACAATTCTCACATTTTTTAACCAATTTCATGTTTATTAGTTCATTTAGAACCTTTGTTTGTTTTTAGGTTGTTATTTAATTTCATTTTCATTTTTATTTCTCTTTTTTTAAGAAAACAGTTACTTATTATATTATATATATATATAAAAAACTTTAAATATACATTTTTTAATTTACAACTGAAAGTGTTGTATTCACAAATGTTGGTTTACATACATTCATTCTACCATCCTCCTCCTTTGTAGGATTAGCACTATGCACTTTAAGAACATCGTGATTTTAGATGATAACCATTGCACAGGTAGATTGATCTATCTATATTTATATTTATTTATTTATTATTTCATTTGTCACATATTTATAAATATTTTAATTATAACATACATCATTTATTTATTTTGGAGATCTTGTCCTCATCCCTCTTTTGATCTCACGTTTCTGTTTGGTTTCTTTTTAAATGTTATTGTAATTGTTTTTAGGTTATGATGCTTTAGGCTCTCCTGTGTTTTAGTGGAAGAGCAATTTATAGTAATATCTTTATACAACATACAGGTACGTCCTTTTAATTAATTTATTTGTCACATCCTTCACACCAAATGTTTTCTGATGCATGTTTGTTTTAATGACTTTTTATTGATTTTCATAACCATGTCGATGTTATGTTATTTTATTTGTTAGTACATACATTAGTATGTCTGGTTATTATGACTATTATTTTTATATACATATATATTTTTTATATGCGTTTAAATTTGGATTGATTCACAATATTAACATTTTTATTTGTTTTATATTTATTTATAGTTATTTAGCTATTTATGTGATGTGTTAATTGATTCTTTTAGTTTTTTTTTTTTTTTTTTATAACCAGTATATACATATATTTTTGTAGAATTAGTTGTTTATATACATGAAATTTATAGCTCTTAATATTGGCTGTACTGTGTATTGTTTATTTATTTTTTATGTAGTCTTGGCGTTTTTTAATTTGGATGCATCTTGTTTATTCTCGCTATGTATCCTACAAATATTGTTCTATTTTTTATATGTTTATTTTTATATGTATGAATTTATGTATTATAGCCATCAATTGCCCCTGAGGAAGGTTTTGCGAAACACGGCCAGTGTCGGGCCGGTGGCTGAACTTTGGATAAAGAAATAAAGGTTTATTACTTCACGTCTTTCGTTGCATTCCACGTCTTTTACTGGGTTCCTGGTGCACGTGGAATCGTGCTGGTTTGTTGGTTACTCCTGGGGAGTGGGCAGATCTTTGACCTGAAACTGCATACACTTCAATGATATATGGCTTTGTTACAGACCTTCGTACTCAGATCTCAGTGCTCATGGGGTGGGGTGCTTTAAAGCACATCCACAGCTGCACCTACCATACCATCAGGATCCATCACAGACGTGTATAATGAGGTTAGAGCCTCAAGGGAATAGGGGAAATGTGAGACCTGTGATAAGGAAGCTTATCATAGCTCAGGTAGGAGCTATAGAAAAGATGATGTGACTCTGAACAAGCAACCTGTCAGTTCTGGTAGGAGTGAGAAAACAGAGTTTTCACATAAAAGACTACCAGTCCCAGAATGCACCAGGTTTCCAGCAGCCATGAGAGGGGCTGAAGTGAGGAAATGTGTGTGCAATCAAGAGAGCTATGAGGTAATCCCTAAGCACTCATCTCAAAGGGCAGGGCCTGATTCAACACAGCTGCGCTGTGTTAGGGAGCAGCACACATTAGAACAGGATAAGAATAGAGCTTATTCTTCAGATAACAGTTACTACAAGCTCCAGCCCAGCTTCAAGGAGAGTTTGAAGAACAGCTTCAGCAAAAGCCAAGCAGATAGAGAGAGAAGGAAACTCTCTGGAAGGAAGAGAAGAAAGGCCATTGGAAGGTCTGGGAGATTCCAAGGCAGTACTCATACTGGGAGGTATTCCAAAAGCCAGCAGAGTCCATTGGACTGGATTCAGCCAGAGGAATGGAGTGGCAGAGATAGGAATCACCAGTGGCTACCTGGAAGAGAGAAGACTGCATGTGGAAGGGACTTTCAGACCAAGGCCAGAAGGTATGTGAGAGAAGATCCAGTGTCCAGGGATCAAGATTGGAAGGCTGGACATCAGAATTGGGTTACATATTGGCCAGGCTATACAGAGAGGAATAATGATAGCAGGAGAGGCTCAGGTATGAACACTGATCCAGACCCTATCTATAACAGAGAATGGCAGCCAGGGAATAAGCATTCTCATGATAGTGCCTTAATGAAAGACTCGTCTGTGCCAATGTATGATAGTGACCATATGCTGATTGATGAAGAGGGAGATACAGCAAATGAAACTGTTTATATGGACTGTTCTCTATCTAAATGCTATTGCTAGTTTTCTCTGAGCAAACACATCAGCCATCACAAAGAAACCTAACTTTGTTCTTTATTTCCACTGCAAACAGCTCTTAAAGCAGGATTTGGGCTCACACAGTAGCAGCCAGCCAGCTAAAGGCTTTCAGCTGGTCCATTGATAGTAATTAGGGCTGCACCTGATTGTGTGTGTGAGCAAGGGAGAATCACTGCTGAGATCGGCGTGGAAAATAAGCAGAAGTTAACCTAACCAGCAAAGTTTATTCTTTACTTTGTGCCTTTGTATTTGGTAATTATTTGCTAAGAAAACATTAGCTAATTGCCTGACAAGCTGAAGGTTGTTTTCTGGTTTACTTTGTGACTTTTTGTTATCCATTTTTAAACACTGCAAGCAAGTAACCTCATTTATAGTGCTATCAAGCATACATGTGCTGGGTGAATTAAACCCCATCAATAAAAGAAGTATTTTATTGATCTTACCACTTGGTTTCACAACTCAAATTATTGTCATCAGCTGTGTTTGGGAGTGAATGAACTACAATACCCACAATACCTTGCAAGAATCATATGAATATATGCATCGTCAAGATTGTGTAAGTTCTCACCCTAGGCAGCCGTCTGACAAATGGCGTAGTTTTTCGGATTGCTCTTGCACCAAGAGGATTTACTTGTTGTGGATTACAAATAAAAGTCAAGTTTAAAGCTGTAAGAAGATTTTTTTCCCTCGTCTGCACTTTGGAGGAAAAGTGGTTGTTCCAGGAAGCTGTCCCAGAGGAAAATACCCTGTGCAAAGCTGGATTCATCACTGAGACAAGGTAATATGTACCTGGGCATGTCTTGTGGTGGATGTGTGTAAGCACAGGGGGTAATTGAAAAAAAAAAAAAAAGTTGAAAAAAAAAAAAAACCACACCTGGTTGGAAGGTGCTGCCCTTTGGTTTTTTTTTTTCTCTCTTTTCTTGCAGGGGTCAAGATGGATCCGAGGGAGATGGCTCAGTGGATGGCAGCCCAATTTTGCAAGCAGCAGGAGCTATCACAGTAGGCCCAGGACACTGCTATGAAGGCCTTAATGGAACAGCAGAAACCAGTGCTTGATCTGGTGCAAGCTCTAGTTCAGCTGCAGAGCCAAAGTGGAACAGATGCAAGACCAGCAGTTAGTACTGGTGCACCACATGTGGACAGTGTGGGACTCAATCAAAGGATTGGGGCATTTAATTTTGGGAAATTAACTCCAGAAGATAATGTTGATGATTTTCTAGAGTCTTTTGAAAGAGTGGCACAGGCTTCAGCATGGCCAGAGACCCAGTGGGCAGTGAGGCTGGCAGGCTCATTAACTGGTGAGGCACTAGCAGCTTACAGAGCAATGCCAGCAGCCCAGGCTTTGATTTATAAGGATGTAAAGGCAGCTATTAGAGATCGCCTAGGGTTGTCTATTTCAGAGTATAGGCGAATGTTTAGAGCTGTTACATTGAAAGTGGGTGAGACACCCAGGGCTCTGAGTCAGAGAATTAGAAGTCTAGCTGTAAAATGGTTGGAGCCTGAGCAAAAGACAGTAGAAATGTTATTAGATATTATAATGCTGGAACAATTTATGCTTGGGGTACCTAAAGATTTGAATGTTTTTCTTATACAGCAGAATTGCCAAAATCTTGGAGAGGCAACCATGCTAGCAGAGAGATTCTTGGAAGCCACGCAGGCTTGCCATAGAATGGGTGGCCCTCTAAAGATGGATGCTGAGGCTAAATGTGCTGTATCAGAAAAGGGAATAATTAAGAATGTTTCTGAAAATGAATGTACTGTATCAAACCAGATGACACAGTGGAATAGAAAGAAATGTTTCAAGTGTGGGAAATTGGGACATTTAGAGAAGAGATGCCAGACACACACTAGTTTAATGGGTCTGGATTTAAAACAGCCCAAGGAAGGATTTCTTTTGATGGTTGATGTGCAGGGAATTACCACAAATGCATTATTAGACTCTGGGGCAGACCAGAGTATGATGTCAAAAAGGCTTTGGAAGAGGATAGAGGCCCAAGAAAGATTTGTGCCTAGAACCCCTGAAAGCCAAGTTCACATCAGTTGCATTCATGGTGCTGCAACATCATATCCCACCTATAGGCTTAAGGTTAAGTGCCTGGGGGAACAAGAGGAAGTCCTATTAGCAGTGGTACCTAGGCTACCCTTTGATTTGGTTCTAGGGAAGGACTGGCCAAGATTTAAGCAGGAACTAGTGAAAGGGCTAGGAAAGAAGGAGGGAGAAGGTTTAATAATGGAAATAGCTCCCGGGCCTTTCTTTGGAAGTCCTCAGTCCCTAGCTAAAAAGATGGTTAAGCTTCCAGAAGGCCAAACTATGGGTAATAAGAGGGGCCTTGTATCCACCCGCTCGCAGGCTAAGTTAGAGAGCCAGCAGAAGGAGGAGGGGGAGCAGGCAGAGTTATTAGGAGATTTACACTCTCATGATGATTTAATAACCCCATCATCTGGTAAAGTAAGAAAGTTGAAAGCACAAAAGAGGCGTGAGAGACTTTGCAGAGCACAGGGTAGGGCTGAGATGTTAGCTGGTCAAAGTTTACCCTGGGTGCCAGCTGAGTTGGTGGCAAAGTTTCCTAACTTTCCACAAGAGCAGCGAGCTGATCAAGCTCTCACCCGAGCTTTTAAGTATGCTCAGGAGGTCAGGGAGGAATTGCCCAGATTCAGACTAGATAATGACATATTATATAGAGAGAGTCAGGACCCCAGAAATGGTGCCATACGTAAACAATTGGTGGTACCCACAACTTTCAAAGGGCTAGTACTTAGACTAGCACATGATCATCCAGTGGGAGGTCATAAAGGTATGCAAGGAACGCTGGATCAAATTCTTGTGCGTTTTTACTGGCCAGGTATCTTCAAAGAAACTGCCCAGTTTTGTGCTGCATGTCCAGCGTGTCAGCGAGTTACAGCGGCACACCCACCGGTGGTGCCATTGATCCCCATGCCAATCATCACAGACCCAATTGGTCGCATTGCCATGGATATTGTAGGCCCATTAGTTAAAACGCCCCGAGGTTTCCAATACATCCTAGTTATGGTAGATCAGGCAACAAGGTTTCCCTGGGCCATACCATTGAGGAATGTTTCTGCAAAAACAATAGCTTTAGAGCTAGTAAAATTGTTTTGTGAAGTGGGATTCCCAAGAGAGGTGTTGACTGACCAAGGGTCCAATTTTGTATCCAAATATTTGGCCCAGGTCTGGGATGCCTTTGGCATTCGTCACGTGAAAACCTCAGCCTACCATCCACAATCAAATGGTTTGGTGGAGAGATTCAACCAAACTCTCAAACAAATGTTGAGAAGGGGGTTAGCAGGAGAGGTAAAAGAATGGGATATGTTATTACCCTTTGCCTTATATGCCTGCAGGGAAAGAATTCAAGTGTCCCTAGGTGTAACTCCGTATGAGTTGATGTATGGTAGGGCTCCCCGGGGTTTGTTGGATATTTTGAGGGAACAATGGATTGATCCTGAACCCGGAAGTCAGGAGGTGCCACTGTTTCTACGTGACTTGAGAGCACGTTTGAAAAGGACGTCGCAGGTTGCTGAGAGGAACCTGCAGGACAGTCAAGTTCGCCAGAAAGGGTGGTATGATAGAAAGGCCAAAAGCCGCCAATTAAGCATTGGTGAAAAGGTTTTGGTTCAAGTAGCAGGAACTGCTCCAAAATTTGAGGTACAGTGGAAGGGGCCATGGGAGGTTGTTAAACAAGTAAGCCCAGTGTCTTATATGGTAGAAAATGCCAGAGGGCGTAGGCAGACCTACCATATTAATGTACTTAAGTCTTGGAGGGAGAGGCCTGTAGATAATGACCTTGAACCCAGTCAGGAAGTAAGTGAGCTTCAAGAAGATAACACTCTCGTAGGTATTACGGACTGTAGAGAAGAAGTTTCACCAGTAAAACCAGTCCGTAATAACTTAAGCAGGGGGGTATGTGATAAGGAAGCTTATCATAGCTCAGGTAGGAGCTATAGAAAAGATGATGTGACTCTGAACAAGCAACCTGTCAGTTCTGGTAGGAGTGAGAAAACAGAGTTTTCACATAAAAGACTACCAGTCCCAGAATGCACCAGGTTTCCAGCAGCCATGAGAGGGGCTGAAGTGAGGAAATGTGTGTGCAATCAAGAGAGCTATGAGGTAATCCCTAAGCACTCATCTCAAAGGGCAGGGCCTGATTCAACACAGCTGCGCTGTGTTAGGGAGCAGCACACATTAGAACAGGATAAGAATAGAGCTTATTCTTCAGATAACAGTTACTACAAGCTCCAGCCCAGCTTCAAGGAGAGTTTGAAGAACAGCTTCAGCAAAAGCCAAGCAGATAGAGAGAGAAGGAAACTCTCTGGAAGGAAGAGAAGAAAGGCCATTGGAAGGTCTGGGAGATTCCAAGGCAGTACTCATACTGGGAGGTATTCCAAAAGCCAGCAGAGTCCATTGGACTGGATTCAGCCAGAGGAATGGAGTGGCAGAGATAGGAATCACCAGTGGCTACCTGGAAGAGAGAAGACTGCATGTGGAAGGGACTTTCAGACCAAGGCCAGAAGGTATGTGAGAGAAGATCCAGTGTCCAGGGATCAAGATTGGAAGGCTGGACATCAGAATTGGGTTACATATTGGCCAGGCTATACAGAGAGGAATAATGATAGCAGGAGAGGCTCAGGTATGAACACTGATCCAGACCCTATCTATAACAGAGAATGGCAGCCAGGGAATAAGCATTCTCATGATAGTGCCTTAATGAAAGACTCGTCTGTGCCAATGTATGATAGTGACCATATGCTGATTGATGAAGAGGGAGATACAGCAAATGAAACTATTTATATGGACTGTTCTCTATCTAAATGCTATTGCTAGTTTTCTCTGAGCAAACACATCAGCCATCACAAAGAAACCTAACTTTGTTCTTTATTTCCACTGCAAACAGCTCTTAAAGCAGGATTTGGGCTCACACAGTAGCAGCCAGCCAGCTAAAGGCTTTCAGCTGGTCCATTGATAGTAATTAGGGCTGCACCTGATTGTGTGTGTGAGCAAGGGAGAATCACTGCTGAGATCGGCGTGGAAAATAAGCAGAAGTTAACCTAACCAGCAAAGTTTATTCTTTACTTTGTGCCTTTGTATTTGGTAATTATTTGCTAAGAAAACATTAGCTAATTGCCTGACAAGCTGAAGGTTGTTTTCTGGTTTACTTTGTGACTTTTTGTTATCCATTTTTAAACACTGCAAGCAAGTAACCTCATTTATAGTGCTATCAAGCATACATGTGCTGGGTGAATTAAACCCCATCAATAAAAGAAGTATTTTATTGATCTTACCACTTGGTTTCACAACTCAAATTATTGTCATCAGCTGTGTTTGGGAGTGAATGAACTACAATACCCACAATACCTTGCAAGAATCATATGAATATATGCATCGTCAAGATTGTGTAAGTTCTCACCCTAGGCAGCCGTCTGACAGACCTTACCCGGCATAACCTACCACAATATCTAGATGACATACCCACCTTTGAAATCAGGTCTCAGGCCTCCTGGGGTAGGTTGTCTTAGCACACATCATCAGCAACATACACCATATCACTAGGGTGACTGACAGGACACTTTCAGCAGGTGTCAGGACTCCTGGGGGTAGGGTAAATTATAACACATCAACAGCAGCATTGACCATACCATCAGGGTGACTGACAGCCCACTTTGATGGGCTCTCAGGACCCCTGGAGGAAGGGCAGATGTTTTAAACTGCAAATGCACACACAACCATACCACCAGGGTGACTGACAACCCACTTTGATGGGCTCTCAGGACTCCTGGGGGTAGGGTGAATTATAACACATCAACAGCAGCAGTAACCATACCACCAGGGTGACTGACAGCCCATTGTGATGGGCTCTCAGGACTCCTGGGGGTAGGGCAGATGTTTTAAATGGCAAATGCACACACAACCATACCACCAGAGTGACTGACAGCCCACTTTGATGGGCTCTCAGGACTCCTGGGGGTAAGGCAGATGTTTTAAACTGCAAATGCACACACAACCATACCACCAGGGTGACTGACAGCCCACTTTGATGGGCTCTCAGGACTTCTGGGAGTAGGGTGAATTATAACACATCAACAGCAGCATTATCCATACCACCAGGGTGACTGACAGCCCACCTTGATGGGCTCTCAGGACTCCTGGGGGTAGGGCAGATGTTTTAAACTGCAAATGCACACACAACCATACCACCAGGGTGACTGAAAGCCCACCTTGATGGGCTCTCAGGACTCCTGGGGGTAGGGCAGATGTTTTAAACTGCAAATGCACACACAACCATACCACCAGGGTGACTGACAGCCCACCTTGATGGGCTCTCAGGACTCCTGGGGGTAGGGCAGATGTTTTAAACTGCTAATGCACACACAACCATACCACCAGGGTGACTGACAGCCCACTTTGATGGGCTCTCAGGACTCCTGGGAGTAGGGTGAATTATAACACATCAACAGCAGCACTATCCATACCACCAGGGTGACTGACAGCCCACCTTGATGGGCTCTCAGGACTCCTGGGGGTAGGGCAGATGTTTTAAACGGCAAATGCACACACAACCATACTACCAGGGTGACTGACAACCCACTTTCATGGGCTCTCAGGACTCCTGGTGGTAGGGCATATGTTTTAAACTGCAAACGCACATACAACCATACCACCAGGGTGAATGACAGCCCACCTTGATGGGCTTTCAGGACTCCTGGGGGTAGGACAGATGTTTTAAACTGCAAATACACACACAACCATACCACAAGGGTGACTGAATACATATCACTTGAGAGAAATACTATATAGCACTATGGGGGAACCTAGCCATGCCATGGTCACTGCTCAGTCAGGGTGAGAGTGACCTCCCAGCAGGACATTCTGTGGCTACCCTGTCCGTGCAGGTGGTGGCCAGGCACTACAATGTCCCAGCCATTGCCCTATGCCCTGTGCAGATGCATCCTGCCCAGGCCGCCCTGTCCATGCCATACCCACAGTACCTTGCTCCTCATTATGCATATTGGCAGGCTAACACTGGAAATAGTGCAAGCAGTGTGGGCTGAGTAAGGTGTTGGCAGCCACCACACACTGGATAAACAAACACACACTCCCACACCTATGCCAGCATTGTGCAAATATAGAGGCTTTTGGCAGCCCTGGCCACCACACCAGTCCTGGGCAGAGTGCAGGCATGGCTATGGTACGCAATACTGTTGGGGTCACTCTCCGGGGTGGTAAACACTGTCAGAAACCAAAACTGAAACACACTCCACAGATATCAGAAAGGTTGCTATGATGCAGCTCTATCAGCAAATTGTGCTTAACTTAGGAATTGCTATCTGCCATTATCTGTATACAAGTGTATACAAGTGCTATCTGTATATAAGTGTTTACTAAATAAATAAATAAATAAATCGTAGCAACCTTTTGATATATGTGTAACGTATTCCCAGGTTTAGGGCGGTATTGCTAAGGTATGCAAGTGCTAGTATTGGGAGATGCTGCTGCACGCAGGGCTCAGCTGCCTGCCTCTCCAGGAGGCTTTGGATAGTGGAGCATGTGGGTGTGGGTGTTTCTGCCCCTGTTGGCCGCTGCTCTAGGGCAGAGGTTCCCAACTCCGGTCCTGGTGGGCCAAACACTGTTCAGGTTTTCATGCTGTCCCTAATGAATAAATCAAAACTGGTCTGTTGCTCCCAGTAATACGTAATAATTATATATCTCACTCAATATTCACCAATAGAAACATTGAATTCAAAAACTAATGATACTTCCATGTCCCTTTAACTTCCCTTTAAAGGTCTCAGATAAGAAATCAGCACTCTACCGTAGACCGTATTCAGTCCTGTTCTTGTGCTTTCTGTACATCAATGACCTTTGAACTGAATTTTCTTCATAACATATAGTCAGTACTTGATTGAAGATAAAGGATTGATAAAAAAGAAAGATTCCGTGACTAAGAACAACCCTCTACACAAGTTAAGTACTTGTTCTTATGAAGTGAGATTTAAAAAGAAATTATGGATAATCATGTTTAAGTACTGATTTAAGTAGGGATTGCAAATGTTTATGGTGTCTGTGCTCTGTAGGGTGTTTCAGGCATGTTTATTTTATCTGCAATAAAGGTTCCGTCTTCATTACCATGGTTTAGTACTGGGTAAAATATGGGGAAGGGGTTGGCAGGAGCCACAGCTGGGATTTGAACCTGTGACCTTCTGCACCTGAATGATCTGGCTGTGTGTACTGCTCCAAACTGTTGCCACAGAGGCAGGCTATTCCCTGGGGATAGCATTTCTGTTCATCAGACAGCCCTTGTCTGTTGCACTGCTCGCCACCCACCTGAACAGGGCTTGGCCTTGGTGTGCTGTGGACAGATGCCACTGCCCCCTCCACCACCAGTGCCCCTCTGCCACCATTCTGACATACCCTTATGCCGGTGGTGCTGGTAGGGCGCGGTCCCAGGCCATCCAGTGTGCCAGTAGGCGGCTGCCTATGGTGTGGGATCTGGGGTAGGGGTGCCTACTTTGACATCCGCACTTCCCCCCGGCACCGCCTGTCACTGTTATGTGTCCTTTGGGGTACCTGCTGCTGCTGCACATGTATCACTACTATCACTTTTCTTGGTTTCCCTGCCTTTGCTGTACATTGCTGACTGAAATGGGTTCTAATGGTGCTAACGCCAGGTTTTCAGTTGCGTTAGGATTCAGCCCTTACTTGCTCCGCATTAGTGTGAAAGGGGCCTCTCCCCGCCCACTCCCTGCCCATTGACCCCTTCTCTCCACCCTCTCTCCTCCTTTTTCTGGCCTTAACGCGGCCGGGAACGTTAAGGCGCGTTAAGTGCTGTTAAGGCACCTTAACGTTACAGAATGTAACGTTAAGGCGCCTTAACGGCACATAACGTGCCTTAACGTAGCTGCTGCTACGTTAACGCTGTTTAGTAAACATGCCCCATAATGTCTGACATTATGATTTCTGTTGTGATACAGCATATATTTTATTTATTTATTTGTTTAGCAGGTTTAAGTACATAGAACAAATCAAACTTCTGTACAATGAACAGGTAACTTATATGCATGATCTGAGTGAACGTTTGGTAGGTTATTTATGTTCATTGGTTATATACAGGTGTGTGCAAGAGAGGTTGCTTAGGAGCTTATTGATCATGTGGGGGATGAAAGCATTCGATGAGCAGGTGGGTCTTCAGGTGCTTTCGGATGTTATGGAGGTCTGGTATGTTTCGGATTGGGTCTGGAAGGGTGTTCCAGATAGATGGTGTTTATAGTTCAAAGTCTCATGCACATGATTGCTGGTTGGTTTTTGCTTTTGTGTGTGGGATGATAAGTGTGTTCTTTGTAGATTGTCTTCTTGGTCTGTTTTGTTGTGGGGTCTGAAGTAAGGCTGAAGGTATGAGATGGTGTGGCAGCGGACTGCCTTGTGGGTGAAGACGAGAGTCTTGTATTTGATCCAGCTTTCGAAGGGCAGCCAGTGTAGGTGCTTCAGGATGGGTGTGATGTGGTCATACTTCGAGGCTCCTTTAAGTATGTGTGCGGTGGTATATAGAGTGGTGATCAGGGGGAGTAAGGTGGACTGTGGTAGACCTTGGTAGATGGAGTTACAGTAGTTGAGATGTGGGAGGATCAGGACTTGGAGAACGAAGTGGAAGTCTGTTGGTTTGAGGAAGGGGTTTTGGAGGGTCTTGGCTTTGAAGCTGGCGGTCTTGAGTATTTGTGGGATGAAGGAGAGTTGCTGATCAGAAATCATAATGGCAAACACTGATATACTTTGCAATTGGAAAGATTTGGCATGCTTGAACATCACCTTTTGGTGACATGCTGTAGGTATGGTCAGAAAATGGGAAGGTGCTGCCTCTGTGGCAGCCAATTATATTGGCAAGGTGGAAAGAATTTAGAAATCATTAGAACTATATTTGGAAAACCTGCAGATATAAATTAATTAGGTATCTTAATGCTGATCTCTGGGGGGGAGAGGGGGGTTGGTGGGGGAGGAGATACATTATTATTATGTAATTCTGTTTGTAATTGTATTGATGTCTTCTTATTAATATGCTGAAAATAAACAAAATAAATCCTAGCTAAAACCTACTTCTTTGAGGCTGTTTTTGGATTCCAACCCTAATATTCTTTTGTTTACCACCCATGTGTGTTAAAACCATATCCCCTAAGTTTTATCATAATCATGGTTTGTTGCATTTTCCTGTGTTACATAGATTGCAGCCTCTGTCGAGCAGGAACTTTCTCTCATCTGTATTTGTACAGCACTGCATATGCTTTGTAGCACTATACAATTGCTAAGTAGTAGTAACTAGTTGGCACTTTACGTGACCGTGCTGAGATGTGATCTGTCATAAGCACTATGATAATATAGTAACATAAGGCCCGATTCAGTGTCTAGCCGTCGCCGCTGAATGCTAAACGTGATAGTCAATGCTGAGGGCCACATGTGGCCACTGGCACTGAATATCCAGGTCAAACTAACGGTCAGCAGTAATATTGAGCCGCTGTCCGGTTAGCTCCCGTGGGTAAAGAGACGCTAGCTTTTACCAGGCATATCCTTACACATGGGCTACTAACCGGGCAGTGCTTCAATATCACCGCTGCCTGATCTCAGAAATGGCCTGGACGTCTAGAGTCACATCTAAGTTTCGACCTGCTCCAGGCATGAATAAGCATCTGAAAAGTGCTGGGTTTTGCTTAAAAAATCATCCAAAGGTTGTTGAAACAACAGCACACCATCATTCCCAGTACTCAGCACAATTTCAGTGATAGCAGGGTTTGAACTCTGGCGTCCCTGTTGCAGCCCACTACTCTCTAACCATTAGGCTATTCCTTAATATCCAGCTGCTAAAATACTATTCTGGGGCATCTATGAAGACCGCTCCGCAGATGTCCATATTGGCTATGTCCATGTTTACAAAATCATGTCTGCACCTGGACATGCCTTACTTTTTTTTCCACAAGTTCTGAATTAGACATCCGAGACTGCATGTGGACAGCCTTTCTAAAATTCTCCTCATGTGTCACTTGAGGCATTGGAGGGTTAAGTGACTTGTCCAAGATCACAGCAGCAGCAGTGGGATTTGAGATGTATGTCTGTGGTTCTTAGAACCATTGCTCTAATCTTGACGCTACTTCTCCAGAAACATTTGCATTTGGACCTCACTCTTCTGGTTCCAAGACCCACACACACCTTTGTCAATACACCCCAGTCCTACTCTGGAGTACCCCTTCTATTTCCATAGCAAGGTATCACACAGACAGATCTACTAATGCAGCTTAATCCTGCCCTTCAAAACGTTTTTCTTTTCTAATACTGAGACCATTACATTTGGTTTTGTCACCACAGTCATGTTCTGTTGAAATAGTTCTCCTCCCCCTGAACCTTGATCTTTTGATGATTTTGTAACGTAATTTCAAAATACAAATCAAGGGCGGCAGATTGCTGTTTTTGTTAGGGGATGAGGACCAAGCTCCACCCTTGACCAGCCACACTGAGTGTGGCTGTGATCATTGGCCCTCCCCTCCTGTGGGGATCTGATCATTTGCGAGCAGACTGGAGGGGTATTTGCCACGATCTCAGTGCTTTTTGGCCCATGGGATATGGGATACCCAGGAGCAGCTTGCTGCCTGTTGTTTTGTGATCGTGATGTTCCTTTCCTGTCTGCACTTGGGAGATTGGATCTCTGTGGGCAGGCAGGAGGGAAGGCCAGCGATCACAGCAGTGACGTTTTGGTGGGGCCAAAGCCTGTGTGGTCCACCTCTTTCCAATGCTTCTGATACAATCTGCCTTCTCATTGTGTGTACAACAGGCAGAAAGTCAATAAAATAACAAAATTAAGCTGATCTTTTGTTTGGTGATCTTTTAGTGGGGAAGGCAGGTTGCTCCAATTTAGATGCACAGTTATCATTATTATTATTATTGTGCTGTTAAGAACTATTAATTTACAGTTTACCCACATTTTTGTACTCCAGGTCCCATTTTATGCAATGAGACTTCGTTGCTAATCACATGGTTTAGCAGTTAATTAATGTCATATAAAGTAACACACCTCAATAACTATGATTCTTAGAGGTATATTTACTAAACCGTCTTAATGTGCCCGGCGTTAGTTCCAGCGATAATGTGAAGAGTGCCATATAAGATAGTGGGTGTTCCGGTCTTAAGGTAGCATTTCGGGTTATCGCACAATAAAGTCCGTTATCGCGTGATAGAGGGAGCCCTGGCACATTAAAGCATGTTAGCCTTAAATAGGCATGCTGACCGGCAATCACAGCAGCAGAGGTGTAGCACACTGGTTAATACATTGCCTGCTGATACAGTGGTCATGAATTTGATCCCTCAGTGGGCTCAATTAAAAGGCTGTCTGAGGCAATCCCTTTTCCTGCTTGTAACAGTCAGACACATCCCAACAATCCGCACTGCCAGCCAAAAAAGCCTCACCTCAGTGCCGCAACCTAATGCACCTTTTAGGGCGCACCATAAGGCACATCATAAAGCACCACGTCATACAAGGCAGGTCATAATGTGCCCCAGAGGGCGACAGGAAAGGTTGGCACCCTCCAAGGCATCATATAAGGCGCCCCATAAGCTGGCCAAACCTAAGGTGCCGCGAAAGATGCCCCAGGGATGCTAAGGTGACACAGGAGATGGTGCCCAGGGGCACAAAGGTGCCCAAGGTCACAAGCATGAAATGTATGGCTCAAACACAGATGTAACCATAACACTGCACAGAGCACCAAGGAAAGGCAATGAACAGGTGATGGAAGGAAGTAGATGACGGAGCTCATGGACCAGCCAAATCTGCGTGCAGCCCATGTGGCAGCAGGTAAAGTGGACAAACATATCGGGGGCAGCTGTACCGATGTACAGGGTGATGGTAATGTACAGTGCAACAATGACAGTGTGTGGCAGAGGATGGGGATACGTGTCCACCAGAGGAGGTAGAGGTGGCAGGATAAGTGCAATGACAGGAGGACAGAGGAGAGCAGTGCCATGCAGAGCAGCCACAGGAGAGACAACCAGGAAGAGCTGCAATGCAGAAATGTATGCCAGTGCAGGACATGGGGTAGCAGCCTGCACATTAGGGCAGGATGCCACACAGCTGGCACACACACATAGATGGACAGAAGAATGGATGGCAACAGTGATGAGGGTATAATGTGGCAGCAGCACAGATCTGCACAGATATGACTGTTACACGAATGAAATGTAGTTGTGTAGGACAGTCATAAAAAAAAAAAAGGGAAGAGAAAGGAATCAAACCCATGACCTCTGCTATTGGAGTCATTGCAGCAACCATTGTGCTACATTACTATGGGAGTCAGTGTACCAATGGTTGGCTACAGAAAGACTACAGATCACCACACAAACTGTCTGCTGTGGTTACCAGGATAGGGTAAACCCAACTGTACCCATGATGCACTGCACATGCAGATCAGCAGTCTAGAGCTGATCACAAGATGGGGTATGCACCCCCACAGCACCTCGGCCTGGTAGCGGGAACTGACCGTGTGTGTTACTGGCACAGAGTAGCTACAGACCGTGACATTGTGCGGATCCTGTGCTCACCCTGAGGGTGAGGTGGGGCACCCAGCACTAGGTCCGCAGCACCTGGCTTGGCTGATATAGGCTATGCTGCAGGTTGCCATCAGTGCTAATATGTAATAGATAGTCCATGCCGACACACCTAGGAAAAATCTGTGTTCCTCTGTATTTCCCAATCACATCTAGCTCTTGTGGACTATGATGCACCCAGAATAGCGAATATCCTGTGTGGGTGCCATGGTCACATGTTATAAGGGATGGGGGGTGTTTGGACCCAAAATCAGACTATGTAGCGCCACCCAACCCATCCTCTCCTTCCCTCCCTCACTCTCTCTGTGTCTCTCAGGGTGGGGGACAGGATCTCCCACCATCAGATCCACATTCTACGTCTGCAATGGTGGCAGTAGAGGGGAACCATCAACCCCAGTCCTGCTGCGGAACAGGCACCCTACAGGGTAGTTGATGCAGATCTGTACACATCAATAAGGCAATGGCAGAATGCTGGAAAAGCTCAGCTGCCCCCCACCACTATCTGACATTCACCAGCAGAGAGCACAGTCAGTCTGCACCATGCAAAGTGTTCTAGCCATGCACATACTAACTGCAGACAGTCTGCCAGCTAGTACATCTGCCAAATGAAACACTGTGCAACCAGGCATAGGATCCAGCACACTCACCAAGCAGGTAGGTCAGTGATTAGACCACAAAACTAGAAACCCATAAATATCACTTGAGAAAACACCAGACAACACTATGGGGAGAGCCTAGCCATGCCATGGTCACTGAACAGTCAGGGTGAGAGTGACCTCCCAGCATGACATGCTGTGGCCACCCTGTCTGTGCAGGTGGTGGTCAGGCACTACAATGTCCCAGCCATTGCCCTATGCCCTGTGCAGATGCAGCCTGCCCAGACCGCCCTGTCTGGCCCATACCCACAATACTTTGCTCCTCATTAGGCACATTGTCAAACTAACACTAGAAACAGTGCAAGCATTGTGGGCTCAGTAAGGTGTATGTGGCCACAAAACACTGGATAGGCAGACACACACTCCCACACCAATTTCAGCATTGTGCAAATATAGAGGTGGTTGGCAGCCCTGGATGCCACACCAGTCCTGGGCACAGTGCAGACATTGCTATGGTACTCAATACTGTTAGGGTCACTCTCTGGGGTGGTAAACACTGTCAGAAGCAAACACTGAAACACACTCCACAGATATCCAAAAGGTTGCTATGATGAATCTCTGTCAACAAAATGTGTTTAACTTAGGATTTGTTATCTGACATTAATCATAGCAACCTTTTGATAAATGTGAAATGTGTTTCCAAGTTTAAGATGGCATTGCTGCTCCGCGCAGGGCCCGACAGCCTGACTCTCCATGAGCCATTGGATAGTGGAGCCTGTGGGTGTGGGTGTGGGTGTGGGTGTTTGTGCCCCTGTTGCCTGCTGCTGTAGGGCAGAGGGTCCTGGTGGGCCAAACACGGTTCAGGTTTTCATGCTGTCCCTAATGAATATGCATTTGAATACAATGGGGGAAGGGCATACAAATGCATCACAGGCATATTTAGTAGGGACAGCATGATACCTGAATGGTGTTTGGCCCTCCAGGACTGCAATTGGGAAACTCTGCTCTAGGGATTGCACATGTTTATGGTGTGTGTGCCCTGTAGGGTAAAATATAGGTGTTTATGGCTTGTTTATTTAGTCTGCAATAACAGTTCCGTCTTTGAAAAAAACATAGGGACATGGTTTGCAGGAACCACAGCTGGGGCTTGAACCTGTGACCTTCTGACCCTTAACACACTGGCTGTGTGTACAGCACCACACTGTTGCCACAGAAGCAGGCCATTCCCTGGGGATACCATGACTGTTCGTCAGACAGATCTTGTTTGTTGCAGTATATGGCACACACCTAAACGGGGCTTGACCGTGGTCTGCTGTGGCCAGCTGCCGCTGCCCCCTCCGCCACAAGCACCCCATCCACCACGATGCTGACATGCCCTTATGCCGGTGGTGCTGGTGGTGCGCAGTCCCAGGCCACCCAGTGTGCCGCTAGGCAGCTGCCTATGTTGTGTGTTTTTGGGTAGGGGTGCCTACATGGATATGCGCACTTCCCCCTGGCAACGCCTGCCAATGTTCTGTGCCCTAGGGGGTACCTGCTGGGTACTATCCCTTGTGACACTGTGAGAAACACACCTGTGCCCATGTTGGACCCTCATCAGTTGCTGTCAGGCTGCTCTACAGTTTCAGCATTCATATGTACCACCTAGGCATCTGCCTAGTCTGCACTGTGCACCTGCAGTCCTCTGTATCCCATTTCCAGCATCTGTACAGTTGCCCTTTCCTACATGCCCACTCTGCTGTTGTGGCACATGTGCACGCCATAACAAACCTGCCCAATATAAAGGGAAAATCCTGATCACCGCTATTTCAATGTGGGATCATTCACCTTGTAGGGGGACAGAGCATAGACCCTTCCAAACATGATATCTTCTTTTTTATGCTTTCTCAGTAGTGTTTCTTTATGTTTCTCATTAATATCACTATTGGCCAGCTTGGTTATTGGGATTTTAAATGTGGTTCAGGTCATTTTCTATGTTTGTTTGCCTTTTTTCCGTGCACATGTATCACTACTATCACGTTTTTGGGTTTCCCTGGCTTTGCTGTACATTCCTGACTTAATGGTTTCTCTTTCCTGCAAATGTGCCTTAATGCGAGTGTTTCACTGGTGTTAGTTTTCAGACCTGGATTTCACAGCGTTAGTGTGTCTGGAGCCTCTCCCCGCCCACTCGCTGCCCGTTGACCTCTTCTCTCCGCCCTCTGGGAAGCCTTACTCCACCCTTCAGACCTGGATTTCACAGCGTTAGTGTGCCTTAATGCCGCAGCCGCGTTATCGCGCATTAAGTGACATTATCGTGTAATAACGTTACATTATAACGCGATAACGTCACTTATCGCACGATAAGTAACGTTTTCACGCAATAACGTTAAATTATCGTGCGATAATGTCACTTATCGCATGATAATGCCAACACTGAGACGTTAAGAGGGTTTAGTAAACATACCCTTTAGAGTGCTAGCTCTTGATCAAGAATTTCCAGCCTCTGAAAGATTATCTGGGTCTGTGCAATATCATTTCTATCGAGTCAATGGTACATAATCAGAATAAATTTGGTAAGCAATACCATATTCCTTTATGATTCTAATTGGTAAAGATATATATTAAATAAAATGAGTGATAATACTAAGCCTTGGGGTATGTCTACTAAAGGCCATCAGCTGCTACCACAGAGCTTACATAGATTTAAACGCTCTGCAGTACCAGCTAATATGCAAAAAGAAATCATAGATCCTGGGCACTTTTATTTTATTTATTTATATTCTTTTATATACTGCGCTATTCTGCATCAGTGTGGTTTACATTGAACAAACTGAAATTACATTGAACAGGGCACTATAACTTGGAGATAACTATTTTACAGGGAACATGGGCTATGGAGGGTTAAGTGGCTTGCCCAAGACCACAAGGAGCACCTGTGGGACTAGAAACCCCAGTCCTTCCAGCTCAAGGTTGCTGTCCTCTAGTGGGATTTGAACCCCTGACCTTCCAGCCTGAAGTACCTTGCCCCAACCACTAGGCCACTCCTCCACTTCACTTTTCTGTGATATCTGCTTTCCTGCTGTGCAGGATTGTAGGGGAGGGATCGGGGCAGGGATCTGCCTAATCTCAGTGGCAGATAATGCCACCTCAAAAGGTGGCATTATCTATCTGAAGACCCGGAGGTGGGGGATCGGTGCACCTTCAGGCCAAATTAACATCCCAGCTAGCCAGTTGGTGAAACCCCCCTCATAATAACATAAGATATGCCATACTGGGTCAGACCAAGGTCCATCAAGCCCAGTATCCTGTTTCCAACAGTGGCCAATCTAGGTCATACGTACCTAGCAGTTTAGTAGACATTCCCCTTTCAGTGCACTATATAGAAGCAATGAGGCTTTAAAAGTTTTATGTATACCCAGCACATTTTACCTAGTTAAAAAGGTGCCAGGACTCATGCATGACATTGTCATTAACACATGAGGACATTCTGATTGCCATGGCTTAAAAAAGATAGTGTGGAATTAGATAAAGGTACAGAGAAGAGCCACCAAAAAAAAAGAAAAGGGGATGTGGCCTAGTGGATAGGGCAGCAACCTAGTATCAGAAAGGCTAGGGTTCAAATCCCACTGGTACACCTTGTGGTCTTGGACAAGCTACTTACCCCTACATTTTTATCAGGTACAAACTTACACTGTGAGCCCTTTGCGAACAGGGAAATACATACTATACCTGAATGTAACGTTTCTTGATTTCCCCCTGGAAAGATGTGAGCTACATACCACAAATAAGAATAACCCTATGAGGAAAGGCTTAAGAGGTTAGGGCTCTTCAACTTGGAAAAATGATGACTGATGGGATCTATGATAGAGTTCTATAAATTAATGAATGGAGTGGAACAAGTAAATGTAGATCTCTTGTTTTACTCCTTCAGAAAGTAGAAAGACTAGGGGACTCTCAATGAACTTACAATGTAGACAATTTAGGACTAATACGAAACACTCCAGCTAACAGAAAACATGGTCTCAGTCACATAGGGAGAAGACAGCTAGACCCTCACCAAGTACAGAATAAATTGTAACAAACTCGAAGTAGAAATACAGTATGCAGACAAAATTAAATTGAAACCCCAACAAGCCAAACTCTGCATGCAGTGCAACATAATAGAAACAGTGATGCTTTTCCCGTGTACTATGCAAAATATAAAGATTGCATATATAAAATGACAACACTGACATATTCCAGTCATTAAACTGAAAATCAGTTTTTTATATTTGTCATATAGCTGTTTTATTTTTCTAAATGCCTTGGTCCCGGTATCGTGCATCCTGTCTTCTCATATGTTTATGGTCAACATTATTGACACCATTGCACTTTAGTTATTTTGTGTACAATATCTTGAGAAATAGTTTGAAACATTCCAACTGTATATCATCATAATATTTTAATAGTACGTTCAAAGGTATACACCAGAAAAAAGATGTCTGTGCATCTCAAATATAGTACTTTCTGAGAAAAACAAAACAAAATGACCTGGACAGGATTAATGGCACCCTTCACTAATATTTGGTTGCACAACACTTGGCAGTGAATACAGCCTCCAAACGTTTCTTGTAGCTACCTATAAGTTTTGTACATATGTCTGCTGATAGTTTTTCCCACTCTCTGGCTGTGATTTGTTCAAGCTCATTAATGTTTCCAGGATTCCTTTTACCAATGGCAAATTTCAGTTTTTCCCAAGGTTCTCAATTGGACTGAGATCAGGAATCATTGCTGGCCAGTTTAAAACAGTCCATTTGTTAATTTCTAACCATTCTTTTGTACTTTTGGATGTATATTTTGGGTAATTGTCCTGCTGGAGGACCCATGACCCTCAACTCAGACCTAGCTTTCTGACACTAGGTAGCACATTTCACTCCAAAATATCTTGGTAATCTTCTGACTTTATGATTCTTTTAATACGTTATAGGCCTTCAGTTCCTGTGGCAGCAAAACAGCCCCACAACATCATGGAACCTCCACCAAACTATAGGAAGGGTGTTTTTTTCCTTATAAGCTTCATTTCTTTGCCTGTAAATGTATCACTGGTCTGCATTGCCAAAGGATCAAGTTTGCTTCCATCTGTCCACAGAACGTTTCCCCTAGAAGAATTTATTTATTTATTTCAGTGCACTTATATACCACTCCTTCCTGAGATTAGGGGCAGTTTACAATAAACATAACATTATACATTAAACCAGGGGTCACCAACCTGCGGCCCACGAGGTCCCTTCGTGCAGCCCGCGAGGCTCTACCCCGGTTAACATTACGTGCGGCCCGCCAAGGATTCCTGTCATTGTATCTGCGGCCCGCGGCATGACTGTGAAGTGACTTTGCAAAAGTGCACTTTGTGCACAATATATCTGCATTTAGGAACTTTTACAACGCGACCAATAGCCTATTTTTGAAAAGTACACAACTGCAGCATCTCCGCAATGCCACACACTGCACTTTTTTTCCACCAGCTGCACCAACCTATTTTAAGGACCTGCCTGCAGGTGGAGAGCTACCGAGAAAGGCGGGGCAAACCGTGCCGATTGGACCTATGGAGGCGGCTCGTTGACGCCAGGTGCCCTCTGATTGGTCATTCTTCCAGGATGCTCTAGAACTGGCAGCCTCTCCATTCTGGATGGTAGCGGAGGGTGGGGAACGAAGGATATGAAGAAGGAGCAAGAGGGGAACGTGGGATAATGCCCCACTGCATTAGGAAAGTCGCTGGTGTGGGCGGTTGTCAGTGCCTGAAAGACGCCTCCCCCCTTTGCTCTTTTCAGCAGCGTTTGCAGGTAGATTTTTCTTCCCTCAATTTCACCCCTCTCCTCCTGCATCTGGGAGCCTCACAGCGGCCGGCGAGTAACCGGCTCCCTCCGACTTCCCGCGGCCCCGCACTCCTGACATTACAGGCGGAGGTTTGAGTGAGTTACTTGCGCTGCCCTTTTCCCTTCTCGTTGTGCGCAGCCTTCCTTCATGGTTAAAGATCCTCTCGACCGCTCGTTGGCGCACCCCGCAAAGAAAACGACCACACCGCTTGGAGAACCCAGGTACTCCCACACAGCATGCCACCACTCCTAGCCCCCATCTATCTCCTAACACCCCTCCTAATCCTCCACCCCCACTCAGCCAAACCCTGCAACCCCCTCTGCCCAGACACCACAACAGCTCAACCCACGAGCACCCACAACCATGCACACAAGCACACACACTCACCTTGCATACCAACCTGCACCACTGACCCCACAAACCACCACCACCTCTCCATTTCACTCATAAATGCCTGCTCAGTTAGGAATAAATATCACATGCTCCAGGACCTGATCACAACAGATAAGATTGACATCCTCTGTGTAACGGAAACCTGGCTAACAGACCACGACACCAGTGATGGCCCCCCCCCTTGATCCCCCCCTCCCTTGTTATGTGTTACACCGCTTTGACCCGGTGAAAAGCGGGATATAAATACAGTTAAATAAATTAAATAAATAAATAAAATAAATAAATAAATTAGAGGACCAATCAGCAATAAGGCTTAAACTTTGATTCTGTTTTTGCAGCTATCGATAGAATTCCTGTTCTCTTTTTTCCCCATGGCTTCCCCCATGAACAAGAAGCGCAAGCTCAGCGATGAGAACCGTGGCTTCAACCCTGATTGGAACAAACTCTTCTTCACGCTACACAAGGATCGTGCGCTGTGTGTCATCTGTCAGAAGACCGTTGGCGTTCTGAAGGACTACAATGTGAAGCGCCACTTCGAGTCCGTCCACCCAGAGTACGCCAAGATGGATGCAGTCAAGAAGAAGGAGTTTACCCGCGTGTCGTCTGCGCTCCAACGCCAGTCCGCTCTCTTTGTGAAGAGCGTGACAGCCGCCCAGACTGCAGCCACCAGCAACACCACAGCTAGCTACCGTGTTGCCTACCTCGCCGCAACTCGTCTCAAGCCCTTCACCGATGGCGAATTCGTAAAGGACTGTGTACTCGCCATCGCCGACGAAGTGTGCCCTGAGAAGAAGGCGGTCTTCGAGAAGGTCAGCCTGTCTGCTCCGACCCTCACTCGCCGCGTCGAAGATATGAAGGACGACGTCTTGGGCACCTTGAAGCAGCGCTTCCGTGACTGTCAGCACTTCGCGATTGCCTTGGATGAGTCGACAGATGTGAAGGATATCGCTCAGCTGGCGATCTACTTCCGTGGCGTCACAGACTCCTTCGACGTCATCGAGGAGTTCGCTCAGCTTGTGCCGATGAGCGAAACCACCACTGGCGCTGATGTGTTGGCAGCTGTGCTCTCCTGGATCAAGGACTTTGAACTTGACTTGTCGCGTCTGTGTGGTGTCACCACTGACAGCGCCCCTACCATGTTGGGGAAGAAGAACGGCTTTGCCTCACTTCTTGTGAAGCACGTGCGTGACCTCGGCCACAAACAGGATATCAAGACATTGCACTGCATCGTCCACCAAGAAGCCCTTTGTGCCAAGTCTGCAACCATCGCTGAGGTCATGTCGGTCATTGTGAAGGCTGTGAACTTGGTGCTGTCGCACGCATTGAATCATCGCCAGTTCAAGGACTTGCTCGCAGAGGCTGACGCACAGTATGGCGATCTGCTGTACTACTGCGAGGTGCGTTGGCTCAGCCGTGGGAAGATGCTTCAGCGTGCCTACGAGCTGAGAGAGGAGCTGGCGTCTTTCCTCGAAGCCAAGGGATTCGACTTCCCGCAGCTGCGCGATCCTCAGTGGTGCCAGGATTTAGCGTTCCTTGTCGACCTGACAGTTCACATGAATCAGCTCAACACCCAACTGCAAGGCAAAGAACTACTCGTCTCAGACATGGTCGCCAAGGTCAAGGCCTTTCAAGTGAAGCTAATGCTGTGGGAGAAGCAGCTGCAAGCACGCAACTTCGCACACTTTGCGCAGCTCGCTGCACTGACGCCTTCGGCTGCTGCTGCTTGCCGTTACGCATCCACCATCCGTCATCTCAAGACGGAGTTTGAGGCTCGTTTCCAAGACTTCACCAAGCACTCGCAAGACTTTGCCCTCTTCAGTGCCCCCTTCGAGATGAACCCCACCGACGTGCCCTCTGACCTTCAAATGGACTTGATCGACCTGCAGTGTGACGACGCACAGAAGTCGCGCTTCATGGCTATGGGCCCTGTCGCATTTTGGAAGACACAGGCGGCCACCCACCCGTCCATGGCCGCCAACGCATGCAAGGTCGCTGCTCTCTTCGGCTCAACCTACTGCTGCGAACAGCTGTTCAGCCGAATGAAATTGATAAAGTCATCCACGCGCTCGCAGCTCACCGACGACCACCTGCAAGCGTCCCTTCTCCTGTCAGTGTCATCTGTGAAGCCGGACTTTAACCGTTTGTCTGCTAGCATGAATCATCAGCCATCTCATTAAATTCAATAAAGGTGATCAGCCATTGTTTTCATAATTTTGCGTTTGTTGTTTTTTTTCGTGGGGGCGGGGAGAAGGGGGGTGCGGCCCGCGAGGCTCCCGGTAGTCGGCTGTGCGGCCCGTGGCCCTCTGGAGGTTGGTGACCCCAGCATTAAACATTGGTGAACATCAAACTAGGGTGAGGGTAAAAGTGGAGTAAAAATCATATTTAACTATGTACAGGATGTGCAATATACAATGAAGCCATTCACTTTCATAGAGGGGAAAAGATGAAGTTGAGTTGAGTAAGTTGGATATACGGAGAGGAATGTTATGTAGTATGATTGTTGTTGTTTTTGCCAAAATGTTATATGAATAGGTTGGTTTTAATGTCTTTTCTGAATAATGTAAGGTCTTTAATGGATTTTAATGTGTCAGGGAGAGCATTCCACAATGTGGGGCTATGTGAGAGAAGGCTCTATTACTAGTGGTTTGTTTGGATTTGCGATAGTCATGTGGGTATTTGATGGTGTTTAGTTGGCATCTTCTTTTGTTTCTAGTTTCAATGTCTGGGAGAATTAGTGTAGAGAGGTGTGAGGGAGAGATATTGTTAATGAGTTTGAAGGTGGTCATTAGTATTTTGTATTTAGTGCTGCTGGCGACCGGGAGCCAGTGGAGCATGTGTTATATGGGGGTGATATGATGAGACAGGGGAGCTTTACATATAATTCTGGCTGTGACATATTGAGCTATTTGAAGTTGTTTAGTGTTTTTTTTTAGGCAGTCTTTGGAGTAGGCTGTTACAGAAATCAATTTGAGGTTTCTCAAGGTGGGTTTGGGCAAAGATCAGACAGTCCTTTTTGTGTTTGTCTTTGAGTAGTAGGGTCCTCCTTGGCATTCTCCCTTGAAGTCCTTCTTTGTTTAGTGCACGGCATATGGTGCAGGTTGAAACTACCACTCCAAATTGCTTCAGGTCAACCTTAAGCTCCTTGGGTGTAGTACATGATTTTTTTTCCAAACGTTTGCAATAACCTTCGAAGACTTCTTGGATTAAATTTCCTCTTTCCACCATGTCCTGGGAGGTTCTTGACAGATCCATGAGCAGACAATTTCTTAATAAATTGTGAATTGTAGAAACAGGAATCCCAAGGTCTTTGGAGATGGCCTTGTACACCTTTGAAGTTTGATGCTTGGTGATAATGGCTTTTCTGACTATCTCAGGCAGCTCTCTTGTAGTGAATTTAGCCATTGTAAATATTAGAGCCATCATTAGTTGACTCAAGTCATGTGAGTACTGACAATTGATCACAGGTGTGTCTTATTTTACAGTAATGGGAATGTGGTTCTTCAGTACAAACTGATTTGAATTGTTTATAAGGGTGCCAATAATCATCTCCTGGCAATGTCCCAGTTTTTACTAATTCCTAAAATTTCCTTTTTAATTGGTCTTGTTTTATTTCATTATTTTATGTGTCATATATGTGTGCATACTGTATATAGTCCAAAGCCATTTCACTGGCCACTTTTTTAAGGAGATATTGGGCATTTAGGGGTTGAACTGCAAGGGTGCCAATAATGTTGACCTCAACTGTAACTCTTTTCTAGAGTCTGCAAGCCACTTGCCACTTCTCTCTACTCCGGTATTCTTCACTTGCTCCCTTACATCCATCTCTGACGTTGATTTTTCCTTTCAGCTTTCTTCCATTTACTTTTCTCTCTTTATCAACTCATATTTAATTTCTCTTTATAGTCATATCTCAATCTCCCTCTTTTTACTGCTTCTACCTATCACGTTTCAGCCTCTAACACAGCCCTCTCACTCCCTGTCTCTCTATCTTTCCCTAGCCATTTATCTAACACCCTCCTGTATCTATCTCCTTCTCTCCTGCCCTATCTTGTGGGGGTGGGGGGATAGGATAAGAAAGATGGAAGAGGTTGTAGACATGTCTAGCTTCCCCCTCGCTTGCCACATCATGCCCAGTATCTCCTCTCTCTCACCCCATGTCCAGCATCTACCCTCCACTACCCCACTTTGTGTCCAGGACTTGCCTTCCACGCTTATCCGGTATCCAGTCTCTGCCCTATATCCTCCTGTACTCCTGCTCCATGTCCAGCTTCTGCCTTTTATTCCTCTATGACCCCAACCATGTGTCCTGCATGTGCCACCATCCCTTTAAGATCCCTAACCCATGTCTAGCATCTACCCCAACTGTATCCACCATCAGCCCCATCCAGTTATCTCCCCCACTCTCTGTCCAGCATCTTCCAAACAACCCCAACCCATGTATAGAATCTGCTCTCTGCCCCCCCACCCTTGTGTCCAACATCTGCCCAGCATTGCCCTTCAACCATTTCACCCTTACCCGCCAGCACTTCTTCTTTTTTGGCATCTACACTTGTGGTGATGGGCCTCTGACTTTTAAAAAAATGGCTTTTCCGATGCCATACAAGGAAAGCTGGCCCATTCCCACCAGAGGGGCAGGACCAGACCAGCCTTTTCAGTGCAGGAGACCCTGCCTTTTTTAAAATATTGGAGATTTCTGTTGCTGATGCAAAAAAAATATAACAAACTACCCAGGGAACTACAACCAACAAAAATATTTATCAGAGAGCTCATGCTTGTGAAAAGGTTATGGCCCATCTGGAAAATTTACTGATGGCTATAAGAAATTTTGATGGAATAACAGAAACTGCATGATACCATTAGAGAAGGAGAGCAGCAGTGTTTTTCCTTTGAAAGACGATTGGACATTGATGATTCACCTAGAAAAGCTAAATTGCGATTTTAATATAAAATGTTAGGGATTCACGGGATGCGCGGTCCCTACTTGTTCACTGGTTTGGTGATGTTGAGTTTACTCATTAATACGAATAAAAGGAAGGTTTGGTACAGGAGGGAATATTCACTCATGGCAAACAGTCCGACAAAAATAAAATAATTAATTTAAGGTAGAGATAGGGGTATTCATAGGGAAGTTGATAAATATTGCTGATGCAAGAAAAGCAGTGGTGGTGGTATGTGTGTGGGGCTCTGCTGCCAAATCAGTGAGAGCCAGATCATTTGGGGGGGGCAATGCCCCCCCCCTTGTGCCCCCAAATTATACTCATATGCAGCGCTTACCCAATGTATTGCTGTTGCTCACTTTGACCAGCTGCTTCCATCCTCTGATGCAGAATTGCAAAATTCTATTGCTGACACAGCGTGATCTCTATACTGGACTTCCTCTTTATCGTCTTCCGCACCTCATCTTATACTGCCCTTCTTATACCCTTCCGTCCTCAACTGAAAACCTCTTGCTGATCCCCACAAAATACAGTACATGTTACATCTTGAGACTTACAGATCCATTACCTTTTGTTAGTTGGCTCCCCAGTTATGTAACTCCCTCTCAATAGAATGTCATGTAGCATCTTCTTATAAAAAATTCAAAACATGTCTGAATATCTGGGGGGGGGGGGGGGAGGGTACAAGTTTTCCAGTAAAATCTCTGTCTTAAAGCATAATTTCTCTTTTTCAGCATCCATTGACCCCTTTTTTATTTTACCTTTTGTTATAGAGATAGAAAGTTTTTGGATCATATTGAAAGATTGTTGGGAAACCCCACTTCCCCTCCACAAGTTCTTTCCCATTGTCAAACACCTTTGTTCTTTGAACTTTGTGTTACTGTACTCTACTTGCAGAAATTTCATAAACTGCTATGATATGCATGCCATTGACAGAATATCAAATGTTGCCAAATAAATACATCAAACATTTTTGCTAACTTTATTGCTTTTAATTACAACATACAGTAGAGGTGATAATTTTCCCTACAAACACCGCAACATATACTAGAGATTTATTTATACGGTGACCCTCTTTTTCCTTATATTTTCTTTCTGTAGATGGTGACATTAAACTGCAGCTACGTAAGTTGAAACTAAATTTACTTAGAGATTTGGAGATAATTTCAGGTGATTTTATCAGAGAAATTGAAATAAATTGGGAAAATATAATCCAGCTATTTGATAAACTAAACAGTAGCAAATCACCTAGACTGGATGGCATACATCCCAGGATGCTAAAAGAACTGAAATATGAAATTGCAGACCTACTTTTAGTAATATGTGCACTATAATTGAAACTGTATGTAGTACATGAAGATTAGAGAGTGACTGATGAAATGCCTTTTTTTTAAAAGGGTTCTAGAGGTGATCTGGAAACTACAGGTCAATGAGCCTGACATCAGTATTGGGCAAAATGTTAGAAACCATTATAAAGAATAAAATTACTGAACATGTAGATAGTCATGGTTTAATGGTAAAAAGCCAACATGGATTTAACCAAAGAAAGTCTTGCCTCGGTAATCTCTTATACTTTTTGAAGGTGTGAATAAACAAGTAGATTAAGATGAGCTTGCTGATATAGAGTATCTGGATTTTCAGAAAGACTTTGAGAAGGTCCCTTATGAGAGACTCTTGGGAAAATTAAAAAGTAATGGAATAGGAGGTAGCGTCCTATTGTAGACTAGGAATTGTTTAAAATATAAAAAATGGGGAATAGGGTTAAATGGCCAATTTTCTCAATGGAGAAAGGTGAATATTGGAGTACAAAGGGATCTGTTATGGGTCTAATGTCAGGGCCGGCGCAAGGAGATGAGGCACTCTGGGTAAACCTTATCCCTTTTGGGAACCCCTCCCCCCATCCCTTTTGGGACCCCCCCACTCCCCTGCCAGCCAGCCAACTGGTCGTCTACCCCTCATTGCCTCTGCTGTCACACCTCACCAGGACCTACAGCAAAGTACATTCCTGGGCACTGTTTAAGCAAATTAATACACTAGAGCAGGATCTCTGGTTAGACAATTTGGAGTTGCCAAGTTGCCCAGTTCCAGGAGTGAGACTTTTTGGCCAGTTCTGGTTTTAAATTTCAATTGCAATGCAGTATGGTATTCAAATTCCCTGATTTTACCCAATGGAATCAGTGCTGCAGGTTCTAAAATGCATCAGGATGAGCCTGTCAGAAATCCAGGACTGGGTTAAAATCTCACTTCTGGAACTGGGTAACCTGGCAACCCTGGACAACTACAGTCCTTAAGTACTATAAGCCAGTCACGTTTTCAGCAAATCAAAATTGAATATGCATGAGGAATATTGACATGCAATGGAGCAAGTACATGCGTATTCTGTGTGATTGTTTGAACAACTGAATGGCTTGCAGAAATCAAGGACTGGAATTTTACACCTGGACTAATACTTTTTCCTTGGATCTGTGAAGAGACTATACTTTGTATATATCCAAAATACACCTAAGCAGACTTAGGGGTATGTTTACTAAGCAGTCTTAACGTGCGCCTGGCGCTAGTGTGCAAGCTGCCATAAAAAGAGTGGGCGTTTCTGTCTTAACGTAGCAAAACGGGATTATCATGCGATAACATGCGCTGCGCACATTATCGTGCGAGAAGCCGCTAAGCACGTTAACGCGCGGTAATTTTAAGTAGGCGTGCAGATATATTAATACAGAAATAGGGCTGTAGCACAATGGTTAATGCACTGACTGATAATACAGGGGTCATGAGTTTGATCCCCCAGTATGAATAAGGTGTTACCTTTTACAGTTAAGTATTGCTTTTTGAGGCATTTTATTTTTATTAGTGTTGCCAGCAAACATACCCTGTCATGAGGGCTACCCTGGTGGCTAGTAGAGGTCAGGGTAGGTCAGACACAAAAATTATAAAGTTGAGATTGGCAAGTATTCCAAAGGCCCAATTGACTTTTGGTCCTAGTAGTTTCCTTGATACCAATCTTCAATGAAAACAACTGCTCAGAGTGGTGGGAAAAATGAAGGCTTTTTATTTCCCTTCTTCGCAATGGTTCAAATGATTGGAATACAACTATAAAGCAGAACGTCCTTACTTCAGGTGAGGAAAAGAAAAACTCAGGTTTAAAGCAAAAACTGTTACTTTCACAGGACTGGTGCTATTTACACAAAACAAGAATGTTCAATTCAGCAAGTCACACAGCTCACAAGCCTGACAAGGATTCTAGGCTTCCTGTAACACAGTATGTACAATCCATTTCTGGATCTGAAATATCCCCTGCTAGTTCCACTTGCATTGGCTCATCTTCCAAAGCCTCTGAATGTGTCCCTGGTTTCAGGTAAAATATATTCAGGCTTTTTATACAGCTCCTGTATCACTTCCCAATGTTCTGGGCTAAGCCTAGGGCGTCAGCTATGTGCTGTTTTATACTGAAAAGATTCCTCTTTATTCAGAGGTTTTATAGCAGCTCTCTACAAACATTTTCCATTCAGAACTTTCTTCTTAGGTAAACATTTTTCATACCTTGTATCATAGGAACCTTCAGACAAACGGTTTTCTTCTACTCCCTGTCTTTCCCATACAGCAACTTTCTGAAGTCTTTTTCCAGGAAAGTATGGTTTACCTTGTGAGGTTGGAGTCCCTTTTCCAAGTGAAGGTCTGGGCCTGTACCAGCTTAGCTTCTGGCTTGCCTGTGCAGCACGGCTTCGGTTCTCCGGCTGTCTCTCATTTGAATTTAGACTACAGTCGCAGCAATGCTTTCGCCTCTCTGGACAAACAGCTCTCACTCTTGTTTGAGCTGAGACCTTCCCAGGTCCTTCATCAGCTCCAGGGAAATCGCCTTCCACTCGGGGTGGTTTGCTAGCGGTAGAGTAATCAGGTTTCCATTCTAACCTCTTTCTCTCTGCGCTGCAAGTGTTCCTTCCCTTGCTTCTGCTGGACTTGCCTCCTTGGCCTGCTTCTCTTTCTCCACTGCTGCTCTTTTCTCTCTCCTTCCTGCCAAAATCCTTCTGGCCCAACTGCTTCTTGCCCAACTGCTTCCTGCCGAACTCCTTCTTGCCCAACTGTCTCCAGTCTTCCACACTCTCCTTAAGAAGCACTCCTGCCTTCCAGGATTGGAAGCTGGCTGCATTACCTTGTGACTAGCGGGGCGTGGCTCCTCAGTGTCTCTGAAGTCGCTCTGGCTCCCTCTAGCTGGTTCCTCCGAATAATGCAGCTTGTGCACATCTTTTTCTCCGTTTAAAACATTTTCTTTTCTTTCAAGAGGGTCTGCTGCATGACAGCCTTCACAGTGGCATAACCTAAGGTGCGGCATAAGGCACCATATAAGGTACTCCATAGGGCACATAATAAAGTGCACTGTCTGCCAAGGCACCCTACAATGTCCCCTTATAGGGCACCTTAAGGTTACAATACTCTGAGGGTGTTTTTGCTGGCAGCACTAATGTACATTATAAATAGACAATGCCTTGGACAGCCCTATCAAATAACCCCACAGGAGTTTTGAACCCATGATCTCTGGCTCCACAGGCAGTGAAGTAACCAGTGGGCTATAGCTCTACAGCGTCTAACAAGCCCCTGGCAGGCTACAGAAGGACTGCACGTCACCACACAACCATTCTGTTGTGGTTACCAGGATAGGGTCAACCCACCCATACCCATGATGCACAGCACATGCAAATCAGCAGTCTACAGATGATCACAAGATGGGGTATGCACCCCACAGCACCTCAGCCTGTTAGGGGGAACTGACTGAGTGCACCCTGTCAGACGGCTGCCTAGGGTGAGAACTTACACAATCTTGACGATGCATATATTCATATGATTCTTGCAAGGTATTGTGGGTAATGTAGTTCATTCACTCCCAAACACAGCTGAAGACAATAATTGAGTTGTGAAACCAGTGGTAAGACCAATAAAATACTTCTTTTATTGATGGGGTTTAATTCACCCAGCACAAATATGCTTGGTAGCAATATAAATGAGGTTACTTGCTTGCAGTGTTTAAATGGATAACATAAAGTCACAAAGCAAACCAGAAAACAACCTTCAGCTTGTCAGGCAATTAGCTAATGTTTTCTTAGCAAATAATTACCAAAGGAAAAAGGCACAAAGAAATACATGAACTTTGCTTGTTAGGTTAACTTCTGCTTATTTTCCACACAGTTCCAGCAGTGATTTTCCCTTGCTCACACACACAATCAGGTGCAGCTTTAATTACTATCAATTGTCCAGCTGAAACCCTTTAGCTGGCTGGCTGCTACTGTGTGAACCCAAAATCCTGCTTTAAGAGCTGTTTGCAGTAGAATAAAGAACAAAGTTAGGTTTCTTTGTGATGGCTGATGTGTTTGCTCACAGAAAGCTAGCAATAGCACTGGGATAAAGAACAGTCCATGTAATTAATAGTCTCATCTGCTGTAATTTCCCCTTCATCAATCAGCATAGGGTCACTATCATACATTGGCACAGATGAGTCTTTCAATAAGGCACTATCATGAGAATGCTTATTCCCTTGCTGCCATTCACTATTATAGATAGGGTCTGGATCAGTGTTCATACCTGAGCCTCTCCTGCTATCATAATTCCTCTCTGTATAGCCTGGCCAATATGTAATCCAGTTCTGATGTCCAGCCTTCCAATCTTGATCCCTGGACCCTGGATCTTCTCTCACATACCTTCTGGCATAGGTCTGAAAGTCCCTTCCACGTGTAGTCTTCTCTCTCCCAGGTAGCCACTGGTGATTCCTATCTCTGCCATTCCATTCCTCTGGCTGACTCCAGTCCAATGAACTCTGCTGGCACTTGGAATACCTCCCAGTATGGGTACTGCCTTGGACTCTCCCAAACCTGCCAATGACCTTTCTTCTCTTCCTTCCAGAGAGTTTCCTTCTCTCTCTATCCGCTTGGCTTGGCTTCTGTTTCTCCAGGTGATGCTTGAACCTGTAGCTGGGCTGGAGCTTGTAGCCGTTGCTGTCGCTCCCCCTGAAGCTCCTTCTGTAGCTATTATCTGTAGAATAAGCTCTATTCTTATTCTGTCCTAATGTGTGCTCCTCCCTAACACAGCGCAGCTGTGTTGAATCAGGCCCTGCCCTTTGAGATGAGTGCTTAGGGATTACCTCATAGTTCTCTTGATTGCACACACATTTTCTCACTTCAGCCCCTCTCATGGCTGCTGGAAACCTGGTGCATTCTGGGACTGGTAGTCTTTTATGTGAAAACTCTGTTTTCTTACTTCTACCAGAACTGACAGGTTGCTTGTTCAGAGTCACATCATCTTTTCTATAGCTCCTACCTGAGCTATGATAAGCTTCCTTATCACAACCCCCACAGCACCCCAGTCTGGTAGGGGGTGCCGACGGTGTGTGTTAGTGGTACAGAGTAGCTACAGACCGTCACATTGTGTGGGTATTGTGCTCACCCTGATGGTAGGTGGGGCGGCCAGCACCAGGTCCGCAGCATCTTCTATGCCTGAAAGAGGCCATGTTGCAGGTACCCATCAGTGCCAGTGTGTTTGACAGGCAGTTCCTGCAGACCCCCCCCCTCCCCTCCCCTCCCCTCCCCTCCCCTCCCCTCCAGCCATATCAGTGTCCATCTGTGGTTGTTAAGCAGGTTTAGCCCCTATGGGCTATGATGCACCCAGAATAGTGCATATTCTGTGTTGGTGCTATGGTAGCATGATGTAAGTGAAGGGGGTGTTTAGACCACATAAGCAGATTATGTACCACCACCCAACCCACCCTCTGTGGATCAGGGCAGGAGACGGAATTCCCCCACCAACAGATCCACATTCTACCACCCTGCAATGGTGGCAGTAGAAGGGGGCCGTCAACCCAAGTCTTGCTGGGGAATAGACACCCTACAGTGCAGCCAATGCAGAGTTGTACACATCCCTAAGGCAAGGGCAGGCAGACAGTAGGCCTGGAAATGCTCAGCAGCACCCCACCACATCTGACATTCTCCAGCAGCAGGCACAGTGAGTCACCAGCCACTGCACCCTGCAAAGTGCTCCAGCCAAACACATATAACTGCAGACAGTCCTCTAGTTAGTCCACAGTGCATGATCCTGGAGAAGATGTGTGCACCCAAAGTTGGATGTAAACACACCAACCAAACAGATAAGGCAGTGATTAGGCCCCAGAAAAGAGAACCTACATATTTCACAAAAACCTCCACAATATAGCACTATGGGGGAGCCTAGCCATGCCGTGGTCACTGCTCAGTCAGGGTGAGAGTGACCTCCCAGCAGGACATGCTGTGGCCACCCTGTCGGTGCAGGTTGTGGCCGGGCACTACAATGTCCCAGCCATTGCCCTATGCCCTGTGCAGATGCACCCTGCCCAGGCCATCCTGTTCAGGTATTCCCACAGTACCTTGCTCCTCATTATGCACATTGGGAACAGTGCTAGCAGTGTGGGCTGAGGAGGATGTTGGCAGCCACCACACACTGGATAGACAGACACACACTTCCCACACCTATGCCAGCATTGTGTAACTATAAAGGTGTTTGGCAGCCCTGGCCACCGCACCAGTCCTGGTCACAGTGCAGGCATGGCTATGGTACGCAGTACTGTAGGAATCACTCCTCAGGGTGGTAAACACTGTCAGACACAAGACCTGTAGCACACTCCACAGACATCAGAAAGGTTGCTATGATGCAGCTCAATCAGCAAATTGTGCTTAACTTATGAATTGCTATCTACCAGTAAACATAGCAACCTTTTGATAGATGTGTACAGTATTCCCAGGTTTAGGGTGGCATTGCTAAGGTATGCAAGTGCTAGTATTGGGAGATGCACACAGGGCCCAAAATCCTGCTTCTCCAGGTGGCTTTGGATAATCGAGCCTGTGGGTGTGGGTGTGGGTGTGTCTGCCCCTGTTGGCCGCTGCTCTAGGGCAGAGGAGCCCAACTCCGTTCCTGGTGGGCCAAACACTGTTTGGGTTTTCATGCTGTCCCTAATGAATATGCATGAGATACATCTGCATACCATGGGGGCGGTGCATAGAAATGCAGCACATCCATATTTATTAGAGACAGCATGGAGGACTGCTTTTGGGAGACTCTGCTCTAGGTAATGCGCATGTTTATGGTGTCTGTGCTCTGTAGGGTAAAATGTAGGTGTTTGGGGCATGTTTACATATCTGCATGTTTTAGTAGTGGGTAAAATACAGGGACTGGGTTGGTAGGAACTACAGCTGGGACTTGAACCTATGACCTTCTGCTCCTGAATACACTGCTCTGTGTACTACACCACCGTGTTGCCTCAGGGACAGTGCATTCCCTGGGGATTCCATGACTATTCATCAGACAGGGGCTGTCTGTTGCAGTGCATGGCACCCACCTACACAGGGCTAGGCCATGGTCTGCTGTGGACAGCTGCCACTGCCCCCTCCACCACCAGTACACCTCTGCCAACATGCTGACATGCCCTTCTGCTGGTGGTGCTGGTGGTGCGCAGTCTCAGGCCATCCAGTGTTCCGGTAGGTGACTGCCTAAGATGCGGGTTCTGGGGTAGGGGTGCCTACATAGACATCCACGCTTCCCCCCCAACACCACCTGCCAATGTTCTGTGCCCTTGGGGGTACCTGCTGGGTACTATCCCCTGTGACACGGTGGGGAACACACCCATGCCCATGTTGGGCTCTCTTCAGTTGCTGTCTGGCTGCTGTACTGTTTCAGCATTCCTATGGGCCACCTAGGCATCACCCTGGTCCGCACTATGGCCTAGCTGCACCACAGCATGTGCCGCCTGCAGCCCTCTGTATCCCCTTTTCCAGCATCTGTCCAGTTGCCCATTCCGACAGGCCCGCCATGCTGTTGCAGAACATGTGCATGCTGTAGGGTACCTTTCCAATGGGAAGGAAAACCCTGATCAGCACTGTTTCAATGTGGGATCATTCACCTTGTATGGGGACAGAGCATAGACCCTTCCAAAATTAATATTATTTTCTTGGAGCTTTCTCGGGAGTGTTTTTTAATATTTCCCATTAATATCACTATTGGCCAGCTTGGTTATGTTTTTATTACAGTTTGTTGGGGTCCTTTTCAATGTTTATTTGCCCTTTTGTTCCGTGCACATGTATCACACTTATCACTTTTATCGGTTTCCCTGGTTTTGCTGTACATTGCTGACGGAAATGGTTTCTTTTCCCTTTAAATCAGCTCTAACGCCAGGGTTTCACTGGCGTTAGTTTTCAGCCTCGGATTTCACAGCGTTAGTGTGCAGGGAGCCTCTCCCCTCCCACTCTCCATCCCTTGACCCTCTCTCTCCGCCCCTGGGGAGCCTTCCTCCTCCCTCCGGGAGCCTTTCTCCACCCTCAGCGCTCATTTGCACCACTGCGCGAGTTATCGCGCGCTAAGGTACCTCTGCACCCGATAAAGCGCCATTATTGCATGATAAGGTACCTCCGCGCCCGATAAAGCGCCATTAGTGCGTGATAACGCGTGCATCGGTGCACATTAGGACAGTTTAGTAAACATACCACTTAGTTTGAAAAATACATGTTAATAATTACAGTGTAGCATATAGTGAAGGGGGTATATTTTGAAACTTGTGAGCAGTATCACCAGTAATCACTGAAATGCAAGTATATACCATCCAATGTATAGAATATCTTAAGGATCAGGGCTAAGGAAGTTTTATTATTTTGGAACATTATGAGAGTTACTATTTAAAAATCTTACCAGCATGTATAATTTCTAATCATAGCTATAGATATGAGAAGCAAACAATGGAAACTAGGTACAAATACCAGAAACAATATAAGTGAACGTGTAATATATATTTCATAATAAGGCTTTCATTTATATAATTTGTCATTGAAGAGATGATTTTATTGAAATGCTGGGGAGAAGGGGAACTTTGAAATTGGAAATCAGGCTCCATATCATATTTTTCTAATTTTTTAAATTAAACTGAACCAACAACCAAATTTTTCATGGTAGATTCACTATGTAGGTATCATAACAAATTGCAGTATTCAGTTAATTAAAAAGTACTTTTACAGCTCCTTGGGGCCAGATAGGGATAAGAACTGTCCTTCCCCAGACCTCTAATATAATTTTATAAGCTCCTTTGGAAGGTGCTCCTTTAACATAGAAACCTTGACTATTCCATACATCTACCACTCTTTCTGTAAAGAAATATTTCTGCATATTACTCCTGAGTCTATCTCCTTTCACCCTCATCGTATGCTCCCTCATCACAGAACTTAATTTCAATTGAAGGAGGCTCTCCTCTTGTGTATTTATACTTTGGAAGTATTTAAACATCTCTGTCATATATCCTCTATCCTGCTTTTCCTCCAAAGTATACATACTAAGATCTTTAAGTCTGTCTTCATAGGCCTTATGATAAAGCCCACTGACCATTTTAGAAGCCATCTCCATCATTTTGAAGGTGTGGATTCCAGAATTGCACACAATACTTCAAATGAGGTTTCACAAAAGACTTATATAGGGGCATTATCACCTCCTTCATCCTACTGGCCATTCCTCTCCCTATGCACCAGAGCATCCTTCTAGTTTTCACCATCACCTTTTCTACCTGTTTAGCCATCTTAAATTCATCAGAAACAATCACACCCAGGTTTCGCTCTTCTTTCATGGGCAGAAGTACTTCGCCCCCCCCTTATATCATACAACTACCTTGGATTTTTGCAGCCAAAATGCATGACCCTACATTTTTTAGCATTAATCTCAGCTCCCAAAGTTTCAACCATTCCTCGAGCTTTGCTCTTGATCCTTCCTTGTGTGATCTACTACTTCCTGGGTGTGAACTCTTTTGCAGATTTTGGTATCATCTGCAAAGAGGCAAACCTTATTCGACAGCCCTTCCACAATATCATTAGCAAAAATGTGAAAAGGAATTAGAGCAGACAGATCCCTGCAGCTTTTGCTTTTGAGCTCCACTGTGCTAAGACTACATCTCCTCTAGGGAAGCCAAAAGAGATGGAGACACTGCAAAGCATGAAGCAGAGGAGCACATGAACAAGTAGCTCACTAGTGGCCCAGTGGCCTGATTCCCCCCACTCACCAGTGGTTTGATGGCATCATAGAAACATAGAAAAATGACGACAGAAAAAGACCACATGGCCTATCTAGTCTGTCCTTCCATATCAACAACTACAACAGCCCCTTTTTTCCTTTAGAGATCCTCTGTGTTTGTCCAATGCTGTTTTGAATTCAGATACTGTCCTCATCTCTACCACCTCCACTGGGAGACTATTCCATGGATCCACGACTCTTTCCGTAAAGAAATATTTCCACATATCATTCCTGAATCTATCCCCCTTTCAACCTCATCCCATTTCTCCTTGTAGCAGAACTTGCTTTCAATTGAAAGAGATTCTCCCCCTGAGCATTTATGCCACGGAAGTATTTAAATGTCTCAATCATATCACCTCTATCCCGCCTTTCCTCTAAGGTATATATATTAAGATCCTTAAGTCTGTCCTCATATACTTTATAATGAAGACCACTAACCATTTTAGTAGCCACCCTCTGTACTGACTCCATCCTATTTATATCCTTTTGAAGGTGCGGTCTCCAGAATTGCACACTATACTCCAAATGAGATCGCACTAAAGACTTATACAGAGGCACTATCACCTCCTTTTTTCTGCTAGCCATTCCTCTCCGTATGCACCCAAGCATCCTTCTAGCTTTTGCCGTCACCATTTCTACCTGTTTACTACTTTAAGATCATCAGACACAAACACGCCTAGGTCCCCCTCTTCTTTAGTGGACAAAAGTACTTCACCCCCTTATATTGGATTGCTGCAGCCCAAATACATAACCTTGCATTTTTTAACATTAAATCCCAGCTGCCAAATTCTAGACCAGCCTTCAAGCTTAGCTAGATCCCTCCTCATGGTATCTACACCTTCCTGGGTGTCAACTCTATTGCATATTTGGTATCATCCGCAAAGAGGCAAACCTTACCTGACAGCCCTTTCGCTATATCACTAACAAAGATGTTAAAAAGAATCAGACCAAGGACAGATCCCTGGGGCACTCCACTGGTAACCTCCTTCTCCTCAGAGTGAGCTCCATTTACCTGTACTCTTTGTCGCCTCCCACCCAACCGATTTCTAACCCAAGCAGTAACTTTAGGGTCCATCTCTAGGGTGCTCAGTTTGTTTATAAGTCGCCTGTGAGGAACAGTGTCAAAGGCTTTACTGAAATCTAAATACACCACATCTAGGGCTCTCCCTCGGTCCAACTCCCTGGTCACTCAGTCAAAGAAATCAATCAGATTTGTCTGACAAGTCCTGCCTCTGGTGAATCCATGCTTCCTTGGATCCTGTAATCCACTGGACTCCAAAAAACCTCACTGTTTTCTCTTTCAGCAACGTTTCCAATAATTTACTCACCACCGAAGTAAACTAATCAGGCTGTAGTTTTCAACCACATCCTTACTTCCGCTTTTGCATAAAGGCACCACATGAACCTCTCTCCAGTCCTTTGGCACCACTCCCAACTCCAACGAGGCATTGAAAAGGTCAGTCAGTGGAGCTCCTAGAACGTCTCCAAGTTTCCTCAGTATTCTAGGGTGTATCCCATCTGGTCCCATTGCTTTGTTTACTTTAAGTTGAGCTAATTTCTCACGAGCACAGTCTTCTGAAAATTGTTCAAGATGCCCCTCGCTTCTGTTCCTGTTTGTGGGTGTTTTATGAGGTCCTGTTCTTGGTTCTTCATCTGTAAACACAGAACAGAAATATTTGTTAAGCAATTCCGCTTTATCCTCATCAGCTTCTACATATTCTTCCCCTGCACCCTTGAGTCTGACAATACCACTTTTGCCCTTCCTCTTCTCACTAACATATCTGAAAAATGTCTTATCCCCCCCTGCCCCCATTTTATTGCATTGGCTATATCCTCCTCTTTTTGAATCTTTGCTTTCCTGACTACTTTACTAGCTTCTTTAAGTTTTTCCAAATATAGATGCCTGACTTCCTCTCTCTGTGGTCTCTTGTATTTCATGAAGGCCTCCCTCTTTTTCTTCACCTTTTCAGCTACTTTTTTCGAAAGCCATAGCGGTCTCCTTTTCCTTTTACCTTTATTTACCATTTTAACAAAAAGGTTGGTTGCCCTTAAAATATCCCTTCAGTTTTGCCCACTGTTTTTCTACATCCCCCAGCTGTTCCCATCCCGCTAATGACTCCCTCAGGTATTGACCCATCTTGGCAAAGTTTGTTTTCCTAAAGTCTAAGATCCTCACTTATGAATGGATTCTAACAGTCCTAGTCCTAATACTGAACCACACCATATGGTGATCACTGGATGCAAAATGATCTCCCACTATAACATCAGAAACACTTTCACTATTAGTGAGCACCAAGTTCAGTATGGCCCCTTCACATGTGTGGTCTGTTACCAATTGCCTGAATAGTTCTCCCTGTATAGAATCCAAGATCTCCTTACTTCTAGAAGATACTGCAGCAGGAATGCGCCAAACAACATCTGGCATATTGAAATCCCCAATCAGTAGCACTTCCCCTTTCCTAGCAATGCTGCGTATGTCTTCAATTAACTCTCTGTCCACCTCTTCCTCTTGTGAGGGAGGTCTGTATATCATGCCAATGTAAATAGATTTCTCTTTCCCTCTTTCTAGTTTAACCCACAATGCCTCCTCTCTCTCTTTTAAGCTTTGTAATTCCAAAGCTTTAATATTATGTTTTACATATAGTGCCACTCCTCCTCCCCTTCTTCCTACCCTGTCCTTTCTGAATAAAGTATAGCCAGGTATAGTTACATCCCAGTCATGGATTTCTGTGAACCATGTTTCTGTTACTGCCACTAAATCCAAGTCGTCCATTCCCACCAAAGCTTCAACATCATTTATTTATTTATTTAACATATATTTATAACCCGCAACTTCCAGAGTTCAGTTGCGGTTCACAATAAAACAACAATCTACAAAGCATAAGCTTAGTTTTACATCGAACATTTTGTAACAATAAAAGTAATGGTTAACAGTATGAACTAGTGCAAAACAGCAAACTGGCTTGTAAACTATGTACAAAAAACTATATACAAATACATGTTGGGGGTACTTTGGAATTGGATCATAGTGTTTTTATAATAGTGTATTGTCTGTTAAATTGTTGGGATTAGTATTACTCTGTCATAATTTTTAACCTTTATCTGAGTGTATCCAGGGGTTATCCATGTTGCCGTAGTGCATGGAGAATAAATAGGTTTTTAGTTTTTTTCGGAGTTCCATGATTTCAGTTATGGATCTTAGGTCCTCCGGAAGGGAATTCCACATAGATGGGGCAGCATGAGAAAAAGCTCTGTTGTTAGTTAATTTATTTGCTTTTATGAAATCATTAGGGGTATTTAGTTTATTTGAGTATCCTTTTCTGTGCGTGGTTTTTTGAGATTCCATGCTAATTAGTTTGCTTAATGGGATTGGGGCCGTGTTGTTTAAAGCTTTATATGTAGTTATTATGGTTTTATATATTATCCTACTTTGAATTGGCAACCAGTGTAGGGAAGCTAGTATTGGTGTTATGTGCTGGATAGAGTGTGCTTTCATTATAATTCTGGCTGCTGCGTTTTGTGCTAATTGGATTCTTTTTATGTTTTGTTTCGTTATACCTAAAAGAATTAGGTTGGCAAAATCAAAGTGCGGTGTTATCGTAGCTTGGATTATATTAATGAAGTCAAGTTGGTGTACTAACGGGCGTAATTGTTTAAGAATTTTAAGTTTAAAGTATATTTTCTTTATGGTGTTTCTGATGTGAGTGTTCATCGTCAGATGAGTATCTAAAATAACACCTAGGTATCTTATTTCATTTTTTATTTTAATGTCATGGTTTTGTAATGTTATATGGGTTGGGGGGATATATGATTGATTTTTTGTTACAATTAGGACTTCTGTTTTTGAATGATTAATGTGAAGGTTTTGTGCTTTTAGCCATGTAGTAATTTCATTGAAGCAGTCTGATAGTAGTTTTATTGGTAAATTAGGAATCGTGAAAGGGATGTACATCATAATATCATCTGCGTATAGATGATAGTATACTCCGAATTTTTTAAAGATATCACTGACAGGTTTTATGTAAATGTTAAACAGGAGGGCTGATAGTGCGGAGCCTTGTGGGAGACCAATTTCTTGATCAGGGATCTTATTTCCCATGCTACGGGCATTTATACACATTGAACATAAGAACATAAGAACATAAGATATGCCATACTGGGTCAGACCAAGGTCCATCAAGCCCAGTATTCTGTTTCCAACAGTGGCCAATCTAGGTCATACGTACCTAGCAGTTTCCCCATATGTTTCCATATGTTACCCCTTTTACCCATTTCCATAAAAGGTATTTAATGTATCACTTACTTGGGGGCTTTCACTTACCTGGGGGCTTTCTTCACCTATCCCCAACAAAGCTAGTTTAAAGCCCTCTTCAAATAGATTAGCCAGTCTACTACTGAAGACACGTCAACCTTTCTTGGACAGATGGACGCCATCTCTGCTCTGCAACCCTTGGAACAGCATCTCATGGTCCAGGAAACCAAAACGCTCTCAATGACACCATCCACGCAGCCATGCATTCATCTCCAGGATGCGAGCCTCTCTGCCTTGGCCTTTACCCTCAACAGGGTGGATTGAAGAGAACACCACCTGTGCACCTATCTGCTTCATCCTCTGTCCCAGAGCTATGAAGTCACTTTTGATATGCTCAGAGGGATACCTGGCAGAATCATTTGTTCCAGCATGGATTAGCAACATTGGGTAATAGTCAGTGGGCTTGATGAGTCTCGGCAAACTCTCCGTAGCATCTTGGATTTTGGCACCAGGCAGACAGCTTACCTCTCTGGACGATGGCATTGGGGGAAGCCTCTGATGCTGTCAAACCAATGGTGGGAGGGGGGATCAGGCCTCTGGGCCACAGGGAGCTGCTTCCCTATGGTGGCCACTAGTGGCCTGAGCGTGTGGCGCTGGAAATGCAAATGCAGGCTATGTTTCCACCTTCTCGGTTTTGTCAGTGGCGGGATCGTTCCAAAGTGGTTCTTGTTCAGATTGAATCCCACCACTGACTGCAACATGTATTTTAAGTATTATCCTAAGCTAGCAGGTGCCTCTACCCAGGGCTAGTACTACCATTAGATGAACCTAGCGCAACGGCTCTCGTGGGACACGCAATGCTGCTGATAACACCCCTCTCCAGAACTGATCGCTGTGGCAATAGTTGCAAAGATCCCTTCAGTACTTATCTTCCAGCTTTGGTGCTGCGGAGCTGTTTGCTTCTACCCCTTTCCGATTCATGATCCCAACTTAATGTTTGCATTAAATAAATAAATAAATAAATAAGCCGGCATCGGGCAGTGGAAGCAAACAGCCCCACAGCACTGAAGCTTGAAGGTAAGCTCCACTGGGCTGTTTGTAGCTATTGCTGCTGCTGTCGATCCCAGAGAGGGACAGCAGCAGTGGCAATGGGTGCTGTGGGGAGGGGGGCACAAGGGATGAGATGCACTTAGGGCGCCTCATTTCCTTGCAGTGGCTCTGCCTCTACACTCTACTCCCACCCCAGGCATGGGTAACATGGTGACTCTGTTAATATACTTGCTGAGCAGCGATCATGCTGGAACTATCCATATAGATAACTATGCCTGCTGCTAACTAGTTCCAGGGGTGAGATTTTAAACCAGCCCTGGATTTCTGACAGACTCATTCTGATTTTATTTAAATAGTTTTTCTATAATGCTTTATCCTGTGGTCAAAGTGGTTTACATTGTAACATGTTTATCAACTTGGAGAAAACATTTAACAGTAACTTGACTTGGGATAATTAGGGATACATTTTTAGCATTTAGGTAGTCATGGGAAGGTGCTTGGGGTGGGGGGACGAGTCAACTTGGAGGGGATTGGCAGGAGAAAAAGGTGGGGGGGGTAGGGACTGAGGAACTGTTGTTAGTTGTCTGTGTGCTATGTGGTGTTGTCTGAGAAGCAGTCATTGAATATGTGGGTCTTGAGGGCTTTTCTGAAAGATGTTCTGTCCTTTGTGGTCTGAAGCTTGTCCAGGATAGAGTTCCATAGAGAGGGAGCATATAGGGAGAAAGCTGTTTTTGATGTGGTGGTGATGGTTTTGGTATAAATTGGAATATTAATGTGTTTTGGGAGCCAGTTCATCTGTTTCTGTTAGGTGCTGTGAGGATTTATTTATTTTATTTAGACAGATTTGTATGCCACCTTATCCTTCAATCAAGGTGGTCACATCACATCACAATTGGAGGGTTAGATTTAACATTAGGGTACGTGTAAACATTTGGACAGTACACTTAACAGTATTTAGATAGTACAATTGAGGGTTAACATTTAACGGGAGAGTATTTAATAACTTGGTATGATATACTTGTGTGTATGGATAGGATGAGTGCGTGTTTAGTTGGCGGAGGAAGTAGTATATCTGTTTAGGTAGGGGATGTTGCCTGAATGCTCATATGTTTCTATAAATAAGAATGTTTTGAGGTCTTTGCGGAAGTCTGTAAGGTCATCTAATTCCCTCAGGCTCGTTGGGAGGGAGTTCCATAGTGTGGATGCCAGTAGTGATGGTGCTCTTTTTGAAGTTGTTTGTTTGGTTTTGTGATAGCCTGCAGGTGTGCCGATTATGTTGTTGTTATTGGTTCTTCTTAGTCTATTGCTGATATCCCTTGTTATAATGTTTTGGAGTATGTCTGCTGAGAGATGGTGAATGATTTTGAAGATGATCATGATTGTTTTATATTTAGCTCTTGCCACCATTGGGAGCCAGTGAAGTTGTTGTAGAACAGGAGTGATGTGCTCAGTCCTTGGAGTGTCTGTAATGATGCGTGCTGTGGTGTTTTGTACCATCTGTAGTGGGTGGAGTGTCTGCTGAGGAAGGCTTTGATATAGTGAGTTTCCGTAATCAAGCAGTGGTATAATGAATGCTTGACATACTGTGCGGAAGTGGTCCTGACGGAGCATTGGTTTGATTTGTCTGATTGTCCTCAATTGTTGATAGGCCTTGTTTGCGGTTTTGGTGATGTGGGATTTCAGGTTCAGAGCTCTGTCTAGTGTGATGCTCAGATACTTAACTTCTTCTTTGACTACTATGTGTTTCTCTAGGATGTTGATGGTTTGTGGAGGTATGGAGGTGGAGTTCCTGGTGACGAACATTGCCTCAGTTTTATCGTAGTTGACGGTTAAGTTGTTGGCTATGAGCCAGTCATTTATGTCTTCGAGGCATTTGGTTATTGTTGTGGTGTTTAGTGCTAGTAGGTTGATTGGAGCATACACCTTTATGTCGTCAGCATAAATGTGATAGTGAAGTTTGTGGTTCTTGATGATGTTGCATATGGGCTGTATGTAGATGTTAAAGAGCATTGATGATAGGGCTGAGGATGAGGATGTCTTTCTATTTTATATGTTCAGTTACGGGTAGCCAGTGTAGCTTTTTGAGCAGGGAGATTATGTGTTCTGTTCATTGTGCATGGCAGAGCGCGTGTGCTGCTGTGCTGAGAGCAAGTTGGATCATGAAATGGTGTCTGTTTTTGGTAGGCCTTGGAAGATAATATTACAGTAGTCAATGTGTGGAAAGACAGTTGCTTGGAGAACTGATTGAAAGTCATAGTGAGCTAGGAGAGATTTGAGGTGCTGTATTGTTTTGAGCTTGAAATATATGCTCTTTGTGATGTTCCTTTATGTGTCCAGAGAGAGGCATTGATCAAGGATAACCCCTAGATAGCATATTTCTTGTTTGTCTTGGATTTGGGTCCCATCAAGGTTTATGGTGCTTGGTGGAGTAAAGCTACTGTCTCTGGTAATGTAAAGGACTTCTGTTTTCTTTTTTTTATAGCCATGTTGTGTATAGTGAGCCATTGTATGACAGCTGAGAAGCATTATGGGTATGATTATCTGGGTTGATTATGTTGATGGGTGCATAAATCTTAGCATCATCAGCATATATGTGGTATAGAATGTTGAATGCTTTTATGACTGTGCAGATTGACTGAAGGAAAATGTTGAAGATTAATGAAGAGAGAGCAGGGCCTTGAGGGACTCCTTGGGTTTGTGTGTATGGGGCTGATTTAGAGGTGCCTGTTCTTACTTGGAGTTGACGGTCTGTTATGTAGGATTTGAACCATTTGAGATGAGTGTCAGTTAAACTGATTTCTTGCAGTCACTGAATGATTAGGTTGTGTGGTATTGAACTGAATGTTGCTTTTATGTCTAAGAAGATGAGTATAAATCCTGTGTTGGGTTTGTCAGTGCTCTTAATTAAATTATCTAGTAATGTTGTTTCTACTCCATTGTGAAGTCTGAATCCATATTGTTGGTGATCAAGTGGGAAATGCATTTATATATGCTCCTGGAGTTGTTGAAGTATGATTTTTTTTCTAGTATTTTAGCCATGAAAGGGAGGCTGGCTATAGGCCAATAGGAGGTTGGCTGATTGATGTTGTTAGATATGCCTTTTCTTACTGGGTGGATGGAGGCCATCTTGAGTTCTGGTGGTATATATCCTTGTTGCAAAGATAGTTGGGTGAATTTTACTATTGTTGGAGTGAGTTCCTGTTTTGCACGCTTGATCCAGCAGACTGGACATGTGTCAAGTGGGGAGGTGTTTATGTTGATGCTGGTGATTTTTTCTAAGTGGTCTGGTGTGATCTTTGTGAATGTATTTTAGATGTTCTGTGATTCTATCCCTTGCTGGTTTGGGGTTTGGTATGCTGGTGGGGGTTATGCTATTGTTGTGAGATGAGGTTAGGGTCTGGAAGTAATCTGCCATCATTTGGGAGGTTAAGTTGGTCTTTTCTGTTTGTTGTATTCTATCTTTTGTTAGAGATTTTACTACTTCAAAGAGCTCTCGGGGGCATTTGAGGAACTTTTGGAACAGCTCTTTTGCCCTTGATACATAGCTGTTTGATATTCCTGTAGCTTATATCTGTTTAGGCTGTCATATGATCTGATGTTTCTCCATTTTCTCTCTGTAATGTGGCATGTATGCTTTATGTCTTTTAGTTGAGATGTGTACTAGGTCGCTGTTTTTTTACTTTGTGGCTGGAGGTGGGTGTTTTTTGTGCTGCTGCTTGTCACCAGCTCTCCTTAAACCCCCGTGTATAAGTGGGTAGAGGTTAAGGGAGTGGTTCTTCCCCACTGAAGCAGCTACTTTACAAATCCTGAAGCTGGGCTTTTTGGGAAATGTAGTCCCTTCACTGAATCAAATGAGGAGCAGTTGTGGAAAAAGTGGTTTAAGCAACCAAAGGATTTTATTTCCCCTCCCGGGGTGGATTTCACCATGAACAAAGTAACACAAACCAGGTATTTACTGGCATAAGGTAAAGGTTCTTTAACAGAAAAGGCTTACTTCAGCAATAACAGGTTGATATCTAGCATTCCAACGTAACCATGCTGTTTCTTCACAGCTCTCTGCTTCCCAATGCTAGTAGGGCTGTACTTTCTCTTTCAAAACATGCCTTCAGCGTAATGAGATTATTTCATTAGTAAGCGATATCGTACAGTCCATGATATCTTCATCAATATTCACACACTCAGGTTCAAAGTCCATTAACTCTTCCTGGCTAGAAGGAAATGTTTGTAACGGCACTCCTGATGCCACGCCCTTTCTAACGGCTTCAGGTTTCACTAGCTGTTCCTGAGTTAAATACTGGCTTTCACAAATGTTATCAGCACCGGTATTCTCTTCCCAGCTCCAACCCTCTGGGTAAATACAGTCACTGTAACTGCTTTTATACCAGCCTTTTGGCTTACCTTTTAGCCTAGCTGTTGGATGTTTTCTTTGTGGCTTTGGACTGGCTGTAGGCTCCCAACCTAAGCCTTGCACAGAAGATTTCACTTGCCTTCCTGGCTTCCTTTCACTTCTGTGTTCCCCCGGATACTGCAGGTAATCCACTCTGCCCTTATTATATCCTTCCTTTGGGGTTTCTTTTCTTTACCTGAAGAAAGACTCTGTCTCATCCTTCCACAGAGACTCTGGCTTTTTCCTGGCACTGCTGTCCTCACCGTAGCTCTCATTAGCTTCATTATCCAGCACATGCCTCTGCCCTTTCTTCTTCTGCTTCTAACTCCTCTTCTCCTAACTCCATAAGCTCAACTGAACTCTCTTTATCAGGGTGAATTCTAGGGCAGTGCTCAACTCCACCCCCTAGCAGGTGTCCTGCATTAGCTCGTGACTCATTCCCTGAATGATAGCACGGGCGTTTCTCTTGCCTCTGTGCTTGGTTTCTAAGGTAACCAGGAGCCATGTGCTTTTGTTTACCACTCAGCCCTACTCCTGTTCCTGGCTTTTTAGCTTCTCCTGACTGGCTGGAAAGGCCCATTATGTCACATGCTTCAGCTATTGTCTTGTTCCAGTTTTGTATGATGAAGTTGATGTCATCAGGAGTGTCCTGTAGTTTCAGAAGGATACTTGCTAGGAAGTCTTTTTTTGTCTAGTTTGTGAAACCTGCATGAGGTGGATACCGTGGCATGTTGTTCATAGTCATGCATGTTGTGCAGTATGTTAGCTGTGACCATTTTGTGATCTGGCCAGGGGACATCGACGGTTATGGGAGGATGATTTGCAGGACGAATATCATGTCAAAGGTATTCCCTCTTCTGTGGGTAGGCTGATTGACAATTTGAGTATAATCCAATGATTCCATAGCTCATGGAAAGCTTTTGATTTGTTGGTTGTGGTGGATGCTAGGTTGAGGTCACCTAGTAGCATAGGGTAGTTTGTATATGACTTATGATTGCATATTGCTTTTAGAATTGTGCCCAGCTAATCAGGGCCTGCATTGGGGGATCTGTAGGTGAGAAGGATGGTTATCTTGTCATTATTTATTGCAAGTGTGTCTAGCCCTTTATCCAAGGTTTTGGTGAGGGTATGAAAGTTGAGTTTTTTTCTCACTAGAATGCATACACCTCTTCCTCGGCATTGAGTCTTTGGAGAGCTGAATAGATGGTAATTATGTGGTGTGAGTTGGTTCAGCAGGACAGAGTCAGTCTCCGTGAACCAAGATTCTGTGATGTTTAGAATGACAATGCTGTTGGAGGAGGTCAGCCAGGAGTTGGATCTTATTTCTTGCAGAGCGTGCATGGAGAAGGGTGCACTTTAGTTGCAAAGCTGCGTTTGTGTGTATTTGGCGTGGTGATATATTTAGAGATGTTTGAGTTTTGATTTGAATGATATGATGTATGTGTCTAGGTCTGCTTCATTGATAGGTGTGGGGGTTATGATAAATGGGTATGGATAATTGGTATGCATGCAGGGTTAGGGGTTAATGCTGTGGTGGAAGAGAGATGTAAGGTGAAGGAAATAGCAAATAAGATGGTTAGCGGGGACATTGTTGGAGGTCCTTTCTGAGGCGTTGTGGTGTTAGTCTGGGTATTCTATGTTTTCTGAGAACTGGATTACTCTGGTTGGCCTTGGGATCTGATATATGAGGAGCAAGAACAGTTGTGTGCTTATTTCTGGGTTTGGGTGTACTTTAGATTGTAGGGGAGCGACTGATAACTATTGGTATGTTGAAGCGCAGGATGTTAGAATGTTCAGGCCAAGTTTAAAGTATATAGGGAGGAGTAGTGGCTCAGTGGTTGGGACAGGTTACCTCAGGCCGGAAAGCCAGGGGTTCAATTCCTGCATGGGGACAAGCAACTTCAGGCCGGAGGGATTGGGGTCTCTAGTCCCATGGCCACTCCTTGTGGCCTTGGGCAAGCCACTTAACCCTCCATTGCCTCAGGTACACTTAGATTGTGAGCCCTTTGGGGACAAGGGAATAAAAAGTACCTGTTAGTATACATGTAAACCGCACTGATTCTAAATAGTGCAGTATAAAAAAGAAAGATGTAAATAAATAAATAAATAAAGTAACTGTTTGACACTGTGCTCTTTACAATTTTCTAGTGAGATGGGGTTGTGGAGGGGTTACTCACAGACTCCTGAGTTATGGCCTTCAGAATAGCTGTTGTTGTTGCTGCTATGTCAACTGTGGTTGTAAGCAGACAAAATCATCATTGGGAAGCAGTGTCTGCTGTGGAGGTCGTTGGTGGGGGCTGTGTGGGGTCTTCTTTGGTGCTGTATTGTGCTGGACCTCACCTAAGGGCCATGTCAAAGGGCCCTCTGGTGAGGCCCTCAGGCGTGGGCAGGCATGAACACACTGCCTTTTGAATCACTGGGCTGCCGGACTGATTGGTTGTGCCAGTGGGGAGCAGGGAGGATCTTACCTTTCTGCTCCCTGCAGGTCTCTCGGATCGGACCCTTTTCAAATCCAGGCTGATAACTCACCTCTTCTCTGCTGCTTTTGGATCTTGACTCACCTGATCTGCTTGTGTTTCTTTAACATTCCCCCTTGATGTATCCCTGTCTACACCTACTGTGTTGTCTGTTTTGACTAGATTGTAAACTCTGTTGACCAGGGACTGTCTCTTACATGTCTGTGCAGCACTGCGTACTCTTGTAGCACTATACAAATGCTAAGTAGTGGTATTAGTAGTAGATCCGGTGGATGGAGACCGGGTGTCTGAGTGCGCTGCCTTTTGAATCACTGGGCTGCCGGCTGATTGGATGTGCCAGTAAGGAGCAGGGATGAGCTCACCTTCCCACTCCCTGTAGGTCTCTTCGATCGGTCCTGATACATTATGGGACTTGCAGCACTGATTCCAGGGGTAAGATCAGGGACTATAAATACCATTCTGCATTGCAATACAAATTTAAAACCAAAACTGGCCAAAGTCTCACTCCTGGAATTAGGTAACTTGGCAACTCTGCTCTAAGGTAACATTTTTTTGTTCAGACATCTTACCCTGTTTAGAATTTTTAGCTTATTGGAATTTTGCTGTTTACTTTTTTGTGTATGTTAATTTATTTGTATTTGTTTAGCAATTTGCTCTGCTTTTTGATTCTCCTGTTTCTCTTCACTCTGCTTTTTGCTTTCACTTTGGCTTTCTGCTGAAGCTACTATACCTCTCCTTATTTCACTGGCAGAAAATTAACCCTAGTCTTTAGCAGTAAACTTGGGATCTTCCTTTCTTAACTACTGATTTTATTTCCCTCCATCCCACCCTCTCCTCACCTACCCACCCCATGGGTTATGCTTCTTAAATAGGCTTTTAGGGGCTCAATAGAACTACTGCTGTCAGGTGTATCTCAACCCACTGGGGCTTCTCTCCTGCCTCACACCCATACTAGATAACTGCAACACCCTCTACCTTGGTCTATCGAAACAAGCAATACAACCCATACAGATGGCACAAAACACTGCTCCTGCTCCATCACCAGTAAAGTAAAACACAAGTATATCTCACTCCTCCTGAGACAGCTACACTGGCTCCCAATTGCCTACCGCATCAGATTCAGAACAGCCCTCAACATATTCATGATCCAGCACAACCTATCCCCAGATGTACTGAAAATCCTAATCAGCTCCAATACAAGCATTAGACACAGACGATGCAACAGCATGGACACTATTGTAACCCAACCACCTACACCAAAATCACCGGTCCACATCAACACGAGCCCTATCCCTCGCAGCACCGGCCCTATGGAACTCCCTCCCAGATGACTTGAGAGCTACCATCAATATCAAGGATTTTAGGAAGAAGCTGAAAACCTTCTTCTTCAGTGATCACTTTGGAGCCATCACATAATGCATAGCACCCCTTCGCCACAAACTCCACAATGGCTCCACTATGACCCTCGCACCGCCACTCCACACCCCCTCATCTTTACTACCAGATCCTTTCCTGCATGTCCCCCTTCCCGTCCCACTATGTAATTGTATCTGAGTTAACAGAAAACCACTTTGATTATAGGAGAAGGCGGTATAGAAAACCTGTTAAATAAATATATAAATAAATAATCCTATCATATCTCCTCTGATCTGCAGTCTCCCTTCCCATCTATTCCTATGGCTCGACATCACTTTCCCTTAATGTTAACTCTCCCTAATCTTTTCTCCTCATTCCAAAAACTTCAGATTCATAGTCCTTATCACCCATTCCTTACTCTCTATGCCACTCCTACCATTGTCTTCTATTCTTTCACCCACTCTTGAGCTTTGACATTTTCCTCCTCTCTTTTAGCCCTCTCCACTCTGAGAACACCTCACCTTCATCACCATCATGCTTCCTCTCTCCCTGTACCTTCCTCCTCCTGCTCTTCTCCTCTGGGGATATCAATCCCATTCCTAGCCCCCCTAGGCTTTTACATAAGAACATAAGATATGTCATAGTGGGTCAGATCAAAGGTCCATCAAGCCCAGTATCTTGTTTCCAACAGTGACCAATGTGGGTCACAAGTACTTGTCAGGTTCCAAAAAGTTAAATTGAACCATGCTGCTTGTCCCATAGGTAAGCAGTGGATTTCCCTGGTCCTCTTTAATAATGGTTTATGGACTTTTCCTCCAGGAATGCATACAAACCTCTTTTAAACCCAGTTATACTAACAGATTTTACTATTTTTTCTAGTAATGAATTCCAGAGATTGATTACGCGTTGAGTGAAAAAATAGTTTTTCAAATTAGTCTTAAATGTGCTACATTATAGCTTCACTGTGTGTCCCCTAGTCTTTCTACTTTTTGAAGGAGTAACAAACCAATCTACATTCATTATTTTATAGATCTCTATCATATCTCCCCTCAGTTGTCTATTTTCCAAGCTGAAGAGCCCTAATCTTTTAAGCATTTCCTCATAGGGATATCCTTCCATCCCTTTTACCATTTTGGTGGCTCTTCTCTCTACCTTTTTCTAATTATGCTATATCCCTTATAAGATATGGAGACCTGAATTGCACACAAGATTCAAGGTGTGGTTACACTATGGGGTATGTTTACTAAACCGGGTTAACCGTTAGCCCGGTTTAGTAAATATACCCCTATGGAGCGAAACAGAGACATTATAATATCCTTGGTTTCATTCTCCATGCCTTTCCTTCTTATTCCACAGTATATGTTTTCCTGGCCATGGCTGCACACTGGGCAGAGGGTTTAATGTATTATTCACGATGATGCGTAAATCCTTTTCCTGCATGGTGGTTCATGTGAAACCTTGCATTCAGGAACCATAGTTTGGGTTGTTCTTCTATATATGCATAACTTTGAACTTGTCCACATTAAATTTCATCTGCCATTTCATTGCCCCATCTCCCAATTTTTCAAGGTCTTCTTACAGCTTTTCACAATCCTCATGTTAACAACTTTTAATAATTTTGTGTCATCTGCAAATTTGATCACTTCACTTGTTGTTCCCATTTTCAGGTCATTTATAAATATGTTATAAAGTAGCGGGCCCAGCTCAGATCCCTGGCGTACTCCATTGTTCAGTTTTCTCCATTGAGAAAATTAGCCATTTAGCCCTACTAAATGATATAATGTTCAGAATGTTCTATGTATATTTCCTTTTGTTCATTGCAAACCGCCCCCGATCTCTGGAAGGGGCGGTATATAAAAGTTTCCAAATAAATAAATAACTACTCTGTTTTATATCTTTTAACCAGTTCCTAATCCACAGTAGTACACTGCCTCCTATCCCATGACTTTTTAATTTCCCCAAGAGTCTCTCATAAGGGACCTTATCAAAGATACACTATATCAACTGACTCACGTTTATCTACCTGCTTATTCACACCTTCCAAAAAATATAAGAGATGTGAGACAAGACTTTCCTTGGCTAAATCCATGTTGGCTTTCTGCCATTAAACAATGTTTAGTATGTTTGCTCTTTATAATGGTTTCTGCTATTTTGTCCAGTACTAATGTTAGGCTTAGTTTGTCAAATCACCCCTGGAACTCTTTTTTTTTTTTTTAAATTGGGGTTACATTGGCCACTTCCATACCAACTATTAAGCTTTGCAGTACCTTTTTTATCCCTTAGAGATCTTCTGTGTTTATCTTATGATTTCTTGTATTCACATAGAGTCCTAGTTTCTACCAACTGCACTGGCAGACTATTCCATGCATCTACCGCTCTTTCCATTAAGAAATATTATATCAATTTACTCCTGAGTCTATTCTCTTTCACCTTTGTCTTATGCCCCCTCATTGCAGATGTTTTTTCTGAATTGAAAGAGTCTCTCCTCCTGTGCATTTATGCCATGGAGGTGTTTAAAAAACCTGTCATATTTGCTCTCTCTCGCCTTTCTTGCAAAGTATACATATTCAGAAGTTTAAGTCTGTCCCCATATGCCTTATGACAAAAATCATTGACCATCTTGGTAGCCACTCTCTGCACTGACTCCATCCTGTTTATATCCTTTAGAAGGTGGGGTCTCCATAATTGTTCACAGTACTCCAAATAGTATCTCTGTATAAGTCTTTGGTGAGACCTTATCACTTCTTTTTCTCTGATGGCCATTCCTCTCCATTTGCACCCTTGCACCCTTCTGACTTTCATCATTGCCTTTTCTACCTGTTTAACTACCTTAAGATCATTAGAAACAATCACCCCTAGGTCTCAATTTTCTTTCATGGACAGAAGTACTTCACCTACTATACTGTACTGCTTCCTTAGATTTTTGCATCCCAAATAAAGATCTTGCATTTTTTAGTATCAAACTCAGCTGTCAAATTCTTGACCAAACTTAACCAGATTCCTCCTCATGTTATTTACACCTCCCTGAGTGTCTACCTATTTCAGATTTTAATATAATTCACAACGATTATTATATTATATATATCCCAAACTGGATACTAGGAGCTTTCAATCTACCAACCCTACAAGACACTCAAGCAACAGCATTACTCGATGCCCTCAAAGAACTAGGATATCAGCAACTAATCAATGAACCAACCCACATGAAAGGAAACGTATTGGACCTGATTTTCACCCCACATGAAAGGAAACATATTGGACCTGATTTTCGCCCCACTAACCACTTTTGACACAGCTTACGTCCCTTTGCTGTCCTATGCTGTGGTACCCTGGTCTGACCACAAGCTAATCATGTTTCAAATACCCGTATCTAACCACTGCCAGAAACCCCCCGGAAGTCAGAGGAAGCCCACAAGGACGCCAACACGAAGGTTCTGACATTTCGACAAGGAGACCATCCTGAACCAAACCCAGCCACTCCTCTCCATGACAGCACCCAGCCTTGACAAGTTGGTCTCCAGCTGGAATAATAGCCTCAGTACCATCGTACAATGCCCAGCATCTAACAAGGCTCCAAGGAAACGAGCCGCAGCGCCCTGGTACTCCAACAAACTGCGAACATCACTTCTCCACCTAAGAAAGCTCGAAAGACGCTGAAGGTGATCACACTCTTCAGAAGATCAGGACGCATATAACCTCCAACTGGCAAAACACCGCAATGCAATAACAGAGAAAATGAGGCCATCATACACTGATACCCTAAAACGGTTTCTAAGTAAACCACATGACTTATTCAACCTTGTCAAGAACCTAACAAAAGAAGCAGGCCCAGAGCAAAAAACTGATATCCACCCTCAAGATTTTGCAGACTTCCTTCAATCGAAATTATGCCAGACCAACAAGTCTGCACCACCCTCCACCGCCAAGAAACTGACAGCCACAACGCCACTGACCACCTTCACCACCCCGTCCAAGAAGCACATCAAAGACACCAGATACAACAACACATCAATAACACCGCACCACTGGACCCCTGCCAACATGGATTTAGAGAATCTCATGGTGTGGAGACGCTACTCACCACCCTCTTCAACAACATACTCACTGGAGTAGATAACATCCATCGCGGTGTCGTCCTTGTCTTCTTGGATATAGCTGCCTCATTTGACTCAGTAAGCCACGAGATTCTCCTGAGGCGGCTCGAAGAGAAGGGCATCTGCGACATAGCACTAACCTGGTGCAAGTCATACTTGTCTGACAGATGGCAGCATGTACGAACAGAGACCTCAACATCGGAACCTTGCCACCAGAAACAGGGCGTTCCGCAAGGATCCTCCCTATCTGCCCTGATGTTCAACCTTTACATGCAGCCCATCTGTGACCTCATCCGTTCATTTAATGTTGAATGCCTGATATATGCAGATGATGTTCTACTCTACATGCCTTTCCTAACTGACCAACTAGACCTCTCCCCACTAACAGACTGTTTTGAAGCAGTAGCCAACTGGCTCCAAAATCGAAACCTCCGGATACAGCACAAGAAGACAGAAGTTCTGTTCGTCACCAGGAACCAAAATTTCACCCCCCCCCCAGCCTACCTAAAAGTTAGGGAGGCAGAGCTGCAAACCAAGCCCACAATCCGATACCTTGGTGTCACCCTAGACGAACGACTGGACATGAAGACACACATTGGTAACATGGTAAGGGCAGTCTACCATAAGATCCGGACACTCAGACATTTACACCCCCTGCTACAACCAGATGATTTCCCATCAATCTTTCAAGCACTAACCATTCCACATCTCAACTACGCCAACACCATCCTGCAAGGACTCCCACAATCCACCCTGAGTCTGCTCCAACTCGCCATGAAGACTGCGGCCAGAGTTCTAGATGGCACCTCCAGGCGCGACCATGTGATGCCCACCCTGAAAAATCTCCATTGGCTCCCCATCCACAGTAGGATCGCCTTCAAGACCTTGCTGCTAACCTTCAAGGCCTTTAACGGGCTCTCCTCCTCCTCACTTACGGACCTTACACACATTACTCCCCCTAACAGGGCCAGACAATCTGCAGCAATAAACACATTGACAATCCCCAAAACAGTGACCCAATGCACTCAGGCAACAGCAAACAGGGCATTTAGGTACTGCGCACCCAGATGCTGGAATGCCCTACCACTCAACATACGGGGAATCCCTGACCTAACACAATTTAGGAAGGCATTGAAGCGCCACCTTTTCCTCAAGTACTACCCAGAGGAAGGAACACCAACATGCCTCACACACACTAAAGTGCTATGGCAAATCTGTAATCATGTCCTGATATGATGCATATATATCTGTAAATAGTTACCCTGGTTATCCAAGTTGAATCCCCTGTTAATTGTAATTACGGAGTGTGATAAGGAAGCTTATCATAGCTCAGGAAGGAGCTATAGAAAAGCTGAAGTGGCTCTGAACAAGCAACCTGTCAGTTCTGGTAGAAATAAGAAAACAGAATTTTCCCATAAAAGACTACCAGTCCCAGAATGCACCAGGTTTCCAACAGCCATTAGAGGAGCTGAAGTGGGGAAACATGTGTTCAATCAGGAGGGCTATGAGGTAATCCCTAAGCACTCATCTCAAAGGGCAGGGCCTGATTCAGCACAGCTGCGCTGTATTAGGGGGGAGCACTCATCTAAGCAGAATAAGAGTAGAGTTTATTCTACAGATGACCATCTTCATGATCACCTTGGATATTCAGAGAAGGATCATCAGTTTCATCTGAAGGATCATTAGAAGCAGAAGCCAAACCGGACGGACAGAGAGGGAAAGAGACCCTTTGGAAGAAGGAAGAGAAAAGCCTTTGAGAGGTCTAGAAGAGTCCAAAGCAGTACGTATACTGGGAGGTATTCCAAGGGCCAGCATACACCATTGGACTGGGGAAAGCCAGAGGAATGGTGCTGCAGAGCTAGGAATCACCAGAGGCTACCTGTGAGGGAGACGGCTGCACGTGGAAGGGACCCTAAGACCTGTGCCAGAAGGTATGTGAAGAGAGATCCAGTGTCCAGGGATCTGGATTGGAAGGCTGGACATAAGAACTGGACTACATACTGGCCAGGCTATATAGAGAGGAACTCTAGCAGCAATGGAAGCTCAGGTATGAACACTGATCTATGCCCTAGCTATAACCTTGAAAGACAGCAGGGAAACAAGTATTCTCCTGAAAATGCTCCATTGAGAGATTCATCTGTGCCAATCCATGATATTGAACCCATGCTTGTTGAACAAGGGGGAATAATAGCAGATGAGGATCCTGTTTATATGGACTGCTTTCTATCTAAACTCCGTTGGTAACTTTCTGTTATAAAGTACAGCAACCATCACAAAGAAATACAAATTTGTTCTTTAATCTACTCAGAAAAGCTCCTGAAGCAGGATTTGACCCACACAGTGGAAGGAAAGCCAGCTAAGGGGTTTCAGCTGGTAACTGCTAGCAATTAAGCCTTACCTAATTGCTTGTGAGCTAGGAGAGAAACACTTCTGTATCTATGTGGGAAGTAATCAGAAGTTAACCTGAAAAGAACAGTTTGTTTCTTGCTTTGTGGCTTTTCATTTGTTGTTTTCCTGATTTTGACTTTGTTTTTCCAAGTTAACACTGAAAGCAAGTTACCTAATTTATGTGCTACCAAGCATATCTGTGTTGGGAGAAATAACCCCATAAATAAATATCTTATTGGCTTTACCCAAGAGCACAACTAAATTATTGTCAGCAGCTGTGTCTGGTGTGAATGAACTACATTGCCCACAATCCCTTGCAGATCATATAGATATATGCACTTGCCAAGAGTGTGAAGATTCTCACCCAGGCAGCCGTCTGACAGGAGTAGTTTCTGCGCCGTAAAATTTTCTGTTCCATGTAAACCGCAGTGATGTTGAATAGCGCGGTATAAAAGAAACTGTAAATAAATAAATAAACAAGATTAGCAGTGATGTGCTTCAGAGATCAGGGTTAAGTCCTACTCCTCAGAGTGGGCTCTGTTTATCTGTTTATTTTTTTGCTTCCCCCTCAACCAATTTCTAACCTAGTCAGTCACTTTGGGGTCCATCCCTAGAGTGCTTATTTATAAGTTGCTTGTGTGGAACAGTGTCTAAGTCTTTATTGAATCTAATTACATGCTCTTTCTTGGACCAACTCTGATCACTCAGTCAAAGAAATTGTGAGCAGTGCTGAAGTAACCCCTATGGTGGAATTAACCCACGGAAGAGTTTGCAGAATTGCTGAAGTAATGGGACAATTGCAATAAGTTATAAAATGATGGAAGCTGCCACGGTTGGGAATTCTCTGGGAAAATGTGGCTCTGCCCCAATCATATGACGTACAAGGACAGAGGAAGCACTCTTATGGTATATCTGACAATGGGCATTCAAAATGTGATATATCACTCACCGCTTGGTTGGAGACCTCTCCGGCTGGATATGGAACATAGTCATAGCAGCAGATGGGCTTTCCTTCCTTGGCTAACTTCCTAAAGCCTGCCGGACAACTCTGACTGCATCTCGACTGTGGAGGCATCTATGAAATGAGAAATAAATGTGGATAACTGGAAAATGTTTTTTAATTGCAGTGTTTCTTATCTGTCTACTTATGGCCCAATTCTGAGCTTTTCTCTTCAAGAACTTATTACCAAGCCCTTCAATAGAATACAGTGCTGAGTTATGAGCTATATTTTTAAAAAGTAATTCTGAAAGAAGTTTCTATCTGAAATCTGCAGGGGCATACTCAAAGGAATTTAGATAGTTTGCAGACCTGTAAACCACATAAATCTGCTTAGCGGGATATTCAGTGGCCCTTGCCCCATTTGTAAAACTGAACATCCCTTTATAGCCCAGTTCAGCACCCCGATACTAACCACTTAGCATCGGAGCATTCTGGGGGGCAGAGCAGTGGGGGCAATGAAGGTTATCCCATTAGTGGATGTGTTGAGCCCCTAACTAGCTAACCTAAAAGGGCTAACGATAGGCAGAAAAAAGACTGCCCAAATCCACAATAGAACATTGTCTCCTATCTCATGACATTAAATCTCCTCAATTCTCATGAGAGACCCTGTCAAAGGCTTTCTGAAAACCCAGATACATTATATCAGCCGGCTCACCTTTATCTACCTGTTTATTCAAATAACGTAGTAGAGGCAAAACTTCCCTTGGCTCATGATTATCTGTATGTTCAGTAATGTTGTTCTTTATAATGATTTCTACCATTTTGCCTGACACTGATGTTAGGATCACTGATCTGTAGTTTACCGGATCACCCCTAGAACAAACTGGCATCACATTGGCCATTCTCCAATCTTCAGGTACTATAGATGATTTTATTAATAGTTTACAAAATACTTTTAGTAGGTTTGCAATTTTATTTCTGAGTTCTTTCAGCTCCTCCGAATGCAAACCATCCATACAAGGTGATTTGCATTTCTTTAGTTTTTCAAATCGCCCTATTACATCTTCAAGGTTCAGCCAAATTTGTTCATTTCCTCTGATTTATCACCTGTAAAGTCACTTCTATCATGAGCATCTCCCGGACATCTTCAGTAAAGATCAAAGCAAAGAATCTATTGTCTGCCATCATCTTAAGCCCCCCCCCCTTAATGCCCATTTTATCCTCTCTCATTGAGTGATCTAGCTGATTCCCTAACAGACTTGTTAATTCAAAAGTTCTTAAAAATGTCACAATACTGAACAAATATTCAGTTCTATAAAATAAATATTTAGGTGTAAACTTCCAATTATCATATTAGCCATATTAGTGAAAAATCAAAATGCTGTGATACTTTCTATCACAATAAGATATAAAGCAGTTGTATATTCCAAGGTGGGCTTTATGGGGTGGTTATTGGGTGAAGTTGTTGACCTTATTGTGGAAACGTTTGAGGATCCAACTTGTGTCTTATCCTGTCTCAGTATGACCCCTCCTGATGTCTTTTATGAGTAAATTCTCACTCAACTTTATTTAGATAAAATATTTCCTCTTTTATTGATATCATTTGCTACTACTACTACTTAAATTTGTATAGTGCTATAAGGTATACACAGCATGTAAAAAACAGTCCCTGCTCACAGAACTTACAATCTATTAGGACAGATGCATACATCAAACAGGGTTAATGGGGAACTAGGATAAAACAAAAGGAGGAAGGGTGGTCAACAGGAGAAAAATATAATTGAGTCTAAATGGTGTTATCCCTATTTACTGCTTGGTTATATTAGTATAAAGAGGAATTTATAGTTATCAGTAAGACTGTAGTAGTTATTCTCACCACAGGACAGCATACATGATATTTGCATGGTTTGTTGACTTCCATCATGCTCTAATATTTATTATTTCTGATCTGAGTGAAGACGCTCTCCAACACAATCGCCTTTTCATTGATGGTGAAATCTTGGCCTGGGGGAGCATAAGGGTTATAACTTCCAACAGTCTCTGCACTCTGTGTCCCATTGGGTAGATGGTCTATGTTGATAATATCATATCCAGTGGAGAAATCACCATTCTCATCAAAAAAGATCTCTTCACCCAGCATGTTCCTAAAATGGACGTTCTTCAGATAATGATGAAGCTAAAGCATGAGAGAGAGATTTTCAGTAGTGTCCCCAAATGTGAGATACACATGTCAAGCTCATATGACACCAGCAGAACCATAAGAGCTTCAGAGAAGGGTAAAAAAATGTTAAAGGGTGTGAACCATCTCCCTTATGGGCTCTTCCCCTTGCAGAAGAGAAGACCAAAAGGGGATATGCTAGAAGTCTGTAAAATCATGAATGAGGTAGATTAACATTTCAGACAACACAAAAACAAGTCATACTCCTGCTGGAATTCTGCAAATGAAATTCAAGCTTCTGTGCCAAAAGATCTGAATTATGCAAAATTCTGTATGCTTTGTCATAAAAATAAAATATATTGCTTCTGAGTGATGCTTAATTTAAAATACACTGCAGAAAATAAATTATTGTTTGCAGAATTCTAGAAGGAGTAACAAGAGGACATATCATGAAATAAAGTTCCTGTATGATACTTACGGGTTATTGTTTACATATGGAAATGAGCTACATGAAATCAAACTACTGTTTGGAATCTACTAGTATTTGTGACCTGGATTGGCCATTGTCCTTGAGAGGATTCTGGGCTTGATGGACTTTGGTCAGACTCAATATGACTTTTCTTATATTCTTATGAATAGCACAAGCTATGCAAGAAAAAGGTGAGCTAATGTTACCCATGGAAAAGACAAACATTTCAGGTTGTTTTCTATAGTTCCTTTTGAAATTATGGGGCCCTTTTTGCACTTAGTGCATATTTAGTAATAGTGATATTAATGGGAAAAATAAAAAAAAACACTACTGAGAAAGCTCATAAAAAAAGATATAAATTTTGGAAGGATCTATGTTCTGTCCCCCTACAAGGTGAATGATTCCACAATGAAATAGCGCTGATCATCTTTATTGGACAGGTTTCCTATGGCATGCACATGTTCCGCAACAGCAGGGTAGGCATGTCAGAAAGGGCAACTGGACAGATGCTGGAAAATGGAATACAGAGGGCTGCAGGAGGCACATGCTGTAGTACAGCTGGGGCACAGTGTGGACTAGGGAGATGCCGAGGTGGCCCATAGGAATGCTGAAACAGTAGAGCAGCCAGACAGCAACTGATGAGGGCCCAACATGGGCACGAGTGTGTTTCCCACAGTGTCACAGGGGATAGTACCCAGCAGGTACCCCCAAGGGCACAGAACATTGGCAGGCGGTGGTGGGGGGGAAGCGCGGACGTCTATGCAGGCACCCCTACTCCAGAACTCGCACCATAGGCAGCCGCCTACTGGCACACTGGATGGCCTGAGACTGCGCACCACCAGCATCACCAGCAGAAGGGCATGTCAGCATGGTGGCGAAGGGGTACTGGTGGTGGAGAGGGCAATGGCATCTGCCCATAGCAGACCATGGCCTAGCCCTGTTTAGGTGGGTGCCGTGCACTGCAACAGACAGGATCTGTCTAACGAATAGTCATGGTATCCCCAGGAAATTAACTGCCCCTGTGGCAACACTGTGGTGCAGTACACACATCCAGTGTGCGCAGGAGCAGAAGGTCACAGGTTCAAATCCCAGCTGTGGCTTCTGCCAACCCAATTCCCATATTTTACCCACTACTAAACCGTGGTAATAAAGACTGAACCTTTATTGCACATAAAATAAACATGCCTGAAACGCCTATATTTTACCCTAAAGAGCACACACACCATAAACATGTGCAATACCTAGAGCAGAGTTTCCCAAGTGCAGTCCTGGAGGGCCAAACACCATTCAGGTTTCATGTTGTCTCTAATAAAGATGCCTGTGCTGCATGTCTATGCGCCGCCCCCATGGTATGCAAATGTATCTCATGCATATTTATTAGGGACAGCATGAAAACCCAAACAGTCTTTGGCCCACCAGGACCGGAGTTGGGAACCTCTGCCCTAGAGCAGTGGCCAACAGGGGCATAAACACCCACAGCCACAGGCTCCACTACCCAAAGCCCCAGGGAGAGACAGGCTGTTGAGCCCTGCGTGCAGCAGCATCTCCCAATACTAGCACTTGCATACCTTAGCAATGCCGCCCTAAACCTGGGAATACGTTACACATATATCAAAAGGTTGCAATGATTAATGGCAGATAGCAAGTCCTAAGTTAAGCACAATTTGCTGATTGAGCTGCATCATAGCAACCTTTCTGATGCCTGTGGAGTGTGTTTCAGTTCTGGTTACTGACAGTGTTTACCACCCTGGGGAGTGAACCTAACAGTATTGCATACCATAGCGATGCCTGCAGTGTGCCCAGGACTGGTGCGGTGGCAATGGCTGCCAAAAGTCCCTATATTTGCAAAAAGCTTGCATAGGTGTGGGAGTGTGCGTCTGTCTATCCCAGGGGTCCTCAAACCTGTCCTGGAGGGCCACAGTCCTGCCGGGTTTTTGGGATAGCCCTAATGATTATGCATGAGATATATGTGCATTAGAGACATCCTGCCAACCTAACTGGTTTGTGGCCCTCCAGGACTGGATTTGGAGACCCCTGCCTTACATCTCTGTCATTTAAGATTGTGAGTGGGCAAAGTACAAATGTCCTAGACATCAAAAGAGTAAATAGAATTTGTCACATTCCCCCTCACTTCTCACCACCACCAAAACGTTGTCAGGTTGGCAGGATGTCTCTAATGCACATACATCTCATGCATAATCATTAGGGCTATCCCAAAAACCCGGCAGGACTGCGGCCCTCCAGGACAGGTTTGAGGACCCCTGGTCTATCCAGTGTGTGGTGGCTGCCAATACCTTACTCAGCCCACACTGCTTGCACTGTTTCCAGTGTTAGCCTACCAATGTGCATAATGAGGAGCAAGGTAATGTGGGTATAGCACGGACAGGGCGGCCTGGGCAGGATGCATCTACATAGGGCAATGGCTGGGACATTATAGTGCCCGGCCACCCCCTGCACGGACAGGGCGGCCACAGCATGTCCTGCTGGGAGGTCACTCTCACCCTGACTGAGCAGTGTCCACGGCATGGCTAGGTTCCCCCATAGTGCAATATAGTCTATCTCTCAAGTGTTTTTTATGGGTTCTCTTTTCTGGGGTCCAATCACTGAATTATCTGCTTGCTGGGTGTGCTCACATCTCCTCCAGGAACATACACTATGGACTAGCTAGCAGACTGTCTGCAGTTAGTATGTATATGGCTGGAATGCCTTGCAGGGTGCAGCGGCTGGAGACTCACTGTGCTCGCTGCTGGAGAATGTCAGATAGTGGTGGGAGGCAGCTGAGCATTTCCAGGCCTACTGTCTGTCTGCCATTGCCTTATGGATGCGTACAGATCTGCATTGACTGTCCTGTAGGGTGTCTGTTCCCCAGCAGGACTGGGGTTGATGGTCCCCTCTACTGCCACCATTCCAGGGATGTAGAATGTGGATCTGTTGGTGGGAGATCCTGTTCCCCACTCTGCAACCCAGAGGCCGGGTTGGGTGGTGGTACATGATCCGCCTATGGGTCCAAACACCCCCCTTCAAGTACATCACGTGACCATGGCACCCACACAGAATGTGCACTATTCTGGGTGTATCAGAGTCCATAAGGGCTAGATGCAACTGAGAAATACAGATCGACACAGGTGTATCCTAGGTGTGTCTGCAGGAACTACATATCACACACTAGCACTGATGGGGACCTGCAGCATGACCTATCTGAGCCATGTCAGGTGCTACAGACCTGGTGCTGGGTGCCCCACCTCACCCTCAGGGTGAGCACAGTACCCGCACAATGTGATGGTCTGTAGCTACTCTGTGACAGTGATACACACGGTCAGTTCCCCCTACCAGGCCCAGGTGCTGTGGGGGTGCATACCGCATGCTGTGATCATCTGTAGACTGCTGATCTGCATGTGTAGTACATCATGGTTACGGGTAGATTAACCCTATCCAGGTATCCACAGCGGACAGTTTGTGTGGTGACCTGCAGTCCATTTGTAGCCAGCCAGGGTTTTGTTAGCAGCTATTCGGATGTAGCCCATTGGTTTCTTCACTGTTTGTGGAGGCAGAGGTCATGGGTATGATCCCACAGTGTTGTTATTTGATAGGGCTTTCAGAGGCATTTTCTGTTTTTAATTTAAATTATTGCTGCCAGCAAAAACACACTCACAGTGCTGTAACCTTAAGGTGCCTCATAAGGCGCCCCATAGGGAACATTATAGGGTGCCTTGGCGGACAGTGCACTTTATAATGTGCAATCTGGAGTGCCTTATAGGGCACTTTATACGGCACCTTAGGTTACGGCACTGTGAGGGTGTGTTTGCTGGCAGCACTAATTTAAAGTTAAAATGAAAATGCCTCAAACAGCACTGCTTAAAAGTAAATGGCAATGCCTCAGACAGCCTTATTCAGTAAGCTCACTGGGGGATTAGACCTCATGGTCTCTGTATCAGCAGTCAGTATATTAACCATTGTGCTACACCTCTACTACTGTGTTTGCAGGTCAGCGCGCCTAGTTAAGGCTAACGCTTGGTAACGCGTGTGGCTCACTCTCGCCCGATAATGAGCACGGCGCACTTCATCGCGCGATAATGCACGCAAGCCCGGAACGCCAATTCCTTTTATGGCATCCTTCACATTATCACCGGGCGCACTTTGGGACGGTTTAGTAAACATACCCCCAAGGGTTTGATTCCCACTGGCACTCCTTGTGTCCTTGGGCAAGTCACTTTATCCTCTATTGCCTCTGAGGAAAAGGCTGGCAATCTACTTCCAGTGATACATTGCCAAGAAAACTCAGAGGTAGCTGGGTCGCTATGAGTCAGCACTGACTTGATGGCACTAAAAAAATATAAATTGTTTCATGAGTCCTCTTTCTTTTCACAACTTTTTGTATCAGTTAATATTTTCCTTTTCTTTTGTGATATTGAAGGTTTTCACATTAAACTTGTAACTTTTCCAAAATAACCCTTTCTCAATTATTTTGAGAAAAAAAAATCTAAGAATATATTCACCTCCACATCATTTTTTAAAACTTCTCACCACAAACATAGAATACATTTAGTGCCTACAAATTCTGCCCCGATTTATAGAAAAGGAAAATGATGTTCTCCATTTATTTAATGTCAGTGACAGCAGGTTTGCCCACAGAACCCTCTAAGTCATGTACATACGATAGTAAGGATGAGTTAAAGGTCACCAGGAGTGGCGCAACGTTATGAGGTACCCTAGTAGCCTAGTGGTTATAATAACAATCTAGTATTGACGCGATCGGGTTTTGATTCCCACTGGCACTCTCTGTGTCCTTGGGCAAGTGACTTTACTCCCCATTGGCTTGGAAGAAAAGGCTTGGCAATCCACCTCTGGTCACACCTTGCCAAGAAAACCCAGATCAACAACAATCAGCACTGACTGGACAGTACTTACGGCAAACTCTCATTCCTGCTGCCCCTCTCTGGGGCCTGCAGTGGCATTAATGACATTCCAATGGCAAGGGACCATGCCATGGATACAGTGTAACTTCTTCATTGGGGGGGGGGGGAAACGGTGGGATTATATTTGCATATTCATTATGGCTATCTAAAAAAAACCACACTAAATGGACAGGAAGCCAATATATCAAACAGGCGAGGGATGAATTGATGCCCCCAAAATACTCGGAGGGAGCAAGGTTCTCATTCAGTGGCTGGGGAAATCCGCTGCTTTCCTCTGGGGCACGCAGCATGGAATCTGTACACCTTCTAGGAACCTGACAGGTACTTGTGACCTGCATTGGTCACTGTTGGAAACAGGATACTGGGCTTGATGGACCCTTGGCATATCTTATGTTCTTTTCGTTTCTCTCAGGATTGGATGGTCGTATCTTTACAGTGGAACAGCTGAACATGCAGGATCCTAGTCAAAGACAGGAAGAGTTTTCCGGGAAAGAAGAGGCACAGTGAGAGAAGATTTATACCAAGATATGCGACTGCTCTGTCTTCCACTTCTGAAATATTCAGTTATTTCAACATCAAATGAGTCTGATAATCATAAAATTCTTGTCATAGATCATTCAATCATCTTCAGCTAATCCTTAGCCACATTATCATCACCTTCTTCTTATCTTTCGCACTAGCTATGAGGCTTGAAAATATCTCGCAGTGACAGAGGTACATCATGCGCATTGTACAGACGATTAAACCTATGTCAGAACTACAAAGATTAATCAATAATTTCCCTGTTTCTACTTCTGTTATATCCTGAGAAACAATAAAGATAGCAAATACTCTTGAGAATTTTATGTTATTTACCAGTTAAGGTTATGTATTTGTAGGGTTACCAACTTTTTCACCGAGAAAAACCCGACACCTGTGGCTCGCCATGCTCCACCCATTCTCCGCCCCTAGTCCCACCCCTGCCCCGCCCCCAGCCCCACCCACAAAAATTACCGAGGATACGTGTAGGCTAACTTCCTTGGTCATATAATAATTAAACTGGGAACCCCAAAATCCAAACATGAAATGTACAACACTGGAGAAATAAAACTATAAAGTAATTTCCTCTTGCACTAAACAAAAACACAAAGATGTTATCAATACACACTTCCCAGACCAAACATATTCCAGCTAATAAATTCAAAATAAAAAGTATTTTTCTACCTTCTGTTTGGGCGTTTTATTTTCAGTTGCAATTGCTCCAGTCACTTTCTTCTGGTTTCTTCGTGTCTTCTGCGAGCTATCCATTTGTCCTTTCTTCTCTTTTAGATGTTTTCCATTCTCTCTCTATTTCTGCTTTAACATACTGATTGTTTCCCTTTTGCTCTGTCCCCCAATTCTTTCCTTATTCCTTTATCATCCATTTAAATTTCACCCTTCCATTCTCAAGCCCCTCACTCTCCCAATACCCAGCCCATCATAGACTTTTCTTCCACACAAAATACTTTTTCCCCTCTCCATTCTCATTCCCCATCTATTCTAGTCCTCCCCCAAAATCAGTTCCCTTATAGTTCTAGACCCACCCAGCATCCACTCCCTTCTAATCCCATTCTCCCATGCCCCACATCAGCCCATTTCCAGTCCTATTCCAGATCTTCATCAGCCCATTTCCAGTGCTAGCCCTCACATCACAGACCATTTCCAGTCCTAGCCCCCCTCCCCATCACAGCCCATTTCCAGTCCAAGTCCCCCATCACAGCCTATTTCCAGTCCTAGGCCCCCCCCCCATCACATCCCATTTGCAGTCCGAGTCCTCCCGCACCATCACAGCCCATTTGCAGTCCTACCCCCCCCCCCCCCCCATCACAGCCTATTACCAGTCCAAGTTCCCCCACCCTCCACCCTAGCCCATTTCCCGTCCATGTCCCCCCCCCCCCCATAGCCCTTTTCCATTCCAGGTCCCCCTCCCCATCAAAACCCATTTCCAGTCCATGTCCCCCCCCACATAGCCCTTTTACAGTCCAGGTCCCCCTCCCCATCACAGCCCATTTCTTTCCAGTCCAATGCCCCCCATAGCCCTTTTCCAGTCCAGGTCCGTCCCCCCTTCACAACCCATTTCCAGTCCATGTCCCCCTAATCACAGCCTATTTCCAGTCCAAGTTCCCCCTCCCTCCACCATAGCCCATTTCCAGTCCAAGTCCCCCCCATAGCCCTTTTCCAGTCCAAGTCCCTCCCCCCGGAGCCCTTTTCCAGTCCAAGTCCCCTCCCCATCACAACCCATTTCCAGTCCATGTCCCCCCCCCCCCCACTAGCCCTATTACAGGCCAGGTCCCCTCCCATCACAGCCCAAGTCCTTCCAGTCCAAGTCCCCCCTCCCCCCCCTACCCCATTTCCGGTCCCGGTCCCGGTCCATGTCCAGGTCCAGGTCCCCCCCCCCCCCCACCACAACCCATTTTCATTCAAATTCCCCCTCCTAGCCCTTTTCCAGTCCAGGCCCCCTCCCCCCATCACAGCCCAGGCAGTCCTTGGCCTCCCCCCCCCCTAAAACCGCGGCTGTCTGAGGCTTTAGAGGGAGCTGAGGAAGCCCGCGGGAGGCCCCGGCTCCCTCTGAACTGCTGCCAGCGTGAAGAGCCTTTTCCTTCACGCTGGGGCTGTACCTGTGAAGCCGCGAATGCTGGGAAAGGTTAAAGGGCATTGCCTTTAACCTTTCCCACCAATCGCGGCTTCACAGGAACAGCCGCCAGCGTGAAGGTAAAGGCTCTTCATGCTGGCGGCTGTACAGAGGGAGCCGGGGCCTTGCGCGGGCTTCCCCGGCTCCCTCTGAAGCCCTCCGGGTTGGGAGAAAAGCCGGTTTTTTTGCTCTGGCCGCTCCCGATCTTGTGGCCAGAGCAAAAAAAACAGCTTTTCAAGGGCCGGTTTTGCCTCTGCGCCGGCAGCCGGCCTGGCCATGGAAAAACCGGCCAGGCCGGCTGAAAACCAGCCAGTTGGCAACCCTATGTATCTGCTGTGAGATATATCATCTGATTTCATTGTAGAATTCAGCACTAACTCCCAGAACATGAACAGCAATAAGCCTTACTATGAAAGGTCAGCACTGCACATGATTCACTGGTCCTGTGCAAACATTAGGTGAATTAGGTGGTTGCCTAGAGCACCAACATTCCAGGGGTGCCCCATCACTGCCCCTTTCCAGGGTCTGCAGCAGCGGCAATGCCATTGAAACCATGACACAGCACTTACCTAAAATCTCCAGCACTGCGTCATGGTTCCTGCCTTCTAAGGCCTGCGCTTCTGCCCCCCCCCCCTTCCCTCTTATAAGCACTGACTTCCGGTATATGCACAAGTGGAAGAGCAGCCTAATGGTTAGAGCAGTGGGCCTGGAATTAGGACAACTGGGGTTTGAATCCCACTGTGGTTTAGGGACATGTTTATTAAAATGCGCTAGCCAAGTGCATGGGGTTTGGGGTGTACAGAAGCTGATAGCATGATGCCCCAAGGTGAGCACACTAAAAACCCTGCTAGGTGGGGTTAGGGAGGAGAGTGGGCGCAGGCAGAACATGGAGCAGGGGCAGGTGCGATAGTCACAAGCTAGCCATACAAACACACCGCTAGCATGGGTGCAGCTAATACCAGCCTCTGACCAGGTTTTAGCTGCAGTCACCATACGAGTATTAGCACACTCTGGCTGCATGGTTTGGACTTGAGTGTAAGGAAATATGAAGGACAGGAGCAGGGTAAACACAAAGAAGAAGAGAGGGGGGAAATAGTTGATGTGAGCTGATCACCAAAATGCCTGCCTACGTAGCATACTGCTGAAGACATGGTAGTGCATCATAACAGGCTGAAAGTCACAAAACCAGGTGAGTGGTCACCCTGCTAGGACAGTGGGCAAACATCCACTGACACACCAGCAGCTGTACATGACTTAATATGTATGGAATAGCTGCTGGTGTTGTGTGCTGTGGAGGTGTCAGGAGGTAGGGCTGCTGGTCTGTGCTGCAGTCAGGACTGGCCTCATAGCCAGAGTTAGAGCCAGCAGAGGGCATTCAAATTAGGTACTGCACTAACTAGCAACTAGCCCATGGCTACCTTGCATGGGGGGACCTGTAGCTCTGCATACATGCACCAAGCGGGCCATGCCATATCCATGGGCCATGTTACTCTGGGTTGATGGTCTCTCACCCTTACCAAGGAAGGATGTGACTGAGGCCTACAGCTACATAATACTTCCATCATTAAACATGGGCACTGAGAATAAAATATGTTTTAAAGCAGAAAGTACTGGATCTGGAGGATCTGTTTTTACTCAGTCCCCTACCCACACATACATACACACTAAACAAAGAGTTTTTGGCTGCTTATCTGATGACACAGCAAGATGAATCAGGACCCTGGCCCAGCCAGCTATGCTTCTACATGTGGAAGACAGATGTAACTTGGAGCTAGCGCTCTCCTCTGCCGCAGGCCTACAAAAAGTCCACACAGGGCAATAGCAGGCTTGGAAGAGCTGCTATGGTTGCAGACAAAGCAAGGCCCTTCACACCTGCGGAAGAGCACTGGAGGCAAAAAGGAAGACGAGTGGATCTGCCTGCCAAGTGCTGCTGCTGTAGGGTTACCAACTTTTTCACCGAGAAAAACCCGACACCTGTGGCTCGCCATGCTCCACCCATTCTCCGCCCCTAGTCCCACCCCTGCCCCGCCCCAGCCCCACCCACAAAAATTACCGAGGATACGTGTAGGCTAACTTCCTTGGTCAGATAATAATTAAACTGGGAACCCCAAAATCCAAACATGAAATGTACAACACTGGAGAAATAAAACTATAAAGTAATTTCCTCTTGCACTAAACAAAAACGCAAAGATGTTATCAATACACACTTCCCAGACCAGACATATTCCAGCTAATAAATTCAAAATAAAAAGTATTTTTCTACCTTCTGTTTGGGCGTTTTATTTTTCAGTTGCAATTGCTCCAGTCACTTTCTTCTGGTTTCTTCGTGTCTTCTGCGAGCTATCCATTTGTCCTTTCTTCTCTTTTAGATGTTTTCCATTCTCTCTCTATTTCTGCTTTAACATACTGATTGTTTCCCTTTTGCTCTTTCCCCCAATTCTTTCCTTATTCCTTTATCATCCGTTTAAATTTCACCCTTCCATTCTCAAGCCCCTCTTACTCTCCCAATACCCAGCCCATCATAGACTTTTCTTCCACACAAAATATTTTTCCCCTCTCCATTCTCATTCCCCATCTATTCTAGTCCTCCCCCAAAATCAGTTCCCTTATAGTTCTAGACCCACCCAGCATCCACTCCCTTCTAATCCCATTCTCCCATGCCCCACATTAGCCCATTTCCAGTCCTATTCCAGCTCATCAGCCCATTTCCAGTGCTAGCCCTCACATCACAGACCATTTCCAGTCCTAGCCCCCCCCAATCACAGCCCATTTCCAGTCCAAGTCCCCCATCACATCCCATTTGCAGTCCGAGTCCCCCACACCATCACAGCCCATTTGCAGTCCTAGCCCCCCCCCCACCATCACAGTCCATTTGCAGTCCTAGCCCCCCTAATCACAGCCTATTTCCAGTCCAAGTTCCCCTCCCTCCACCACAGCCCATTTCCAGTCCAAGTCCCCCCCCCATAGCCTTTTTTCAGTACAGTTCCCCCTCCCCAACACAACCCATTTACCCTCCATGTCCCCCCCCCCATAGCCCTTTTCCAGTCCAGGTCCCCCTCCCCATCAAAACCCATTTCCAGTCCATGTCCCCCCCCCACATATCCCTTTTACAGTGCAGGTCCCCCTCCCCATCACAGCCCATTTCTTTCCAGTCCAATGCCCCCCCCCCCTAGCCCTTTTCCAGTCCAGGTGCCCCCCCCCCTTCACAACCCATTTCCAGTCCAAGTCCCCCTAATCACAGCCTATTTCCAGTCCAAGTTCCCCCTCCCTCCACCATAGCCCATTTCCAGTCCAAGTTGCCCCCCCATAGCCCTTTTCCAGTCCAGGTCCCCCGCCCCAGCCCACCCCATTTCCAGTCCATGTCCCCTCCCCCCCATAGCCCTTTTCCAGTCCATGCCCCCCCCCCTAGCCCTTTTCCAGTCCAGGTCCCCCTCCCCAGTAAAAACCCATTTCCAGTCCATGTCCCTCCCCCCCCCATAGCCCTTTTACAGTCCAGGTCCCCCACATTACAGCCCATTTCTTTCCAGTCCAAGTCCCCCCCCCCATAGCCCTTTTCCGGTCCAGGTCCCCCCCCCATCACAAACCATTTCCAGTCAAATTCCCCCCTCCTAGCCCTTTTCCAGTCCAGGGCCCCTCCCCCCATCATAGCCCAGGCAGTCCTTGGCCTCCCCCCCAAAACCGCGGCTGTCTGAGGCTTTAGAGGGAGCCGGGGAAGCCCGCGCGAGGCCCCGGCTCCCTCTGTACAGCCGCCAGCGTGAAGAGCCTTTTCCTTCACGCTGGCGGCTGTTCCTGTGAAGCCGCGAATGCTGGGAAAGGTTAAAGGGCATTGCCTTTAACCTTTCCCACCAATCGCGGCTTCACAGGAACAGCCGCCAGCGTGAAGGTAAAGGCTCTTCACGCTGGCGGCTGTACAGAGGGAGCCGGGGCCTCGCGCGGGCTTCCCCGGCTCCCTCTGAAGCCCTCCGGGTTGGGAGAAAAACCGTTTTTTTTTGCTCTAGCCGCTCCCGATCTTGCGGCCAGAGCAAAAAAAACGGCTTTTCAAGGGCCGGTTTTGCCTCTGCGCCGGCAGCCGGCCTGGCCATAGAAAAACCGGCCAGGCCGGCTGAAAACCGGCCAGTTGGCAACCCTATGCTGCTGCCGTGCTGATTCTGCAATCTAATCACCACCAATCCTCCCCCTCCCTCTCCCTGTCCCCCAAGGATGTGCAGCATGGAAGGAAGAAGATCAGGTCTCAAGCACACAGCTGCGGGCAATAATTTATGCATGCTGCAGCCATTTGATAGGTCAGCTTCACCTTTGAGATGGGGTGTCTGAGAGCAGAAGCAGATCTACACATGCGGTAACCAACCGGCAGGAGCAAAGTAAAGCCTGAACTGTGAGAGTCACCTCAAGATCTCTTCATGCGCATTGTGCTCTGCGCCTCTCATCCAATGCAGCAACAGCCAGGGACGGCTCGTGGCAATCTGCCGCATGATGCCCTTGCCCCCATACCCTAAAAGGAGGGGCCTCCTCAGAGCTCTGGTCAGGGATAGGGTTACCAACCGGCCGGTATTCAGCCGGCCTGGCCGGTTTTTCCATGGCCAGGCCGGCTGCCGGCAGAGATGCAAAATCAGCCATTGAAAAGCCGTTTTTTTGCTCTGGCCGCAAAATCGGGAGCGGCCAGAGCAAAAAACCGGCTTTTCTCCCGACGTCCACAGGGGAGGGAGCCGGAGAAGCCCGCGCGAGGCCCCAGCTCCCTCTTACAACCACCAGCGTGAAGATCTTTTTCCTTCATGCTGGCGGCTGTTTATGTGAAGCCGCGATTGCCTTTTAACCTTTCCCAGCATTCGCAGCTTCACAGAAACAACCGCCAGCGTGAAGGAAAAGGCTCTTCACGCTGGGGGTTGTACAGAGGGAGCTGGGGCCTCACGCGGGCTTCCCCGGCTCCCTCTGAAGCACCTTAGACAGGGGCTGGTCGGGGGGGGGGGGAAGGCTAGGACTAACCCCACTAGAGGACAGCAACCTTGGGCCGGAAGGACTGGGGTTTCTAGTCCCACAGATGCTCCTTGTGGTCTTGGGCAAGCCACTTAACCCTCCATTGCCCATGTTCCCTGTAAGTATTAGTGTATGTGTTTCATCTCCCCACGTGTTAAAATGTATCCAACAATTGTGTTGTGACCGCTTTGATTGAAGGATAAGGCGGTATACAAAAAACATCTAAATAAATAAAATTGGCTTTGATGGGGGAGGGGAGGGAGGCCAAGGACTGGATGGGCTGTGTTGGGGTGTACCTGGACTGGAAATGGGGGGGGGGGACCTGGACTGGAAATAGGTTATTGGGGGGGGGACTGGACTTGAATTGGGCTATGGGGGGGGGAACCTAGACTGGAATTGGGCTATGGGGGGGGGGGACCTGGACTGGAAATAGGCATTGGGGGGGGATCTGGACTGGAATTGGGCTATGGGGGGTGTACCTGGACTGGAAAAGGGCTATGGGGGGGAACCTAGACTGGAATTGGGCTATGGGGGGGGGGTGGAACCTGGACTGGAAATAGGCTATGCGGGGGGGGGGGGAAACCTGAACTGGAAATGGGCTTGGGGGGGGGGCTGGACTGGAAATGGGCTATGGGGGGGGCTGCAATGGAATTGGGCTATGGTGGGGGGAGGGGGAACTTGGACTGGAAATAGGCTGTGATTAGGGGGGCTAGGACTGCAAATGGTCTGTGATGGTTGGGGGGGGACTTGGACTGGAAATGGGCTGTGATGGGGGGACTAGGACTGAAAATGGGCTGTGATGGGAGGGCTAGCACTGGAAATGGGCTGATGGGGGCTGGAATAGGACTGGAAGTGGGATGATGAGGGGGCTAGGATTGGAAATTGGCTGATGGGGGAGCTTGGAGTGGTAATTGGCTGACGGAGGGCTGGAATGGAATTGGAAAAGAGCATATGTGAAGCTAGGACTGGAAATGGGCTGATGAGGAGCTGGAATAGGACTAGAAATGGGCTGATGGGGGGAGCTTGGACTGCAAATGGGTGATGGGCTAGAATAGGACTGGAAATGGGCTGATGTGGGGGCATGGGAGAATGGGACGAGAAGGGAGTGGATGCTGGGTGGGTCTAGAACTATAAGGGAGCTGATTTTGGGGGAGGACTAGAAGGGGATGGGGATGGGGAATGAGAATGGAGAGGAGAAAAGATATTTTGTGTGGAAGAAAAGTCTACGATGGGCCGGGTATTGGGAGAGTAAGAGGGGATTGAGAATGGAAGGGTGAAATTTGAGGGGATGATCAAGGAATAAGGAAAGAAATGGGGGAAAGACCAAAAGGGAAACGATCAGTATGTTAAAGCAGATATAGAGATGTGGCAGGTGCAGGCCTGTGACCCACGGTGTCTGACATAGGCAGGCCAGCATGGCTAGCTTGACCTGTAAATGAGGCCTGTGGAGAGGCATATAGGATTGCACATCCCCCAATATGCTGCTATTGTAAGAAAGAACTCAGTAGAAATATTGAATTAGCTTAGATAAGCAGAACTGCAGAATTAAGAAATGGAAAAATACAGAAAAGATGTGTTTAAAAGTTACTGATAAGAAAAAGTACATTTGCAGAGAAATAATGAGGAGTGCTGACAGATGAGTTACAGAACCTTGCTCTTCTGCACGCACAAATGGTCCCATAACCTTGAGAGTGTGAAAGTAACAAGTTGATGAACTGACCATTGTAATTGGGACTAGAAGGGGGGCAGGCAGGTGTCATGCCTACAGAAGCCCACAGAAGGAATATAATTGGAGAAACTTATCAGTACCGGGACCAATAGAAGGGCTACGGGAGGTACGGGAGAGTACCGGGACCAATGAAATGTTTTTCTATACCTAGAATGGAACAAAAGTCTATAAAAGTTGTTGTAATGCTTGAAAACTTTGCTCAGCCATTTTGAAATTGCCTTGCTTGAGACTTGTGCACAAATAAATGATTTGGACCTTCTGAACAGACTCCTGGTATCATTGGTTTGTCTGCGCTTTGCTGCTACATATTCCTTGGTGCGTTGGCCGGGAAGTTGTGGAATCAAAGTGTATATAGGGCCATATACCACGACTTTCCGCCTCTATAGGCTTGGTCCTGCCGGGATCGCGCCCTTCCGACGAGGGCCGCTCCCTGGCGCCACCGGTCCCTTGTATCGGAGGGAGCTGGTCGGACCTCGGCGGGTGCCGGGCCCGGTCGGAGCCAACGCCTCGAACCCGAGTGAGGGGAGTCCGAGGTCCAACTCATGCGCCTGCTTGGGAAGTTTGAGGACCGGATCCGGTGAGTATAGTTTTGATTTTGGGTCTAGACAGAAATAGCAAGAGCAGTACTGCCATTGGAATTTGGAATTTGTAATCTCGAGATATTGGGAATTGGTAAGAGAGCATGATCACCTCTCAAGGAAGAGCCGAGTAGCCTGGCATGGGAATTCGCTAGGTGAAACCCTCATCCTTTTTGTAATTGGGAAAAGACTAGTCAGAACAGATAGAAACGAATGCATTCTGGGATACGTTGCTAGCATGATTGTGTGAACGAAGTGTGAATGAGAGGTCTGGCAGCACGGACCAAGGGAAGGCGGACCCCTGATTAGCGCATTTCCTGACCGGGCGACCGCGTTCAGGTCGCGAAAAGGGGGAAGCGATTGTCGTCTTGTCTTGTTATTTGTATTCCCTATACGTTTCCAGGGCCGTGAGGACCCCTTACCCACGGTCCGCACTCCTTTTCCCTTCTGTCTGTTGTTGCGCGCACACATCGAAATGGGAGGGGCGGGGTCTACTAGAAACACTCCATTAGAATGTATGATCGCACATTTTAAAGAGGGATGTTCAGGAGATTATGGTATTAAAATGACAGCAGCCCGTTTGCAGATTTTGTGTACTAGGGAGTGGCCCGATCTAGACCCCATCTGGCCCCGAGAGGGAACGTTCACCGTAGAGATTATTCAGTCAATACACCGTAGAGTGCGGGTAGCGCACCCCGATCAGTACCCCTATATAGATTCTTGGTTAAGTATTTGTGAAGATCCGCCCTCCTGGGCGCAGCGCTGTTATGAGGAACAGTGCAGGATAATGTTAGCTAAAACAGATTCTAGACAGAAAAAGGAACAGCCTAGAATGAAAGAGCAGGACAAGAAAGCCACGAAGAAACCCATCCTGGCAGATCTTGATTCCCCAGAAGTAGTCCTCAGGCAGCCCCGAACCCCAGGTCCAGTAAGGGTAGCCCGGCGTCGTCCTGCCCCAGAACCCCAGAGACGGCCAGAGCCGAGGCGGGACCCAACCCCTGACCCCCCTCCTCCCGGAGGAGAGAAAGAGAAAGAATTAGTGGAAAGAGAAGTGGAGGACGTAAAAAGTGAGTCAGAAGCGGAGATAGAAGAAGAAGGAGGGAATTCCCCAGAAGAAGAAGAAGAGGACAGTGTACAAATAATTGAGAAAGCCAGCGCTAGCACTAGCGCCCCAGTGAAAGAGAAACCCAAAGCAAAACCAGTTGAGAAAAAGAAAGCGACTCCTGCAAAGACAACGACAATAACCCTTAGATCCCAGACCCAAATGACGCCTGGGACAGCCAAACTGTTTCCCTTAAGGCAAGTCCCGGGAGTGCCCGTAAAGAATGATAATGATGAAGTGGTAGCGGGACCCTTAACTTATGTGTATATCCCTTTCTCTACAACTGATTTATTAAATTGGAGGTCGCATTATGCCTCCTATACTAGCAAGCCCCAGGAGCTGACAGAATTAGTAACTAGTATTATGGAAACTCACCAACCCACTTGGCCAGATTGCCGTCAGCTCCTGACCACCCTATTCACTACAGAAGAACGAGCGAGAATTAGAAAAGCAGCTATTGAATGGATGGCAGAAAACCCTGCAGCTCCGGCGCAGGGGCAGAATATAATAGATCGTAGAGAAGCAGCTCAGAGAGAATTCCCGAATGAAGACCCCCAATGGGATCCAAATACAGATGAAGGATCCACAGCCCTAGCCCGCTTTCGTCAAGGCTTCTTACAAGGCCTGAGAAGGGGAGGCCAAAAAGCTATGAACCTTTCCAAAGTAGCAGGAGTTATCCAAGGAATAGATGAGAGCCCAGCAGATTATTATGAAAGATTATCTGAAGCCTACAGAATGTATACTCCCTATGATCCCGAGGCACCAGGAAGTTTATGCATGGTGAATTCTGCTTTTGTAAACCAGTCTCAACCAGATATTAGACGTAAATTACAGAAATTAGAAGGGTTTGCGGGCATGAATGCAACACAGTTATTGGAAGTCGCTCATAAAGTGTATGTGAATCGTGATACTGAAAGACAGAGAGAATGTGATAGAAAGATGAAGAAGAAAGCTGATTTTTTGGCTGCGGCCATAGTTGAAAAGAAAAGGGGAGGTGTCCCTAATCGAAGGAGCAGAGGAAGAGGGCGGGGTCAAGGCGGAGGCCGGACCCAGAGACTAGGCGTGAACCAATGCGCCTATTGCAGAGAGGAAGGACATTGGAGAGATACGTGCCCGCAACTCGAAGACGCCCAGCAAGATGACGACAACGATCATCAGTGGCGAGAAGAAAGACGAGGCCGTCCCCGAGGCCGAGGAGGAGCCAATTGAGAACAGTTCCAGAGAGAGAGGGGAGGAGGAGCCATCCAAGCATTGGCCACACAAGCCCATGACGAAGATGACGTGGATTAGGACAGACCGGGCTCCAAGTTTGCTTTAGGTCTCCAGGAGCCTATGGTCGAAATACAAATAGGAGACCAATTTATGAACTTTATGGTTGATACTGGAGCAGAACATTCAGTAATAGACAAAAAGATAGCCCCATTCACTAAAAAAGCAGTCACCATTATAGGAGCAACTGGTGCCAAAGCCACAAAGTCTTTTCTTCAAAACCGAATATGCAGTCTAGGAGGACAGCAAGTAACTCATCAATTCCTTTACATGCCCGAATGTCCAGTACCGCTACTGGGACGGGATATGCTAGCCAAGCTTCAAGCACAAATATCTTTCTCTGAACAAGGAGAAATGCAAATGACAGTGAATTCCCAAGCCAAACCAGCAGGAGTAATGCTGCTGACAGTACCCCGAGAAGAAGAATGGAGATACTACATTGATGATTCGATTCAAGATACCTATTTTGAACAAACTTTAAAGAACATTCATGCACCACTTGAAGTATGGGCAGAAGGCAGTCCCCCAGGCCTAGCCAAGCATATAGCACCAGTGATTGTAACCCTCAAGCCTAGTGCTACCCCAGTGCACGTCAAACAGTACCCTCTCCCAAGAGCCGCAATTGAAGGCATTCATCGCCACCTACAGAGATTGCTCGAATATGGCCTACTAAAAGTATGTCAATCCCCATGGAACACCCCACTTTTGCCAGTGAAGAAACCTGAGACAGATGATTATCGCCCAGTGCAAGATTTGAGAAGAGTAAATGATGCAGTTGAAACTATACATCCAGTTGTACCCAATCCTTACACTCTTCTAGGACTGATACCTGCTGAAGCTACCCATTTCACTGTACTGGATTTAAAAGATGCATTCTTTTGCATAAGATTAGCCCCTGTAAGCCAAATATTGTTTGCATTCGAATGGCAAGACCCCATCTCTGGAAGAGGGGGGCAACTCACCTGGACAAGATTACCCCAAGGATTCAAGAATTCACCTACCATCTTTAGTGCTGCACTAAATCAAGATCTTTCAAGCTATCCAGTAGCCCCGGGGAAGAGAGTACTTCTCCAGTACGTGGATGATCTGTTGATAGCTGCCGTATCAGAAAGAGAATGTATATTAGCCACCAAAGATCTCTTGCAGTTACTAAATGAAGCTGGATATAAAGTTTCCAGAGCCAAAGCACAACTATGTCAAACAGAAGTGAAATACTTGGGTTTTCGTATTACCCAAGGAAGTAGAAGATTAGGCAGAGAAAGAAAAGAAGCTGTATGCAGAATTCCAACTCCAACAACCAGAAAGCAAGTCAGAGCCTTTCTGGGAGCAGCAGGATATTGCCGAATCTGGATACCCAACTTTGCCCAAATTGCCAAACCACTGTATGAAGCCACGAAAGGAGAAGAGAAGTCACCACTGGAGTGGGGATTTGAGCAGGATACAGCCTTCCAGAAGTTAAAAGAAGAATTGATGTCATCACCAGCACTTGGACTACCAGATGTCCACAAACCTTTCCACTTGTTTGTACATGAAGCACAGGGAAATGCCCTAGGCATGTTGACTCAGAAATTAGGAAATTGGGAGCGACCTGTAGCCTACCTATCGAAACAATTGGACCCTGTGGCCAAAGGATGGCCACCTTGCTTGAGAGCAGTTGCAGCTACAGCGCTACTAGTGAGTGAAGCAGACAAACTCACATTAGGACAGAACATACGAGTCACCGTGCCACATGCAGTCCTTGCCCTTATGGAACAAAAAGCAAATTATTGGCTCACCAATTCCCGAATGTTGAAGTACCAGAGCATGTTATGTGAAAACCCACAGATACAACTTGAAGTGAGCCATGCCTTGAACCCAGCTACCTTGATACCCATCAGTGAAGAACTCCCAGAACATGACTGCATCGAAGTCATGGAAACTGTGTTCTCTAGTCGACCTGACCTAACAGATGTGCCCATAGACAATCCTGACCAGATCTATTATGTTGATGGGAGCAGTCTCATCCTTGATGGACGACGCTGTGCCGGATATGCAGTCGTCACTCAACACGAAGTAGTTGAATCATCAGCTCTAGCCTCAGGCACATCAGCCCAGAAAGCCGAATTAATAGCACTCACCAGAGCATTGTTGTTAGGAGAAAAACTTGTGCTAAATGTATATACAGATTCTAAATATGCCTTCACTACCTTGCATGCCCATGGAGCTCTCTATAAAGAAAGAGGACTCATCACATCCGGAGGAAAATCAGTCAAATATGGTCCCGAGATATTGATGTTACTTGATGCAGTCTGGGCCCCAACACGTGTAGCTGTCATGCATTGTAGAGGACATCAAGCAGGAAAAGGAGAAGTTGCCCGAGGGAATAGATTTGCAGATGCCTCAGCACGACAAGCAGCTATGACAGGACAGATTGCCCCACAAGCTATGCCAATGCAAGCAGCATTGTTTCCAGTACCCTTGAATCTATGGACCCCACGATATACCACCAAAGAATTGGATTACTATTGTAACAAAGAAAATGGAGTATTGAAAGACGGATGGATTGAGCTGCCACCAGAAGAGGGCAGTCAACCTCCGGGAAGAATAGTAATTCCTGAACTGTTAGGACCACCTTTTGTCAAAGCTTTCCACGAAGCCACCCACTATGGGAAGAGTGCTATGGAAAAAGCACTCAGACCACATTTCTACATTCCTCTGATGACAACCATATCAGCCTCAGTAGCACGACAATGTCAAACCTGTGCCAAAAATAATGCCAAGCAAGGCCTTATTACAGCACCCCGAGTTCAGTCAAGAGGTGTGACCCCCATGCACAACCTCCAAGTTGATTTCACCGAGATGCCAAAAGCCAATGGATACCATTACCTACTAGTATTAGTTTGTACTTTCTCTGGGTGGGTAGAAGCATTCCCAACCAGAACTGAGAAAGCCCGAGAAGTTACCAAAGCTTTAATGAGAGAGATTGTCCCCAGATTTGGAATCCCAGCAGTAATAGGGTCAGACAATGGACCCTCATTTGTCTCCCAAGTTACTCAGCAGTTAGCAAAAGCTTTGCAGATACAGTGGAAGCTCCACACTGCATACAGACCCCAGAGTTCAGGGAAAGTTGAGCGAATGAATCGTACCTTGAAAGCCCAAATGTCTAAGCTTTGTCAGGAGACACACTTGAAATGGCCCCAAGTGCTCCCCATAGCTTTACTCAGAATACGCTCAGCCCCTGTAAAGTCAACAGGATTTTCCCCTTTTGAAGTTTTGTATGGTAAACCCCCACCAATAGTGCAGGGAGTCAAAGGAAATCTAGCCCAGATTGGTTCAGAAGTAACCAGGCAAGAACTCCTAGCTCTTAGTTTTGTTCTGCAGACTCTCCATACGTGGATCCAAGACCAGTTGCCTATCAACTTGACGGAACCCTTGCATCCCTACCAGCCTGGAACTTCGGTGTGGATCAAAGATTGGAAGAAGATACCGTTGGAACCCCATTGGAAGGGACCGTACACCGTCATCCTGTCTACCCCAACTGCAGTAAAGGTAGCCGAGATCGACGCCTGGATCCACCACAGCAGAGTCAAGCCCGCCGCCGATCCTGAACCAGAGCGGTGGACAGCAGAGCAGCACCCTGATGTACCCTTGCGGGTTACTCTGAGACGGCAACCAGCAGCATAGACACTTCATTACAAGTGCTTTGCAGTAGCCAAGTCTTTTGAAGAGGATTGCTGTTTTCTATGCAGCAACAGTTTTGTTTCAACGAACCCGATTTGTGTGTGATTTGACACACCACTACTTTGAGACTACATTGACTAAGCCAGACTTCACAAGCCAACTGAATTGCTAAGTTGGTTAATGTGTGCTGGACATCTTGAGGATCTTCAATCAACACTCAGCACCCGTTAAATTGCTTCATTAGCAAACGGGACGAAGAATAATAGACCGTCGTGATCAAGATCAGCAAGCTGAGGATTCAGAAGAACTCCAATCAACATCAACATGTATCTTTGCTTCTGCTTTGCCTTGGTTGCCTTCTTTGGAGGTTTTGAACAGACTTATGCTCTACCTCCATGCACTGCTTGCATTACTTCTACTAGAACTGGACTGAAAGTAACTCAGACTTTGCTTTACCATTCTTACTATACCTGCAAGGGAACAATAACTCGGTGTATCTATAACACCACTGAACTAAATGTTTGCACTCATGGCAAAATCAAAGCATGCTATAATCCGCATCAGAATCCATCCTATTACACGTTGGAAATAAGATGGAAGGATGCAGATGGACCTATATTAGCTGCTACACCACCACTTAAGGACATTACTAAACCTGCTGTTTTGAATTTTGATGCATGTAATGCTATTAATAGAGATAGTCAGTCCACCTGTGGTACATGGGAGAAAGCATATCGAAATGACCATAAATATATGTGTCCAGAAGGCGCCACGAATTGGTGGAAGTGTACAGGTAAAACAGGATCAGGGTATAGTACTGCTACAGCCGCAGATTACTATTGCCCGTATTGGGAATGTGTTTTCTATGCTACCTGGAACACTGATATAACTAATGAGAAAATAGATAAGCGGATGGCTACTCTCACCAAGCCAACCACAAATGATAAATGTCAGAAAGATGCTTGCAACCCCTTACATTTGCGTGTACATAATCCCCATGCATGGAAGCAAGGATATAAGTTTGGTTTACGTATTGCTGGAGGAGGAACAGATCCAGGGACCATTGTGTATATTAGATTGAATACTCAAGCCCACAAGTCATCTAAATATCATATTCATAATACCTTTTATGAAGCTATGCATGTAAATAAGTTTGAGATCCCTCACCCTTCACAGAATTTGTTTCTAGAATTAGCCGGAGCAGTAGTATCTAGTCTTAAGATCACAGATTGTTATTTCTGTGGCGGAACCCAAATGGGAGACCAATGGCCCTGGGAAGCCCAAGAATTGAATTATTCCATGATTTACAATCAGACTGAATTACACAAGACAACCAGTGAATGGGTGTTAGCGCACTCAATCGTTGGACGTCTTTGCTTTGCCAGAACTGGACCCCAGTTCACCCAAAAGGTAGGACAGCTGGTCTGTCTTAGCCAGAAATACTATAATGCCACGACCAAAAAGACAGCATGGTGGTCAGGGATCAGACATCCTGAACCTCCTAACCCATTAGCTAGATTTTCTGAACTTGCAGGTCTATGGACTAACCTTGCCAAAGTCCAAGCCTGGCAAGCCCCACCTGGCCTGTATTGGATCTGTGGAAACCGAGCATATGCACAACTCCCGCCACACTGGGGAGGAGCATGTGTCTTAGGAACCATCAGACCTTCTTTCTTTCTTTTAAACACTGAACATGGAGAACAATTAGGATACCCTGTATATACTACCCACAAACACAAAAGAGCACTAAGACAGAAAAGAGAGGCCTTACAGATAGGCAAGTGGGAGAAGTGGCGAGGTGATGATTGGCCACCAGAAAGAATTATTGAGTATTATGGACCTGCCACTTGGAATGATGATGGTATGTATGGTTATCGTACCCCAATTTATATGATCAATCGTATTATTCGCTTACAAGCAGTAGTTGAAATAATAACCAATGAAACTAGTCATGCTCTCACGCTCTTAGCTAGACAAAGTACTCAGATGCGCACTGCCATATACCAGAATCGCTTAGCCCTTGATTATTTGCTAGCAGCTGAAGGAGGAGTATGTGGTAAACTGAATTTAACTAATTGCTGTTTAAAAATAGATGATAAAGGTCAAGTAGTTGAAGAAATTGCTAAAGATATGCAGAGACATGCTTATGTGCCAGTACAGACTTGGCACGCATTGAAATTTCCTAATTGGTTTGCTAACCTTTTCTCTTGGCTGGGAGGATTTAAGACTTTCGTTATCTTAGTACTAATCCTTGTTGCTGTTGTGCTCTGCTTACCATGTTTAATCCCATGTTGTATGCGCTCCCTTCATAGTGCTATTGATAGTACAGTAGAGCGGAAGACCGCAACTAGAATAATGGCTTTATACAAAGCCAGCCCTAGTGGAACTAGTAAGAATCCTTTAATCAGGATGTGAATTTTCTAGAAAGTGATTTAATTCTCACACCTTATTAAGTAATAGGGTGAGATTAATCAAAGGGGGGAATGTGGCAGGTGCAGGCCTGTGACCCACGGTGTCTGACATAGGCAGGCCAGCATGGCTAGCTTGACCTGTAAATGAGGCCTGTGGAGAGGCATATAGGATTGCACATCCCCCAATATGCTGCTATTGTAAGAAAGAACTCAGTAGAAATATTGAATTAGCTTAGATAAGCAGAACTGCAGAATTAAGAAATGGAAAAATACAGAAAAGATGTGTTTAAAAGTTACTGATAAGAAAAAGTACATTTGCAGAGAAATAATGAGGAGTGCTGACAGATGAGTTACAGAACCTTGCTCTTCTGCACGCACAAATGGTCCCATAACCTTGAGAGTGTGAAAGTAACAAGTTGATGAACTGACCATTGTAATTGGGACTAGAAGGGGGGCAGGCAGGTGTCATGCCTACAGAAGCCCACAGAAGGAATATAATTGGAGAAACTTATCAGTACCGGGACCAATAGAAGGGCTACGGGAGGTACGGGAGAGTACCGGGACCAATGAAATGTTTTTCTATACCTAGAATGGAACAAAAGTCTATAAAAGTTGTTGTAATGCTTGAAAACTTTGCTCAGCCATTTTGAAATTGCCTTGCTTGAGACTTGTGCACAAATAAATGATTTGGACCTTCTGAACAGACTCCTGGTATCATTGGTTTGTCTGCGCTTTGCTGCTACAGAGAGAGAATGGAAAACATCTAAAAGAGATTGGATTGCCTTTCTGTTTCTTGAGAAGAGCAGTGCTTACCAGGGCTCTCCCAAAAGGTGATTTTTGCTGAATTTGCTGCTAAATTGTGAGTTTTGTCTGTTTGTCTCCACATATTTATCTATCTATTTGCCCCTTCTTGGTAGGTTCCCTTACCTACTCCCTTACTGTGTGCCCACTGTTCAGGAACAGCCTCCATTGCTGCAGAGTTTTAAACTATCTTTCTCTTAGTCTACCTGAGTGACTGCCCCTCCCCCCTGCTGAGGCATTGTTGTAGACCTCCATTTCCTGTTGTGCATGTGGGCTTGCTCAGATTGCCTTTCTGTTTCTTGAGAAGAGCAGTGCTTACCAGGGCTCTCCCAAAAGGTGATTTTTGCTGAATTTGCTGCTAAATTGTGAGTTTTGTCTGTTTGTCTCCACATATTTATCTATCTATTTGCCCTTCTTGGTGGGTTCCCTTACCTACTCCCTTGCTGTGTGCCCACTGCTCAGGAACAGCCTACTGGCCAAATTTCTAAATTTTTGTGCAGAATATTAAATGTTTTTGCAGATGGCCAGGTGTAAACAACAATATTTTGATTTTTTTCCCCTATGGTTAGTATTTTATGGTCTGGAATGGATAAAATAGCTGGAATTGAGATCCTAAGTCACAAAGAAGGTCAAATATAATTGTGTTGCTTATCTGAAACTGCTTGTTTCTTTTGCTGCATAGCAGCAGCAAATTGTCTGGTGAAGCAATGACTCTACTCCTCTGCCTCTTGCCTCTCTGTTATCTCTGCAGATCCACCTTAAGGAGGCAGACTCCTACATTATGACATCACTGCAGAGTTCTGAGAATGCTCTCTGTGTTTTCTTCCTCTAGCATCTGCAAAATTGCAAAAAGCAGGAAAGACTTGGGTTAGAAGAAGGAGCTTACTTTTTCTCCAGAACCGGAAATCCCTGCAAGCCCCAACCCCTGATCTGCAAACGGGAGGGAAGAGAATATGTGAGATCCTCACAAATTAGCCCAGCATCCTGCCTTATTCATCTTTCCAGTTACAGGGAAATCTCTGGCCTTAATTCTTCTCAGCAGCTTCAGAATGCAGAGTGAAAACTGGAGAGAAATGTCTGCCTCGGTTTCTGATCAGGTAAGAATTGTTTCTTATCCTCTTTTGCACAGGGCATCAGCCTTTCAAAGAAAATGTTTGCCTATCCTGCTCTTTCAACCTTCCCTTCTCAAGATTAATGTAAAATTTTGTTCCCAAATATACATAAAAAGTATGCAAAATAGCAGTGTGCAAAAGGAGGCAGAGTGTGGAAAACACATGGGTCTGCACTAGTTGCAGCCAGAAGCAAAAGGGTCAGATGGCTGAAAGAGTCTCAGATTCCCGTTCATCTGCCTGAAAATCCCTGATCCCAAATATCATAACAGCCCCCACCCTAACTCCTCTGAATAATCACTGGTGGCCTAGTAACCCAGTGGCCCCGGTCCCCCATCCCCTGAACCTCTTAAAAAAATTCTACAAGTGTCCTAGTGACCCCTAGCTCCCCCACCCCTGAACCCCACAAAATAAATCAGTTACCCAAGTGACCACTACACCCCCCACCCCTGGCATTCTCCAGTCCCTCCCCTCTAGTATCTCTGAACCTCCCCTCCTGGTATCTTTTTTTGTAGAGAGGCAGGAGCAATGCCTACATGTTCCTGCTTCTGCACCACCTTCTTGGAAATTGGCAGCACCTGAGCCCATGAGGTGCATCCTGGGACGTACCTCATGGGGTTATTCTGCCAAATAAGGCAGAATCCATGTCCTGTGCTGCTCTCTCAATTTTCCCTCCTCTCTCCCAGTTTATCTTTTTCTGAAATGGAGGAGGAGCCTACTAGTTCAAATCTTGCTGTCCCACGGACACTCCATGTGACCTTGGGCAACCCCTTCACCCTTGAGGATCTGTTTACAAAGCTATGGTAAAATAGCAGGTTTTTGCAGTTCTTATCTTAGAAAAATTACTGCAGGATTTATTAATCTGCAGCACCTGAATACCGGTCAAAAAAATGTCAGTGATTGAAATACAGAGGACATGGGGAAAGGAGAAGGTGCTGTGGGTCATCATAGAAAAGGGTAATGGCAACTCCATATGTGCATGTCTGCTCCCCTGACCTCTGTCTCAGATGGAGGAACTGGACAGAGATCTGTCTGAAGATGACTAAAAGTTGGGAATGAAGAGAGAAGTGTCATTGGTGAAGACTTTCACCTACCAGACTGTATTGGAGTATTCTGTCAGCAAAATTGATAGTTTCATGGGATGGGGGGACAGGAGGAAACCAAGCCCGTACTGATAGGCTGCCAGGGATTTGTGAGCATAGACAGGGGGTGCTATCCTTGGCCCCTTCAATAAATGGTGGGCTTTGTATTGGGGTCCACTATCATGCATTAATTTGGCCCAGAAAGCATGACGTTTCCAGCTGCATTAGTGCATGTAAAAGTGCTGCTGAATTTCCTAACCTGCAGACCAGATACTTCCAATCCATATCTAGCAGATTACAGTCTCCTGCCAATAACACTTCCATCTTCATCCCCACCTTTTGTGTGTCTCTGTGCAGTTCCTCCCTCTGAGCTGCAGATCTGTAGATCACATGAGTGCAACCCAGTACAAACGTGGACAGCAACAAAAGGACGTATAAACAAACACTTTATTGAAAACACACTCTAGCCACTGGCCCAGTGGCTAGAGTGTGTTTTCAATAAAGTGTTTGTTTATACGTCCTTTTGTTGCTGTCCACGTTTGTACTGGGTTGTTTGTTGCACGTGGAATTGTGCCTGTTTGTTGGACTGTTTGATCACATGAGTGCACACAGAGGTGTTATGGCTTCTTTCTGTCGCATTCCACAGTGCTTCCTGTGCCCCCTGCATTTCATCCATTTTGTTACTATTTTTGACTTGGAGAGCTTCTCCTCTCCCTTTCTACCATCTATGTCCTGAAGCATATTATAACCTGAGATGGCTGTATCCCATTCATGAGACTCACTAATCCACTTCTCTGTAATAATGCACTTTCTTAGACTCTCTCACACACAGACACACTTTTACACTCTGTCTCTTTTTCTGATTCTCAGACACTTTCTTATTCCTCTCTCCAGGTCTGACCCCAGCACTTTCTACTTTCCTGCCTTCAGTTTGCAACCCACCAGCCTCCCTCCCCGGTTACCTTTTCAGCAGCTGCTGCCTCCTTCCAACTCACACAGGCCAGTACCACTTCCAACTGCTCAGGAAGACAAGAGATGAGATTTCCAGGGTTTCACTGGGGACCAGGCAATCTATTCAAAATACTGGATATTTAGGAGAAGGGAGCTCGCTTCATGGGATAATGCACTGAAGAGCTGATCTCACTGGCAACTTCTATTACACACACACCAGAATGAAAGTGCGGCTGAGTATCTCCAGGAACAAGCAGGAATGAGTCTTCACATATGGGTACATCGGTACCGACGGAGTCTGCGCGGGAACGCTCCCCAGCGTCCAATAGGAAAGCTTTTGGGAGCATCCCACCATGCCTGCGTGCTGCCTTCCCGCCTTTCCCAACTGCCTCTCCTCAGTTTTTGTTTTTCCGCGGAGCCGGAAGGAGGTTCTCCTGTCACTGCAGAAAATTCTTCTTTTATTTTTTAGTTTTCTTGTGGTCGCGTCTGCCATTCCCGACGCCACCAGTACCGCCGGTGTTTCTTTTTTCCTTTTTCTTGAAAAATATTTTTCCTTGCAAATACTTTTGCCTTCTTAGTGCCTGAGGGGTCTTTCGGCCTACAAGGCCTCCCCATTCTTCCTCCATGGAAGCGCCAGCCACTAATCCCAGGAAATGTATAAACTGTGGCGGTACAAAATTACTTGTAGACACTCAATTGTGTCTACCTTGCCTGGGTCCTGACCACTATTCGCAGGAATGTCCCTCCTGTACCACTATGACCAGAAGAAGCCTTCAACATCGAGTTCACCTCGATCCACGGTTACCCAAAAACAGTCTGTTAAAACTAGCCAATCCTCGAGTGGTAGATCTCATGCACTGCATGTAGACGGCTCCGGCCTTGCCCTCGAGGACCCATTGGCATTAAAACCCCGGTGGGAGGCTTCGGCCTCCAAAACCCTTATGGGGTTTCAGGTTGTTCCTGAGGTTCACCCCTCTCCGAACATACCTGAGCCATGCTCGGTGGCGGCATCCGCTTTGAGCGGTACCGATACCCCGGCATCAGCAATGGTGTTGGATGAAACACTCCTCACCAAAGATCGTAGTCTGGTGTCCTCGGTACCTGCAGGGCCGTTGGACACGCTACAGACCGATCTTCCAGCATCGGTATCGCTCCCGGTACCGATACGAGTACTGATGTCGGTACCCTCCAGATGTGCATCGATAGACTCGCTTCCATCGATGCCGAGTCTGGAATCGATCTCTAGTCTGGAGGACTGGGTACCGACATGCCTCGGTACCGACACTGGTCGGTACCAAAGGCTCAGTTCCGATGACCAATATCGGGCACTCTTGGTTACTTCGCTACCGCAAGAGCTGTCATCGGCTGGTATTCTGGTATCAGTATCAGATACGGTACCGACATCGGTACCGGTATCCACATTAGCATCCCTGTTGGTACTGTCCATGTTTGTTTCAACAGGATCACTTCCTTCTATGCCAAGTTTGGAATCGATACCTAGCATGGATGATCTGCTACCGACAGATTGCCATACTGATTTCCTTCCGTACCGGCAACCATACTTTAAGGATAATCCAATGCTGCACCCTTTCAAGTCTATTCCACTGCATTGGGATGAATCCAGGGGTGCCACTGCTAGTTCTTCCACAGATCTAGCCTTTCCTCCTTGTGATAGAGAACTCTCCTCTGGAGATTTTTCTTTTCAGGCTTTCTTGCTTGATATGGCAAAGTTACTTGCCATTTCTATACCTGGCCAAGATCCTGCACCAGGGGATCCAGAGTCTCTGCATATCCCCTGGACTCCAAAGGAGGTCATCATGCTTCCTTTGCATCAGTCCTTGCAGGATCTACTCTTTCGAATGTGGGAAAATCCTTTAATGGTACCCCCACTTTCAAGGGCAACTGATCTTCTATACAGAGTGCCCCCTTCTCCAGGATTTCAAAAGACTCAACTCCCTCATCACTCTGTTGTTGTTGAATCAGCAATGAGGCAGCTTAAGAGTACTAAGAAGCACTCTTCCTGTCCGCCAGGTCGTGAGTCCAAGACTTTAGATGCCTTTGGACGTAAAACCTTCCAGGCATCCATGCTTTCAGCAAGAATCCTATCATATATTTTCTATATGGGATTATCTCTTGAAGAGGTCACAAAGAACTTACTTCTTTTGACCCCTTGTCATCAGGAGTCCAAAAGAGCAGACTATTCTGTACTAGTTAGTCATGCTCAAAATATTTCTAGGTTCCTTACTCGTGCTTCCCTAGACTCTTTTGAGTCTGTTAGCAGAACCTCTGCTATAGCTATAGGAGCACGACGTAAAGCCTGGCTCCAAGTTTCAAACTTGGATAGATGGGTGCAAGACAAGCTGGGCAATACTCCTTACACTGGAGACAATCTCTTTAACAAGGAGGTTATACTTCAAGCTGCTCAGTTCACTACTGACACTTTGACTTTCAGAGGATTGGCTACGCCTTCCTCTGTCCCAGCTTGTAGGAATTCTCCTAACAAACTTTACTCCCCTAAGGGGAGAAAGTTTTATCCATCTTCTACCCATCATACGGATGTTCCCAGACAAGGGAGACATCAATCCAGGCTAAGGAAACCACATCCTCAACAGGCTCAGCAAACCCAGCAGCCGCAGGGTTTCTGATTGATTTTTCATCACATTCTCTTTGCCTGTTTGGACTTTAGAACCTGTAGTCTGCTTCTTCACAATGGAAGCCTCCACACTGTTCTCACTCTAAAATCTAGACATGGATCTCTTCCCACAAGACATACATTTCTTTGTTCTACGAGCTCTCAGGATGATCATGCCTATAGGTTACAGGTTTCTCCTCTTTTTCCTACTAGGGAAAGAGGTGTAACAACTATCAAACGATAGTTTCCTGTACCAGCATGTATCTTTTTCCTTTTCATGGACTTACCACATCGTAAGTCTCCTTCAGCTCTATCTTATCTACCCTCTTACCAAACATTTCATCTGTAAGAGTGGTACCACTTCACTGGAGGTCTTCTTTTCTAAAGCCCCTATGGTTTTCACCTGTTCCAGTAAGGGGTTTCCCTCTCTGAGTAAACCCTCCTTTACAATCTTGCTCTGGGGCAGCTTATCAGACATTTCCAGAGTATCACTACTCCTGTTCTGTCTGTTCTTTCTTTTTAAACGGAAAGATTCTTTTCTGCTGCCTTGCTAATAGCTGCAAATGCAGGAGCCCTAGTGGTTAGCCACTTGTTTCTTTTCAACAAGCAACCAGAGATTGTCCTCCACTAGCATTCCTTCTGGCCTTAGTAGTGAGTCCAATGCAGGTTACCCACCTTTTTTGGAAACTCCTATCACTACAGGCCTCTCGGATTGTCTTCTATTCTTGCCATCTCCAATTCCCTTGGTTTTGGCAGTATAGTTAACATAAGTACTGGTTTTTAGAACAGCCAGTTCTATCTCCTATCCCTCCTGCAACATGCTCTCTGCAATCCTACAGAGAAGCTCTGCACTATGGGCCCTTGCTAGAGAGCATTGAGATTTTTTCTAGCAGCTATCCTAGTTGGTTGGGAAAGGCTCACTCAGTCATGCTCCCTCACGACTGGGAGGGTTCTCCCTACCTTTACTATCTCATTTTAAAACAAAGGACATGGGCCTTATGTTATGTGAAAGCTTAAAAAGTTGCTAAATCCCCTGGCTTGGTCCACGGGATCTCCCACCGGGAATAGGCTCTCTTTCCTTGCAGCTCGTCCTCATGGTATTTCACTTCCATTCCTAATACTTCATGGACAGCGCATGTTCAGCTAAGGAACGTGAGATACCCCTTTTGCCCCCTCGAGTGGGTCAACATGGTATCTCATTTCTATGCGTCTTCTGTCCAGTTCCATTCTAAAGTTCTGGAACACTTTGGACTTGCTGCCTGCAGACTGATATTATCCTCTGCACTTTCACGTAGCCATCCTGGTTATTCACCGGCTAGCCTTCTTACAGGAATCTAGTCTGTTCCTTGTCAGGGAGAGTATTCCCCTGACTCCCTCAATCATAACCAGGGAGAATAGATTCTCTATATCTCTTTTCAAGTAGGTGTGCACCTTCTTGTTTTTAGAGAAATCTTTCCTCTCCACATATCCTATGTGGACGTAGTTTATACAGGCATATCTCTATCTGCTTAGTTGCAGACAGGTTATATATGTCTTTATCGTTATATATATATGACTTTGACAGCTGGGCTCTACCCAGACCAATGCTGTACCAGCATGGTTAGGGTTCTTCATACACAACCACTTCCTATGGTAGTTAGCAAATTTTCTACCATACCCTTCCAGGTTTAGGTACCTCTGAAGCTCTCCATGTTTCAGTATCTTTCCTAGCTGACCTCAGTTAGGAAAGACATTGCCGATCTTCAGTTAATCAGGGGCTAACGCCTCAGACATCTGTCCTTTTCTCTTGGGATACAAGGGTCTTCTATACCCCTTTTTCCCGCAAGGACTATGTCTCTTTGTCCAAATCGGTCAGCTTTCTCTCTTTTGGTCCTAAGAGTGAGCCACTCTCGAGCCAAAAGAGCTTAGATCTTTTTAATGCAGCCTTCCGCTGAAGGCCTACCATTTTGTACTGCCCCAGTTTGTCCCTGGGGTTACCTCTCACCCTTCAGGGTTCTGACCACCACTTGTTTTCCTACAGGTTTATTACCTCCACTTCACAGTGAGGTACTCCTTGAGGTTCCTCTACTGGATTCTCCAGTACATCCATATGAACCTCAATATTTTTCTACAATCCTGTTAGGGGAGGTCCATCTAAAAATATTACATTCAATATACTTGATGATAACTATCATCCCCATAAGGACTCCTTTTTTGCAGTCCTGTTCTAATCCAGCTGTTCTTCACAGCACCTCTCTGGTTTTCAACTCCTACCCTCCATCCTGAGGATGCCTGGCGTTCTGAGGTGTAGCATGTTCCAATCCAAAACATGCTGGGACTCCCTCCAGGCATCTTAGCTTTGGAGTCCTCATATGTGAAGACTCATTCCTGCTTGTTCCTGGAGATAGCACAGTTACGTACCTGTAACAGGTGATCTCTGGGAACAGCAGGAATTAGTCTTCACAACCCACCCACCTCCCCTAGGAGTTGTATCTCTCTATCTCTATTTTTCCCTTCTCTTCCTCTCTCTCTCTTTGACTCAGCTTTAAAACTCAACTGAGGAGAGGCAGTTGGGAAAGGCGGGAAGGCAGCACGCAGGCGTGGTGGGATGCTCCCAAAAGCTTTCCTATTGGACGCTGGGGAGCTTTCACGCGCAGACTCCGTCGGTACCGACGTACCCATATGTGAAGACTAATTCCTGCTGTTCCCAGAAATCACCTGTTACAGGTAAGTAACTGTGCTGTCCTGTTTGCTGTTCTAGGCATCGGTCACATTCAGGGACGTCGCTGCTTACTTCTCGAAAGTGGAGTGGGACATTCTGGGAGAATGGCAGCAGGAGCTGTACAAGAAGGTTATCAAGGAGATTCACGGCATTCTGATAGCACAAGGTAAATCTGCTCATCTAGCGTCTACCATGTACAGACTCATTGCGAGATGTATGTTGCCATTTTATCAAGGAAGGAAAAATCCCAGGTATCAGGTGCCAGAGACCCCTGAAATTTAGAGCCTGGCTTCTGATTCCATCTCATAACCAGCAAGAGGTGCTGATGCTCTCTGGGAGCCAGTGACAGACACCACTGCTGTGGGCTCTGCAAATGATGCAACTTAGTGCTGTAAGATCAGATGTGAACCTTAAACTAGAGACTTCATACAAGACCAACTGAAATCTGTCTCCCTTTCCTGTGCAAAGACATGTGACTCACAAGAGCAGGAGGGAGGATTTACCTCTCAGACTCCTTTCTGAGAATCCCAAGTTCCTACATAAGGCATTAACCAGATATCACAGAAGAAATACAACCGACCCAAACATATATATATAACACACACACCTCCATGCCTCACACACACACTACTGCTCCATCAGAACAGGAAACAGATGAAACTCCTCCAAGAGTTCTACAAGTGGAATTTAGATGCAGTTTTCATATTTCTTATTAACAGGTTATTCAATTGTTAATCCTGATGTCATAGTCAAGATTAAAAAGGAAGATGAGAAATATTTCACTCAGCCCTGTGAGTGGGAAGGAAAAGAAAACTTGAATGACCCCACAATGAGTAAGTAAATGCTTTGGATTTAAGGGCTTTGCATTTTGAGATCACAGGAGATGAGGTGATTAATAGAAAATATTTGTAGACTTTAAAATCAATTTAATAATTTAGTTTTGTCAGATCATCCTTTTAGATATTTAGTTTTTTTCATCACAGGTCTTCCGATTGTAACATCGGTGTTCTCACTGAGCGTTAAACAAGAGGATGATCTCCCCTTCATGGATCATCCTGACTCAGAGATGATTGAGCAGATCCACCCTCCTGCGACAAGTAAGTTTAACATTTCTCCTGGACGTCTTATTAAGCTCAGCATGTGCCATTTAGGGCTTCAGCAATGGTGTGCTAAGAGGCCGTTGTCCTCTCTCTCCCTCTCACTGTCTGTTTCCATCCTTTCGATGGAGTAGTCTACCTGCGGAGCCGTAGGGGGCATCTGATGGAGGTGTGAGACCTGTGGCAGGATCAGGGCTGAAGCATGTGTGTATGGTTAAAAGGGCTGGTGGGGTTGGAGGCAGTAGAGGGGCTTCTCCATCATTGCAGGGGGAACATGATTGATGAGCATGTTACCATCTGATTTAGCCATGGAGGCATAACATAAGAAATTTACTGTCCCTAGGGGAGGTGAAGTTCAGTTTTTACAGCGCTTGTGGGTTAAAACAAGCCACAGTAGATAATGCAATTTACAGTAATGCATTTTAATATTAATGAGCTGACTGGCATGATTATGCATGCAATACATATCATTATCAGGCCTTAAAGGTTTGTGTGCAGGTGTTCAAAGGCTCACTGATGCGCTGCGAAGCTTTTAGGCAGGGCTGAGTTAGCTCTGGCAGAGATAAGATGGGCAGCGGGTGCAAATGTTCGAAGGGTCACTGCACTGTTCTGCCTGGCCTGCTGCTGTTGCCCCCCAAATGGTGCTGCTGTAGGCAGACATCTGGTCCAGCTAGTGGCTGTGCCCAGCCTTGATCGGAGAGCAGAGGTGGAAGAGACTATCTGAAGAATCAGGGAAGGCTTCCTTTAGCACATTAGCAAGGAAATGCCTGTAAAATTATATAGTACAATGAGGGCATTCCCAGAGGCCTTTGGCCAGTGCTGGAGAAAGGGGACTTCTTGCACATTTGGTACCTCGTTGGAAGAGCAAAGCATGTTGGGAAGACGTGGTTGGGGGACTGGAAGGGCTGGTGGAGGTGAGACTGGCCTTGGATCCTAGGCAGTATGTACTGGGAATGTCCAGCTTGTGTTCAGATTATGCTGAAAATTCTAATTTCAACTGTCGTGAACACTGAGGAGATGAATGTCAGCTGCATTAAAATAAGCTCTAATCCCCCATATCCAAGATCAAGGTAGTCAGGGGTGAGATGAAAACATTTAATAAAGTAGGGGCCAAACAGACCCCTGGGAACCACCATATGACAGTAGGCATATTGCAGAGACTATTAGCATTTATTGACACCTAAAAAACACGTCTTGATGAATAGGAACAGAGCCAGTTCAGACCTACATCAGTAAAGCCAGTTTGTTCTAAGCGTGTTAATCGAAGGGTTTGGTTGATTACAGCAAAAGCTGCCCTTAGGTCAAGCTGCATTACCAGGATGTGTGTAAGGCTATCCTGACAGCTAACTCTCATTCAGCAAAACTGACGTTGCTCTTTCTGTGCTATGTCCACAGCCAAACGCACATCAGCACAAGGGGATGGGGGAGTTATTAATTTTGGTATTTATCCATTTTAAGACTCTGGGCAAGTTGCAGTTTAACATACATAATATTTACATAAATAATATCACAAGCATACACATAAAATCTAGAAACGTTTAGTGATCTGCTCAGCAACTTTCTGAAAGTTCTTCAGCAAAAGGAATCTTTGAGATTGGTCTCTAGTTATCTGGCAATTCCATAGCGTCCCTCCAGTCCAGTCCAGGACAGACTCCTGGGTTCTATCCCCCTTCCAGCAGATGGCACTGACAATTCTAGACTTTTGTGATGTCATAGTAGAAGGAGGCTGAGCTCCTCCCTCCAAGCCAGTATTCTCAGTCTCCAGCAGCTGGGGAAGAACTCTGTGTAATCTGGGCTACACTGAGAGAACTTTAATTGGCATTCAAAAAAAAATAGAAAAAAGGGGCAGTTTTCAATTGAGCAAAGAGCTCATCAGGCATTGTGAGTAAAGTGGATGCTATGGTAGAGTGTAAGCTCAGCCTGGATGGTACCAATGCAGCTTGGTTGGCAGCATATACCCAGTGGTCCAGGTCCCTATACCCTCCTAGAAACAGCCCAATGATACTGCAGCCTTCAGTGGCCTTTGCAGGTAAAAGGGCACCTGCTGCTTTAATTTCTTTTGTACGTTGGCTCTGCTTCATTGGGCGTCGGGACTTTGGGGCCATTGCGGGGAGATCAGTTGTGTTTATTGGCAGTGCTCTCATAGGCAGCAGCAAACGTGTGTGTTGGCTTGAGAGACAGTTGGTTCCCATGCTGTGAAAATACCATCTGGAAAGGCCATTTGCGGGGCCTGTGACTGCAAATGAGGTCACCTGCCCATGGCAGAATTTTGCAGGGTGTGTGAGGCAGAGGACCACATGGCAGGTAGTAGTTTCCAAGAGTCGCTCAGTCTAGCAGGATGGTCTGCGGCAGCACAAGAAACAGCCGAGTCAGCAAACGTGGGTTTTTCCAGAACCACAGCTACTTTGTCTCCTTCTCAACTAGACATTTTAGGCCCTTCAGGGAGGCAGGATTTGGTTTCTGCTTCTAGGGGACACGCGATGGGCAGTCAGCTGAAAAGCCCTCTTTTTTTTTTTTCTCTGGAATTTATTTTGCTACTCCACCAGGCTTACTGCATAAAGCAGGGCTTGGGGGAATCTCAAGAGAGCAGCCAGACTCCTCCTAAACTGCAGAAAGAGACCTTGGCGGGTATTTTGCCTTTGGATACTCTGGGGGACACTCTAGCCAGAGTTTTGGATGATTTGGAGGAGGACCACATTTCAGGGCACTCTGACCTCTGATGACCCGAAAGAGGGGCCCTCGGAGCTTGGTGAAGATGTGTCGACTCTGGAACTGGAACAAGGAGAAATCCCTCTGGGAGAGGATCCTGCTATTGTGAGTTTCACCAAGAGGAACTCGTGGCATTAATTGTACATTCTTTGGCAGCCCTAAACATTCCTCTGGAACCACAGGTAAGGTAGCCTCCCTTGAAAGATCCTCTGTTACAGGGCATCAGACTGCCTTTCCTGTCCATAGGCTCCTCAAACAGATGATCGATTTGGACTGGGAAGTTCATGAAGCGGGATTGCGCGGTGGTTGGACCATGCAGCACCTGTATCTCATTCCATCGAGTGAGAAGGATCTCTTGAAGTTGCCCAACATGGATGCCATGGTCTCCGTGGTGACCAAGAAGACCACCATCCCCGTGGAAGGGGGTGTGGCATTGAAAGATGTGCAGGATAAGAAATTGGAGACCTTTGTTACAGCATGCATTTGAGGTGAATGCGCTGGCCTTAAGCAGACAGAAGCTTTTATGTGGCTAGAGCAGGGGTCTTAAACTCCGGGCCACAAACCAGTCAGGTTTTCAGGGCATCCCTAATGAATATGCATGCGATATATTTGCATGCACTGCCCCCATTGTATGCAAATATATCTAATGAATATCCATTAGGGACATCCTGAAAACCAGACTGATTTGCGCCCCTCCAGGACTGGAGTTTGAGACCCCTGGGCTAGAGCATGTATGAGTTGGTTGCAGTCCTTATTGGGATCTGACACTGAAACCTTGCAGCCTATGCCTGAGTAGGCTAGTCTGGAGCAATGTGTTTGGCAGATACATTCTATGACCTTCGGGCTTCTGCCAAGGGTATGGCCTCAGTAGTGGCAGCTTATAAGATCATAAGATATGCCATACTGGGTCAGACCAAGGTCCATCAAGCCCAGTATCCTGTTTTCCAACAGTGGCCAATCTAGGTCATACGTATCTAGCAATTTCCCCCAAAAGACACAGGTTCCACAATGCTTGTACTGGGTCAAGCATTGATATCCTGGGTCCCTTCTTAATTGACGGCTCCTGTGGTGACACAACTGGTCGGTGGAGTGTCCTCTAAGACTATTCAGTAAGCTCCCCTTTAAGGCCAAGCTCATGTTTAGGAGGCCTTGGAGAAGTTGGTTACAGAATTTGGGGAGTCCAAGCTGGCTTAGTTTCCTGAGGACAAGCCAAATGCTAGTAAGTCGACCTCTATGTTGAGGGGTCAGTCTTACGAGTTATGTCATTTCCAAGCAGTGCACTTTACTCCTTATTAAACATGTCCCTTCCCTCAGCTCCTTCTGGGACTCCAAGTATGCGCACGTTGTTCCGCCGAGCCCGGTTGTTACCATCTTCCAAATCCCTCTGAAGTGCTCTTATTTGTTTGCTCTGCTTATCCACCACTTTCAACCTCTCCTCGTGCACAGCAAGCGTAGTCTCCATCGAATTCTGCCTCAGGGTAAGTGCCTCCAGACCAGAGCGCAGTGCGGCCACATCATCCTGCACTACTGTCAGCGCCTCCCATTTGCCTTGACCATTTCTCTTATTGCCCGCACCTCCGTTAGCAGTTCTTGCATGGCCTCCGGATCTCGGCCCGCCGCCATTTTCTGCAGAGAAGGGGGCTCAGTTTTCGAGCGTTTCGTACCGCTGCTTTGCGAGGAAGGAAAATCTAACCTCGTCGGCTTGGGTCCCGACATCCCTCAATGTTACCGATCCTTTTACGTTCGTTCCAACCTCCAAATAATGGCGTTTGTCAAGGATTATCGCCAGGCCCCTCTGGAGCAACAGCTCTATGCGTCCATCCTGCTCGGATCCAGGCTCTGCCCCCAGGGGGTCAGCCCTTTTGGAGAACTGGGGCCGGTTCCAACAAAGCACAATGAAATGATGGGGGTTCAGGCAGGGGTGGTGCCGGTCGGGGGTCATCTTCACCAGTTTTACCCTGCCTGGGTCCAGATCACTTCTAACTAATGGATGCTAGAAGTCATAGAGGGAGGAGTGGCCTAGTGGTTAGGACAGGGTACCTCAGGCCGGAGGGCCATGGGTTCGCCACCTGGGGACGACAATCTCAGGCTGGAGGGATTTGGGTTTCTAGTCCTATTGTAGTAGCGAAGTGCACGCAATGAATACACCAGGAGTCTATTTCTAGAATTCAAACCAGTTTATTTTGTGCACAGGCTCAGACACCTGTCAAATGTCACTTTCAAAATGGTCTGAGCAATGGCGTTCAATAAAACAACAGCATTTATAGTTTTCCTCATCAGTTCTATACAGGCAAACTCCTCATTGGTTCCGGTGGCCCCCTCACCCCCCCATCCATTTCTGACCGGGCCCACACCGCATCTCCCCCCGCTCTGAGGCCTTCCTAGCCATTGCTCTATATCTAGACATAACATTCTGCCTTGCTTTTTGCTTACAAGGTCACTCGCAGCACAGACACTGTGTGAAAAGCAAGATTCTGAAATACATCTGTGGATAATATAACAAACTCAATGGAAAAGTTTTACATTCTTATCAGCAAAAGCAGCTTGAAGCAGAATTCTATTTTCTCTAGCTTTCAGCTCTGCTCTGTTATAATATTCTGAAGTGGGGGTTGGGGACTCAGGCCTAACCTACAGGCTTCATAACATGCATTTACATACAATTACAGGCTATGCTAGGCCATAGCCTATCACATTCCCCCCTTTGATTATTCTCACCCGCAAGTGAGAAAGGGTGAGAATTAAATCACATATGGTACTCTACACCAGGGTGGAGGGATCACTGTGTGGTACAGGGTTAGGGTAGTAATGCCACATTGCTAGTATCTGTGAATCTGCCTTGCGTTCAACAATTCTATCAATGGTTGAGTTCAGCATACTCAAGCATAAGGGAAGGAAACATGGGATACATAAGCAAACAGCCACAATCAAGAATACTATCAATACAAGTGTCTTCAGGCCGCCCATACCTGAAAACCACAAACCAAACCAGCCATCAAGTTGCAAGCCATGCCGGGTTTGGACTGAGACATGTTTGTTTTCTCATGTGATTGGCTATGTCTTCTACAACTTGCCCTTCATTATCAATTTGCAAACAACAGTTAGTTAAATTAAGCTTACCACATACGCCTCCTTCAGCTGCAAGCAGATAATCTAATGCTAAGCTGTTCTGGTAAATGGCTGTACGCATCTGTGTGGCTTGTTTGGCTAACAAGGTTAGTGCTCTACTAGTTTCATTGGTTATAACTTCAACAACAGCTTGTAAACATATAATACGGTCCAACATATACACAGGAGTGTGGTAGCCCCAAGAACCAGGTAGCAGGTCCATAGTAAGAAACAATTCTCTCAGGTGGCCATTCTTCAGAGGTTGCATCCCATTTGTCCCACTGGCCGATATTGAGAGCCTCTCGCTTCTGTCGGCTTTTGTATACAGGGAATCCCAATTGCTCTCCATGGGACAGGGGCAAAAGGAAGAAAGATGGTCGTATAGTTCCTAGAACACACGCTCCTCCCCAATTAGCAGGGAGTTTAGCATATGCTCGAGTGCCACAAATCCAATAAAGTCCAGGTGGAGCTTGCCAGGTTCTATGCGTAGCCAGATTTGTCCATATCCTGGCCAAGTAAGGAAAGACGATCAAAGGATTAGAAGGTTCCGGAGTATTGGCACCTGACCACCAAGATGTCTTCTCAGTAGTAGCATTGTAATATTTCTGGTTCAAACAGACCAACTGTCCTACTAATGCAGTCAATTGTGGTCCTGCTCACACAAAACATAGTCTACCCACTATGGAGTGGGCGAGGACCCATTCATTGGTAGTGTTATGAACATCAGTCTGGTTATATGGTACAGAATAGTTCAGTTCTTGCGCTTCCCAAGGCCATTGGTCTCCCATCTGAGTTCCTCCACAAAAGAGACAGTCTGAGACATGGAGGCTGGAGGCCACAGCTCCAGCTAGTTCGATGAACAAATTCTGCGAAGCGTCGGGAACTACAAATTCTGCCTTCATGGCCTTGTGGAAGGTATGATGTATGCGATAAGGTGAAGAAACATGAGTCTTTACATTTAGTTGGATGAATACGATGGTTCCAGGATCAGTTCCACCTCCTGCTATGCGCAGGCCAAATCAAAATCCTTGCTTCCATTGACTGGGGTCAAATATCTGGAGTCGTAGGGGATTGCATGTACTTTTCTTGCACTTGTTGGGTTCTAGTAGAGGTAATCTTTCCAATATAGCTTTACGATTATCTCCAGTTTGTCCTGTAGGGCCACCAGACCAGGTGGCATAGTACACGCAGTCCCACTTCGGACAGTAGTAGTCTGCTTCTGATGATTTGCTATACGTTGTTGGTGAGCGTGTTCCAGTGCACATTCCCCATCTGTATGCACCTTCGGGACACATATATTTCTCATCATAATAGTAAGCTTGTTCCCATGATCCACACCTGTAGTAATTATTTCTGTTAATTAAGTCACAAGCATCAAAATACAGGTACGCAGGTTGGGTGGGATCAGAGAGTTGACTTGTGGCGTTGACGAGGGCTCCATCTTCATCATTCCATCTCAGTTCCAGGACATAGTAAGATGGATTCTGTCGAGGTCTGAAGCAAGTATGAGTCTTTCCCTTTGTACAGATGTTCAGTTCTGTACCATTATAGATACACTGGCTGACTATGCCAGTACAAGTATAGTAAGAGTGATAAAGTAGAGTCTGAGTGACTTGCATTCCGGTTCGGGTGGTGGTTATACAGGCTGCACAAGGGGGCAAAGCAAGGGTTCTCAAGTGTCCCAGGGCTACCGCAAGAATAAAACAGTAATTAGTAAGCATCATGATCATAGTCTCTAATAATTGATGAGGTATGTAATGGTTGATTGAGGTAGATAGATAATGGTTGATTGGTTGATAGAGTCTACCATGAAAATAATGCAAAACTGGAGGAAGGCTCTTTCATTGATGTCCAGGAGTAGGTTGGCAAAGTCTTTACGATGATGGATCTTGTCTTCGCAGTGTGAGTCGCAATGGTGCTGCAGGATTAGTGATCGAGGTCCAGGGGCGACTCTCAGGATCTGCTGCTGGCTTTACTCGACTGTGGTGGATCCAGGAGTCGATTTCTGCCACTTTGCTGTTGGGGTTGATAACAAGACGATGTATGTCCCTTTCCACCAATGGTGTCTTCTTCCACTCTTTTACCCACACCGAGGCTCCAGGCTTGAAAGGATGCAAGGGCTCTGTTAGATTGATAGGCAACTGGTCTTGCACCCAAGCATGAAGGCCCTGTAAAACAGAACTTAGAGCCAACAATTCTTGCCTAGTGATTACTGATCCAATTTGATTCATATCCCCCCTTATTCCCTGAATTATGAGCGGGGGCCTCCCATACAAAATCTCAAACGGGGATACTCCTAATGGCGTGGTGGGGGCTGAACGTATCCGGAGAAGGGCTTTAGGGAGAGCTTGGGGCCATTTCAGGTGGGCTTCTTGACAGAGCTTAGATAACTGAGACTTCAGGGTTCAGTTCATTCTCTCTACTTTCCCTGAACTCTGGGGTCTATAAGCTGTGTGTAACTTCCATTGTATTTGCAGGGCATGGGCTAGCTGCTGGGTTACTTGTGATACAAAAGAGGGCCCATTGTCAGACCCCATGGTCAAAGGTATTCGGAATCGGGGGATGATCTCATGAAGCAAGGCTTTAGTGACTTCTCTGGCCTTCTCAGTTCTAGTGGGAAAAGCTTCCACCCATCCAGAAAAGGTACAGACTAGGACTAACAAGTAGCGATATCCATTCACTCATGGCATTTCTGAAAAGTCTATTTGAATATTCCCCATAGGGGTAACTCCTACTGACTGAGCTCTTGGGGGTGGGACAGGACCTTGTCAGGCATTGTTCTTGGCACAAGTCACACATCTTCGGGCTACTGAGGTGGTCAGAGGTCCCAGCAACGAGATATAAAAGTATGGTTTTAGAGCGTCTGCCATTTTGGTTTTTCCATAGTGTGTGGCTTGATGAAAGGCTTGGACAAAGGCAGGGCCTAGGGCTTTGGGAATCACGGTCATACCAGGGGGTGAGCTCCCTTCAGGCGGTGGCAACACTATCCATCCAGTTTCCGATAGTTGCCCCTCCCTCATGTTGACAGTAATGGTCCATCTCTGTCTGGGTATATCTGGGTGTCCATGCACTAAGAGGTACTGGAAATATGGCTGCTTGAATTGTTATACTAGGTGTATTGATTTGTCCAGCAATGGCTGCTTCTTGGGCTGTGGCATCGGCAAATCTATTCCCTCGGGACACATCTCCATCTCCAGTTTGATGGCCTCGACAATGCATTACAGCAACGCGTTTGGGGGCCCATACTGCTTCCAATAAAGTCAATATTTCTGGGCCATACTTGACAGACTTGCCTCCTGAGGTGATTAATCCATGCTCCTTGTACAGGGCTCCATGGGCATGTAATGTTGTAAAAGCATATTTGGAGTCTGTGTAAAGGTTCAGGCTAATTCCTGTTCCAAGTTTGAGTGCGCGCGTGAGAGCTATCAATTCAGCCTTCTGCGCTGAGGTTCCTGGAGCCAGGGCTGATGCTTCTACTACCATGTCCAGGGTCACCACTGCATAACCAGCACATCGCTGTCCTTCGACTATGAGGCTACTCCCATCCACGAAGAAAGTTCTGTCTGGGTGGTCCAAAGGGATATTTATTTATTTATTTAACTGTATTTATATCCCGCTTTTCACCGGGTCAAAGCGATGTAACACATAACAGGGGGGAATCAATGCTTGTAGGGAGGGGCCAGCACCAAAGGACAACATTAATGATTTGGGATAGACATAGACATGATTTGGGATAGACATAGACATGTTCATTCCTGCAGTCTCCAGTTAAGAGTTCTTGAAGAGGGGGGCGGGGTTTCTGTTCAGAGATGTTCACGGAATAGGACTGTCTTCAGCTGTTTTTTGAATGATGTGAGGTCAGCGTTGTTCCTGATGTGGTTCGGCAGAGAGTTCCAGAGGGCTGGAGCATAAAGTTTGAATGCTCTGTTGCAGGTCCGTTGTGTGGACTTGGTTCTTTTGTGGGGGACGGTGATGGAGTTGTTGGAGGCTTGTCTGGTTGTTCTGCTGTGGGTCGGGCGGTGCAGTAGGGTGTGGAGCGGGGTGTACTGAGTTTGGTGAATGGTTTTGTGTGTGAGTAGGATAGCTTTATACTTGATTCTTGCTTCGATGGAAGAATGTGTAGGTCCCTTAGTATTGGGGTGATGTGGTCCCGTTTTTTCACATTGCGGGTAATTCTTGCCATAGTGTTTAAGGCAGTTCGGAGGGGGTTGGTGTGTGTGGCGGGTAGTCCATGATAGATTATGTTGCAGAAGTCCAGATGAGGGAGTGTCACAGCCTGCATTACTGTCCTGAAGTCCTGAGGCTCGAGGAGGGGTCGGAGACGTTGTACAGTTTTAGCTTTGTGGAATATAGTTCCTGCGGTCTTGTTGATTTGATGTTTAAGGGTTAGAGCTTGGTCGATGATAATGCCAAGATATCTTATTTGAGGTTGTATTTGAATTTGCGTGGTTCCCATGGTGAGGTGGGTAGGCGGTTTGAAGTCTGGGTCTTTTGTCACTATAAGAGCTTCGGTTTTCTTTATGTTGATGGATAGGTTGTTCTCTTGAAGCCAGTTGGATACGTCAGTGAAGCAGGCTGATAGCTGGGCATTTGCTGGGTTTGTGGTTGTAATTGGCGCATAGAGCATTATGTCGTCAGCATATATGTGGAAGTTGATGTTGTGGGTACATATGATTGAACAGAGCGGACGGAGGTAGATATTGAAGAGCATGGCTGACAGTGTGGATCCTTGAGGTACTCCTTGATGTTGCTGGTAGGGGGGCGAGGTTGAGGAGTTGGTGCGGATCAATTGGCGTCGGTTGGTTAGGTAGGACCTGAACCATTGGAGTACAGTATCTTTGATTCCAATTGTTTGGAGTCTGTGTATGAGGATGTCGTGGGAGATGGTGTCAAAGGCCACTGATATATCTAGGAAGATCAGGATGTACCCGGAGTGTCTCTCTTGTGTTCCTATGATGAGAGTGTTCATCAGTGTGGTCATGAGGGTCTCGACTCCATGTAGTGGTCGGAATCCGTGTTGCTGCGGGTCTAGTATGTTGTTGACGTCCAGGTGTTCTTGAAGCTGACGTTGGACTATCTTCTCTATTATCTTTGCGGTGAAGGGGAGGCTTGCTACTGGTCTGTAGGATATGGGGTCTAGGGGGTCTAGGTTATGCTTTTTCAGGGTTGGTCGAATGATTGTGGTTTTGAGGGCGTCTGGCATGTGTCCTTGGGTAAAGGATTCGTTTACGATGTGGGTTAATGGAGTGCTCAGGTCTTCTTTGGTTTTCTTTATCCAATCGGTAGGACAGGGGTCCAGCAGGGAGGTGGTGGTGTTCAGGCAGTAGATGGTGGAGGATATTTCTTCTTTTGAGGTTGTATTGAACGTAGTCCAGTCTCTGTTTATGCTGGTGCATGGATTTGTCTTGGTTGTTTCAGCAGAGTGGTGTGAGCTTTGCGGTTGTTGAAGTTGCTTGTATTGTCGGGCTAGGAGATCAGGGGGGATATCTGGTAGTTGGTCGGAGCTACTAGGTGCTTTTGTCAGCTTTTTGACAATTTGGAAGAGTTCTCGAGGTTTGTTTATGGCTGTCGTGATGATTTTGGTGTGGTAGTTTTTCTTCGCATTGTCGGTTTCTGAGTGGTATGTAGTGAGTTCGTGGAGGTATTTTGTTTTGTCTTTTTAGTTTTTGGTTTTCCTCCATTTCCTTTCTGCTCTTCTAAGTTTGGTCTTTAGTTTTCGGAGGGTGGGGGTAAACCATCGGGCTTTTGAGGAGGTTGGTCTGGTATTGTTTTTTTTTTGTAGATGCGGTGGATGCTGAGGAGATTGTGGTGTTCCAGTTGTGGATCAGATCATCAAGGTTGCTGGAATTTGTAAGTAGTTTTGGCAGGGTTTGGGTTAGAAAGTCTTCTTTGCTGAATGCTTTGAATCTCCTTTTGTGTTGTTCGTTTCCTCTGTTATTTTTTGGTTGGTAGGTGTGGGATAAGTTGATGCAGTGGTCCGACCATGGCACTGGTGAGATTGACGGACTTTTGCATGAGGAGGCAGTGTGGGAGTTTAGAAATATGAGGTCCAGTGTGTTTCCTTTCTCGTGTGTTGGTTCCTTTATGATCTGTGTCAGGTCCATTGCTGTCATGGTGTTGATGAAGGTTTCTGCTTGATTGTCTTGGAGTGATGGGAGATTGAAGTCTCCTAGGATAATCTGTTCCTTCAAAGGGTCGGTGCTTTCGGAGATGAGGTGTAGAATCCTTGGTAGATCGGTGGTTGCGGTGGCTGTGCAGTAGACCAGGCATATTGTGAGGTGCTTGTTGGTGAGGGTGAGGATGTCTGCTTCATTGGAAGTTTCTGAGGTGTGGATCCGTAGATGGAGGTTGACCTTTGCAATGATGGCTACTCCTCCACCTTTGGCGTGTGTTCGGGAGCAGTGTTGAAGGCTGTATCCATTTGGTGTTAGTTGGTTCATTATTACTGTGTCGGTGTCTGTTAGCCAGGTTTCTGTTATACACAGGATGTCGATCTTCTTGGTTGTGATCAGGTCTTGGAGCATGTGGTGTTTGTTCCTGACTGAGCGTGCGTTTATGAGTGAGATGGAGAGGTGGTGGTGGTTTTTGGGTTTATTGGTGTGGGTTGGGGTGTGGTGTGTGTGTGTGAGTGGTTGTGTGTGGTACTGTGGGTGTTGGTGGGTTGAGTTGTTATGGTGCCTGGGTAGAGGGGGTTAAGGAGTGTGGCTGGGTGGCTGGGTGGGGGTAGAGTGTCAGGAGGGGGGTTAGGAGGTAGATGGGGGTTAGGAAGGGTGGCATGGTGTGCAAGAGTACCTGGGCTCTTGGAGTAGTGGGGTCTTCTCTCTGCAGTGCTGCTGGTGTCGTCTTACTTCCAGTTCAGTGGTGGATGTCGTATTCTGCTGCTTGCCGGGGCTGGTTTCTTTAGGTTTGTCCTTTTTGTCTGTGGATTTTCTGCGCGCCTCAGTGCCGCGCCTAAGGGCCACGCCAAAGGGCCCTCTGGCGAGGCCCTCAGGCGTGGGCCCGGCAGGCGCGGGCGCGCCGGCAAGGGACGCCGCTTTTATGCAGGCGGGTGAGGCTGTTTCAGGGCTCCCAGCACTGTTCCCTCTAAGCTGTGCGCGTGTGCGCGCGCGCACACACCTCACCGAGCGAGCGCACATACTTTACAACAGAGCGCGCAAAAATTACGGTTCTGATTCTGATAGAAAAAAACACAGATGTCTTAAAATTTAAAAGTTGTGATTGTAATTGCTAGAAATTTTTCACTTCATTTAGTAATTGTCTATTTTCATTTAATTTGATTAAAATCAATGTGGTGTACATACTGTATTCTGACGTGTAATCAAATTTTAAAGTATATAACTCCCGAGTGTCATTATGTGGCGCACAAAAATTTAACCTTCCTTCAAAAGCTGCACAGCTGATATTTTATGCGCACACAGCCTACAGAAAATTAGAGGAAACATTGGCTCCCAGTGCCCCGATTGGGCAGGAGCACCGGGAGGGTGGAAGGTCCCGGCAGCGGCTCCCTTCGGCGGCAAGGGACGCCGCTTTTATGCAGACGGGTGAGGCTGTTTCAGGGCTCCCACTGCCCCGATTGGGCAGGAGCACCGGGAGGGTGGAGGGTCCCAGCAGTGGCTCCCTTCGGCGGTAAGGGACGCCACTTTTATGCAGGCGGGTGAGGCTGTTTTAGGGCTCCCACTGCCCCGATTGGGCAGGAGCACCGGGAGGGTGGAGGGTCCCGGCAGCGGCTCCCTTCGGCGGCAAGGGACGCCGCTTTTATGCAGGCGGGTGAGGCTGTTTCAGGGCTCCCACTGACCCGATTGGGCAGGAGCACCGGGAGGGTGGAGGGTCCCGGCAGCGGCTCCCTTCGGCAGCAAGGGATGCCGCTTTTATGCAGGCGGGTGAGGCTGTTTCAGGGCTCCCACTGCCCCGATTGGGCAGGAGCACTGGGAGGGTGGAGGGTCCCGGCAGCGGCTCCCTTCGGCGGCAAGGGACGCCGCTTTTATGCAGACGGGTGAGGCTGTTTCAGGGCTCCCACTGCCCAGATTGGGCAGGAGCACCGGGAGGGTGGAGGGTCCCGGCAGCGGCTCCCTTCGGCAGCAAGGGACGCCGCTTTTATGCAGACGGGTGAGGCTGTTTCAGGGTGGAGGGTCCCGGCAGCGGCTCCCTTCGGCAGCAAGGGACGCCGCTTTTATGCAGGCGGGTGAGGCTGTTTCAGGTCTCCCACTGCCCCGATTGGGCAGGAGCACCGGGAGGGTCCCGGCAGCGGCTCCCTTCGGCGGCAAGGGACGCCGCTTTTATGCAGGCGGGTGAGGCTGTTTCAGGGCTCCCACTGCCCCGATTGGGCAGGAGCACCAGGAGGGTGGAGGGTCCCGGCAGCGGCTCCCTTCGGCGGCAAGGGACGCCGCTTTTATGCAGGCGGGTGAGGCTGTTTCAGGGCTCCCACTGCCCCGATTGGGCAGGAGCACCGGGAGGGTGGAGGGTCCCGGCAGCGGCTCCCTTCGGCGGCAAGGGACGCCGCTTTTATGCAGGCGGGTGAGGCTGTTTCAGGGCTCCCACTGCCCCGATTGGGCAGGAGCACTGGGAGGGTGGAGGGTCCCGGCAGGGATATCAGTTAAGTCTGGACGACTTGAATATACAGTGTCCATTACTTCCAAGCAATCATGGTCAGGAGGGCCTGGACCAGCTGGCAATAGGGTAGCTGGGTTCAAAGTTTGGCTGACACTCAATTGTAATCGAGGATTCTCACATAGCATGCTTTGATATTTCAACATTCGAGCATTAGTGAGCCAATGGTTTCCTTTGTGTTCCATCAGGGTTAAGACAGCATGTGGTACGGTGACTTGGAGCTCTTGTCCTAGGGTGAGCTTGTCCTCTTCGCTCACCAAGAGGGCTGTGGCTGCTACAGCTCTCAGGCAAGGTGGCCATCCTTTGTTGACAGGATCCAATTGTTTTAACAGGTAGGCTACAGGTCGCTGCCAAGACCCAAGAGACTGAGTCAAGACTCCCAATGCGTTTCCACTTGACTCATGGACATATAGGCGAAAGGGTTTCTGCACATCTGATAGTCCCAAAGCCGGGGATGACATCAACGCTGTTTTTAGGGATTTGAATGCTTTATCTTGTTCTGGGCCCCATTCCAAGGGGGATTGTTCCGCTCCTTTTGTGACTTGGTACATGGGTTTTGCCATGAGCGCAAAATTTGGTATCCATATGCGGCAATAGCCTGCAGCTCCCAGGAAAGCCCGCACCTGCTTTCTGGTGGTGGGGGTTGGGATGCGGCATACTTTTTCCTTTCGTTCAAGTCCTAATTTCCGGGTTCCTTTGGACAGATGGAACCCTAAGTATTTCACTTCTGTATGGCACAGTTGCGCCTTGGCTCTCGAGACCTTGTATCCAGCTTCATTCAAGAGGTGCAAGAGATCGCTGGTAGCTTGCACACAATCAGTTTCGTTGTTGGTGGCTATAAGCAAGTCATCTACATATTGGAGTAAGATTCGTTTTCCTGGAGTTACAGGGTAACTTGACAGATCTTGACTGAGGGCTGCACTGAAGATGGTGGGTGAATTCTTGAATCCTTGTGGTAGTCGAGTCCAAGTCAGTTGTCCTCGTCGTCCTGTGGCAGGGTTTTCCCATTCAAATGCAAACAAATGCTGACTGGCAGATGCCAGGCGTATACAGAAAAAGGCATCCTTTAAGTCCAGAACAGTGAAATGTGTGGCTTCCGCTGGAATCAGTCCCAGGAGGGTGTAAGGATTTGGTACTACTGGATGTATGGTTTCAACTGCACTGTTCACTCGACATAGATCCTGCACTGGGCGGTAGTCACCTGTCCCAGGCTTCTCGATTGGGAGAAGGGGGGTGTTCCAGGGTGATTGGCCATCTCTAAGGAGTCCATACTGCAGTAGTTTCTTCAGGTGGCGATGGATACCTTCAATTGCTGGTCGTGGGAGGGGATACTGACGCACATGCACTGGTTCTGCTCCTGGCTTAAGGGTGACAAGCACAGGAGCTATATTCTTCGCTAGGCCAGGTGGATTATTCTCTGCCCATACTCCAGGCGGGGCTGCAATGCTGATAGGTATACTGGAGCTTGCTGCTTTGGATGCAGGTAAATAGAACCGCCATTCTTCTTCTTGGGGGACAGCTAACACCATCAGGCCAGCAGGTTTTGAATTTATAGTCATTTCCATTTTTCCCCCTTCAACGAAGGATATCTGTGCTTGAAGCTTTGCAAGCATGTCTCGGCCCAAAAGGGGAACTGGGCATTCAGGCATATACAGGAACTGGTGTGTTATCTGCTGCCCCCCTAATTCACAGGCGCGGTTCTGCAGGAAAGGTCTTGTGGTTCTCGTTCCAGTAGCTCCCACAATTGTGACAAATCGAGAAGACACAGGAGCCACAGGTTTGGCTACTACTGAATGCTCGGCCCCTGTGTTTACCATAAAGTCCATATGCTGGTCTCCAATCTTTAATTTGACCATAGGCTCTTGGAGACCTAAGACGAACTTGGAGCCCGGTCTGGCCTAGCCCTCATTATCCATAGAATTGTTCTCGGCGGTTGCCACTCCCGCTATGGCAGTCTCTTCTTGCTGTTGAAACTGCGCGCGCTGCATCCCCCCTCGCTGCTGGAATCATCCCCCCGCTCTCCTAGCGCTCCCACCTCCCCTCCAGGGGGTGGAGCTAATGTTTGGGCACTCGTTCTTCCAATGTCCTTCTTCCTTACAATAGGCGCACTGGTTCGCACCTAAGGGGGGCCGAGCACTCCCCCGGCCCCTTCCCCATCCTCTGGCTCTTCTATTAGGATATCCTCCTCCGCGTCCTTCCACTAATGCTGCAGCGAGCAGATCCGCTTTCTTCTTCATCCTTTTTTCACTTTCCCGTTGGCATGCTTGATCATGATTCACAAATATCTTTTGTGCGACTTCCATTAACTGCGTTGAGTTCATGCCAGCAAATCCTTCTAATTTCTGCAGTTTTCGTTTTATGTCTCCCTGGGACTGACTCACAAAGGTGGCGTTCACCATACGCAAATTCTCCTGGGCTGCTGGATCATATGGGGTGTAAAGTCTATAGGCTTCAGTTAATCGTTCATAGAAAGCAGCTGGACTTTCATCTGGGCGTTGAAGAACGTCCGCTACTTTCCCAATGTTCATAGCTCTCTGCCCTCCCTTCTTTAGGCCCTGCAGTAAGGCATTGCGGAACCGGGTGAGGGCCTTCTCTCCGTCATCACTATTCGGGTTCCATCCGGAATCTTCATTTGGGAAATCTGCGGCTGCTGCCCTTCGGGGATCTAGGTCTCGCCCATCTTCAGGGTTTTCTTCCAACCATCTAGTGGTTGCTCGCACTATCCGTGCCCGCTCTTCAGTAGTAAAGAGGGTAGCCAAGAGCTGGCGACAGTCAGACCAGGTGGGCTGGTGGGTTTGCATAATACTGGACATTAACTCTGTTAAATCTTGGGGCTTCTCAGTATAGGAGGCATAATGCGTTTTCCAGTTCAATAAATCTGTTGTGGTGAAAGGCACATAAACTAGACTGGTCGGTCCGACCACAACCTGACCCTCTGTATTTACAATAGGTAATCCTGGAACTTGCCGCAGTGACATTTGGCGAACTGCTCTCTGGCCCGCTGTCCTGCTTCTGAAAGCGTAACGCAGATTAGCGGGGGTAGTGCTGCTGCTGGTGCTTGGACTAGTGGGTGGCCCTGGACTGGCATCTGACCCTCCGCTAGCAGATCCTTCAGGGGATGATGATTCTGTTGCAGAGCTCTGCCCGGGGCTTGCAGCGCTCTGCTCAGGACTAGGGCTCCGACTCTGGGGAAGGGGGTGGTCCTCGGGTGGTGGGTGACCGGGTGGAGGTACCTCAGCTTGGGGTACTCCCACTACCTCTGGCTCTACTCAGAGTACTGATGGAGCTGACGGGACTGGTGTATACAGAAATGTGGGTGGATGACCCGGGACCTCTGAAGGCTCTGGGGCTGCAAAAATAGGGGGCTTTTCCTTATTAGCAGGGACTCCCGCTAACAGAATTCTACTCTGCCCCTCACGGCAACGCTTTATCCAAGGGGGTTGCTTCTCACAGATAGCTAGCCAGGAGTCTATATAGGAAAACTGTTCAGAACTATATCTGCGCACCACCTGGTGCACTCGGGACACAATTTGAATATCAAAAGTACCTTCTGGTGGCCACACAGCGTCCAGCGCCGGCCACACCCTACTACACAATATTTCTAAGCGGGTCGGTGACATTTTTACCCCATAATCACCACTAAACCCCTTCTTAAAATTCGTGATCATACAGTTCAACGGAGTTTGTACGGACTCTGCCCCTCCCATTATGACATATGACGGACAAGACAGCAAACAGAAAGGATGGGTAGGATGGCTGCGGGTAAGGGGTCCGCACAGCCCACGGAACAATAAGGGGGACAAACACTGTATCCAATACCTGCTTATAGTGATTGTAAACCGCTCTGATGCCCTTCTGCCTGGGCAGTATATCAAGAAATTGAATAAACATAAACATTCACAAAGGTTATGCTCTGGAGTTCACAAGACTGCTTGTGGATGCTTTTCTGTTGTCTCCTTGCAAAGCTTCCGCCAAATTGCAGGCCATCAGGGATACTCTCAAGCAGCCACTGTAGTTACAGCCGTGGTCCCCATAGGCCAGATGGTGGCCTCCAGAACAGAGCACGTGGTCAATCAGTCATCTGGAAATGCGAGCGGTTTGGCAAGTGCTCCAAGCCTTTCTGCTGATAGTACATCACAAGGCCGTGTGGGTCTTTTTGGACAATGCCACCATGGTAGCATACATCAAGCACCAAAGGGGCACAGGAAACATGCTGTTGGCAGAGGAGATCTCTTTGCTACTTCAGTTGGCGAAGGCGAATCTTCTAGGGTTGTCCAAGGCCCACATTACAGGGAAAAAGAACATCCAAGCAGACTTTCTTAGGTGTCATCAGTTGGATCCCGGAGAATGGACCCTGGAGGAGTTGGTCTTTCTCAATCTGGCCTGGCAATGGGGGATTGCTGAGTAATAGACCTGAAAGTGTCTGCCACCAATGCCAAAGTATCCCCATTCTTCAGCCGCCAATGGGAAAGGATGTCCAAGGGATGATGCATTAGTTCGAAGGTGAACAAGAGATGGGCTTCTTTATGCATTTTCACTGTGGCCTCTAATATGTCATTTACTCCAGCGCATCGAAGCGCACTGGATGTCAGTGGTGTTGATTGCTCCCAATTGGCCTCAGAGGCCATGGTATGCCGATCTCCTTCAACTGGCAGAGAACAGCCCATGGTAGTTGCCAGCAATATCTGATGTGTTATTACAGCGTCCAGTCCTGATGCTTCAGAGGGTGTGCCTGAAGAAACAAAGTTATTCGGTGCAGGTCTTTGCCATGCTGTTTCGCACTCATAGGTTTTCCACCTCACTGGCATATGTCTGGGTTTGGCAAGTCATTGAGACTTGAAGCCATTGTGGGCCACTATCCCAGATGTCAAAGCTTTTTATACAGGCTGGTGTGGAGAAGGGCCTAGCCTTGAATCCCTCCAGGTTCAGGTTGCTGCTCTCGCTTGTTATTGGGGATGCATTCAGGGCCTCTCTTTGGCGTCTCATTCTGATATCCTGCGCTTTCTTAAACAGTTGCGACCAATGTTCCTGCTAACCTGTGCTGGGTCCGCCGCCAACATTCCTGCTGGCGGGGGGAGGTGCAGAGCGATCAAAGCTCTGCCTCTTCCCCCACTGGCAGGAATGTCGGCGGAGGACTCGGTGCAGATTAAAGAGAACATTGCGAGGGTGCTGCGGCATGTGTTAGACCCTGTGCGACCACCACTGCATCCCACAGTGCAAGCTTGGGACCTTAATTTGGTTTTGACCAGTTCTCCCATTGAGCTCTTAGGTGCTGCATCTCTGAAAGATCTCACCCTGAAGATGTTGTTTCTGGTGGCCATTTGAGCTCGGAGGATCTCAGAACTGCAGGCGCTTTCATGTAAAGAGCCCTTTCTTATCCTCTCCAAAGAAAAAGTTGTGTTCGCATGGTGCCTTCTTTCTTGCCCAAGGTCCTATCGGCATTCCACATGAAACAGGTCATACTTCTGATGGGATTTACAGATGTAGAGGATCTGCAGCTCCATCTTTTAGATGTGTGCAGAGTGCGCCATCATTATCTGAAATGGACGGAATCGATTTGCAAGACAGACCATCTTTTTATCCTTTTATGGAGGCCCTCGCAAGGGTGAGGTGGCCTCAAAGGCTTCCATTGCGAGATGGCTAAAGGAGGTGCCATCAGGGTTGCATGTCTATTCCACTAGAGCTCAGGTGGCAGCATGGGTGGAGTGTGGTCTCGTACTGCCCACAGATATCTGCAAAGCTACTACTTGGTCTTCGTTGCATACCTTTGTCTGGCACTATTGATTAGATCTTCAGGCGTGTGCTGATGCATGGTTTGGTGCATGGTGTTGTAGCAATGTTCCCTCTAATTTTCTGTAGGCTGTGTGCGCATAAAATATCAGCTGTGCAGCTTTTGAAGGAAGGTTAAATTTTTGTGCGCCACATAATGACACTCGGGAGTTATATACTTTAAAATTTGATTACACGTCAGAATACAGTATGTACACCACATTGATTTTAATCAAATTAAATGAAAATAGACAATTACTAAATGAAGCGAAAAATTTCTAGCAATTACAATCACAACTTTTAAATTTTAAGACATCTGTGTTTTTTTCTATCAGAATCAGAACCATAATTTTTGCGCGCTCTGTTGTAAAGTATGTGCGCTCGCTCGGTGAGGTGTGTGCGCGCGCACACGCGCACAGCTTAGAGGGAACAGTGTGTTGTAGGCCAGGCTTGCTGGTACCTCCCAAGTCCCAAGTACTGCTCTGGTACATTCCAGGAATCCAAACTGGACTGGAAGTATCCTATGGAAGGTGAAATTAGGCCTTACCTGCTAATTATCTTTCCTTAGTTTTCATTGGTTGACGCAAGCCTGGTTCAGATTTTCACCATTGTTCCCATTGTTGGGTTTCTTCCGGTGCTTTCAGAGTGCTGGCTTCATTGCCTCTAAGCTCCATCTCCCCTTCAACTGCTCTTTCTTTTTCTGCGGTGTCCTTTCTTCTGGTACTCTCACCTAGGATCTCCAAAGGATCTCTAAAGTTAAAATGGGGACTGTTGTAATGGTTGATATGGAAGGGCAGACTAGATAGGACATGTGGTCTTTTTCTGCCATCATGTTTCTATGTTTCTAGGTCTCCCCCTAAGCTTTGTAGCGCTGTACAAATGATAAGTAATAGCAGTAGCAGGCCTCCTCCTCCCTCTGTTTCTTCTTCCATGGAAGCCCTTAGTTGCTGCAAGATGCTGTCATTCACATCCTCCTTTACTTTGATCTATATAAATGATAAGTAATAGCAGTAGCAGGCCTCCTCCTCCTCCCTCTGTTTCTTCTTCCATGGAAGCCTTTAGTTGCTGCAAGATGCTGTCATTCACATCCTCCTTTACTTTGATCTATACAAATGATAAGTAATAGCAGTAGCAGGCCTCCTCCCCCCTCTGTTTCTTCTTCCATGGAAGCCTTTAGTTGCTGCAAGATGCTGTCATTCACATCCTCCTTTACTTTGATCTATACAAATGATAAGTAATAGCAGTAGCAGGCCTCCTCCTCCGTGTTTCTTCTTCCATGGAAGCCTTTAGTTGCTGCAAGATGCTGTCATTCACATCCTCCTTTACTTTGATCTGTATAAATGATAAGTAATAGCAGTAGCAGGCCTCCTCCCCCCTCTGTTTCTTCTTCCATGGAAGCCTTTAGTTGCTGCAAGATGCTGTACAAATGATAAGTAATAGCAGTAGCAGGCCTCCTCCTCCCTCTGTTTCTTCTTCCATGGAAGCCTTTAGTTGCTGCAAGATGCTGTCATTCACATCCTCCTTTACTTTGATCTATATAAATGATAAGTAATAGCAGTAGCAGGCCTCCTCCTCCCCCCTCTGTTTCTTCTTCCATGGAAGCCTTTAGTTGCTGCAAGATGCTGTCATTCACATCCTCCTTTACTTTGATCTATACAAATGATAAGTAATAGCAGTAGCAGGCCTCCTCCCCCCTCTGTTTCTTCTTCCATGGAAGCCTTTAGTTACTGCAAGATGCTGTCATTCACATCCTCCTTTACTTTGATCTATATAAATGATAAGTAATAGCAGTAGCAGGCCTCCTCCCCCCTCTGTTTCTTCTTCCATGGAAGCCTTTAGTTGCTGCAAGATGCTGTCATTCACATCCTCCTTTACTTTCATCTGTGAAATTAATGATCTTAAATTTGCATCTGTTGCTCTTTGCAGTTTTTCTTCTGGCAATTTTCCTCATTATTCAAATTTTTGGCAGATTTTCTTTGTATACCCTCTAGATTTAAATTAGGGTTTGTAGCATAAAGGTAGCAGTGCATTAGCTCCTCTTTATCTGTAGAAGTCGGTTAATCCTTTTAACTTCATTAATTTCTGTGGTTTATCTCTGCCAGTGAATCCATGAACGTGCTCACCAGGGCCTTGATCTGTGGCAGGATGTTATCTACATCTGCAATGTCTGCACGATCGCTACCACCATCATTAGCCCTACTGTGTAAACTATGGGAGGGCATCTTTAATCCTGGGTGATGCGCGGCCAGTATATATTTTTCTTTTTCGTTCCTACCATACTCCAATTGTAGTGTCACCTTGCTGAGATTTAGTATGGCTGTTATATAGTGGAGTCACCACGTGAAGGTACCCAGTAAGATTATTTCTTCATGATGAGAGAAATCTGACTTCTAGGAGAGAGATTAAGATATTTTTATTACTCGTAGATGATGTGTGGCGCGATTTTATAACATCCACGTCTGGCTGGCAGAAATGTCTAAATTGAAAATGGGCACGTTATAAATCTGATTCCAAAACCACGGGTATAGACGTGGTCACAGTTCCACAATCAGAGAGATGTTTGAACAGCCCGCCTAGGGAAATGCAGACCCTCACTGCTCTAATGGGACACAGGTATATGCAGAAACGGCCTGTGCGTCCCTCTGCTCACCCTATTCTGAAAAGATACGTTTCAGATGCTTCCCGTCTCTATGCGACCACGCCTCAGCTGGCAAAACGTACATCTGCGAAGCTGATGCTCACACTGACAGTATGAAAGTGAGATGTTTGTCCTGGCAGACCCTGCCGCATAACATACATGGCATTTGAAGAACACCTTAGTTATTCTTACAATGGTCATTGCTGAAAACAGTATCTGCAATGCTAAGTGTGGGCCTGAAAAAACTATAATGCGTCCCTACAGCCACATGTCAAAACATATTCCTGTCAATGATGGGAAACCATCAGGATGAGAACGTGCAATAGTGCAAAGAACAGAAATACAGGCCCAAAAGCACCATCCTCTGTCCTGATGAATGTGCACAGTGTTAGCGACCTCTGCTGGTGTGTTTGGATATCTGTTAGTGCTCTTTGCACTGCAGCCTGCCCCCAATCCGAGGGTCCCCCACCATTGACAGGGACATGTCCTGATATGTTAATGCAAAGCAGCTTTTCTGAATTTACTGCCCATTCATACTGGCACCTGGTGATGTTCCGGTCAGCCCTACAGTCTAGGTCCTGCCAGTCATCCAGAGTTGCAGATCAGCACATCAAGGCTTCCCCTGCAGCCTTTGTACTATGCACACACCTGCCTGCTTGCGGTCACAAATGACGTCCCCCTGCCAAAACTATGCCCTGCACCTATTAACAACTGCTTGTAATCCATCATAGCATGGTGTCTCGGGGCAAAACATCTGATCTACATTTCTTAGCCAAACACAATTCTGCTCCATACTAACACACATATTATCCCACAACTACATTGCCGATGTGCCGAATGTAGGAGTTGTTAGGGAAGCCTAGAATAACCCCTTTAGCACAAACAGCAAACATCAGCACAGACAGAATAAGGACTATGGCAGTGCTTTAAATTTCTGTCGGGTTTTTTTTTTTTTTTGTTACTTAACCTTACAAACATTCCTCACCTGTGCATTCTGTCACAAACAAGAAAATCCACTTAGAGTATTAATTACACAAAACAGCAAAAACTCCCAGGCTAAAGCAATAGGAATAGTACCAACTAAGCTAACCTACTTCAGTAGCTCGAAAGAGTCACAACTACTCGACCACCTAGAAGGAAAAGAATATGTCACACCACAACGGCAACAATATAGGGGAGAAAGAGCCTCAGAACCTTATCACGTCCCACTATGCGGCAACAAAGAGTCATCATCAAGAGCTCAGCATCATAGCCATTAAATAAACTCCCCCTTCTTTTATTGTAATTTTTATATGTTAATAATTCAATAAATAGAAAGATGCCAAGAAGATACCCATCACTTTCACTGAAACATTGCACAATCAGTCTCACAACCATAAACCATTACCAGACAACTGTATCCAACACTTAAACCCTTAACTTAGTAACACACTTATATCCCACAACTTACAGATCACACTTAAAACACTCAACCCAAAACACCAATAAAGGGGGATGAGTCAGAGAAAGCACTTCCATGACTCCTCACAGTTCACTTCAAGGGCTATTTGTGGCCTCTCCGCCGGTGTCTTAACATCACCAATGGTTGTACGGGGAAGTTAGAGGGGGGCGAGAAAGGGGTGACTCGGGAGCGGATTCTGGGCGGTCGCCAGCCCTGGACGTACAGGTCCGATTCTAATGTTGGCCCTGACTTGTGCAGGGAAGTTATTCCACCTCTGGGGAGGAATAAGTTCCCTGGATGTTTTCTTTCTGCGGGCCCGGGATGCAGATGGGGCAAGAGGGACCCGAGGACATTCTCCGCAGCCCGACCCTGGCATTAGGAGGCCAGATTTGGGGTTGGGCTGCGGGGAATAAGCTGTTTGTTCCGACGGCCGGAATCATGGCTTTTAATTGGGGCTGTAGTTACCATTGCCAACCAGACGCCATGGCGCCACAGCTCCATTTAAAAGCCCTGACTGAGTTAGCTGGGCTTTTCTTGTACATGCAGGCTGGGCTGAATCCCAGTCCCAGCCTGCATGTACAGGACTGTTTGCGATTCTGATCCTTCGGGGCTAGACATATCCCATGGGGTCAGAATCGCAATCCGGACGTACAGAGGGGATCTACATCCGGGACAGAATAAGCCTGTTAGTATCCAATGAAGCACTGTTATGCTCATTAAGAGTAATCCAATTACACAGCAGTGCCAGCCTGCAGTAAGAGCTCAATTTTAAAGGGAAAAAACCCCGCGAGACTGGGGAAACTGCTAGGTACGTATGACCTAGATTGGCCACTGTTGGAAACAGGATACTGGGCTTGATGGACCTTGGTCTGACCCAGTATGGCATATCTTATGTTCTTATGTTCAAACAGAAAAATAAATCAAATAAAATAAAGATCAGAAAGCCAATACAAACGCACAGCTAATTTTATCTTAATGCTGTCTCTGAAAAATGTCACAATGGCTCTCAGGAAATGCTGGTCAAACAAGCTGCACTGCTAAGACTCACTCTCAACAAACTTTGCTGCTAAAGCGGCTACACAAGATTTGCTGCCAATGGTGACACAACCTCTTACTTGCTTTACAACTGCATCTTGTGCTCTCCCAGACAGCAGACACACCAGTTCAGACAGCATGTCAATACAGCCATTCATCTATATGGGACATGTTGAAGATCAGAGCAGAAAATCTTCTAAGTCCTGGCGTTATTACATGTTGCCGCTAGTATACCATGTATGTCCACGGGAAAAAAACTCAGGACGTACATGGGCTTTCCTGAATGCACTTTATACATCTCTGCGGCTTGCCAAGCTCCCGTTCTGCCCCCTCCCGCCCACATTCTCAGACCCTGTTTTACTGCTGTGTATGTGCAGAGTCGTGTGGTTTTGGAATGTGGTTCAAGACATTTTGGGGAGAAAAACGTGCATGAGAAAATCCTGCATGTCCAAAGGGCTTTTTCATGTTTTGGAATGATCTCCTAAGTAAATTATTTTAAATCGAATTAGTTATGAAAGGGAATTTTGTTTTTTATCTGGTTCTCCATACCTTTTGTATTCTTTACCACCATTCCAAGTTATTAATGTCCCTCTTTAATATACATTAACAAATTTAAGTTACAATGTTAATGGCTTTGACTGAAATGATAAAGCGGTTTAAAAAACCCTGCTAAATAAATAAATACATTTTTTATTCAAATTTTAGACCATTTTGAATGACATATGTCACAAAAATGCTACAAACATTTTTATAAATAAATGTAATAGCAGCGGGATCAGGCCTCGGTCTAGTTGCTGACACCAAGGGCTCTTCCTGCGGCATTCGGATCTCACCAAGCCCTGCAGCAAACTCTTTCAGCTTCCCTTCTCCCATAGACAGATCTCCGACTTCCATCGTTCTGCTGACCCTCAAGAGCCCAAACTCAAAACAAAATTAACTACAACAGAGGGGGTCCCCCTAGGGGTCCATAAGCACCATCACTGGCTCATGGGCATAGGAATGAAGGGCACTGACCTAGGAGGTGAAGTAAATGAAAGATTGGTCTGTTTGGTAATCAATATGTTTCAAACCTAGCAATTCTCTAGTATTAATAGCCTGGGGCTTAAGACATCTCCAATCCTGTCATCAAATCGTAATCAGTTAGATTTCCCCTTACTCATACCAGACAGAATCAAATTTCTGATCTATGGTAGTTGACTGAAAAAGAATATGTATCAAAACTGGTTCCTGATGGCAGAAATGATCATTGTGTTTATGCATTAGCAATATCTGCAACAGACTACATTGCCGCTCTTGAGGAATAGAGTTGCCCATTTCAGTATTAAAATGATCTGGGTACTGCTAGAATGGATTTCTGATGATGATCAGGATGGCAGCACCCTTCTTTTCTTCGCTCTACACTGGTGGCAGTGTCTATGAAAACAGCACAACTCTGAGCTCACTTGCACTGATAAGACAGGCTCTGGTGTAACTTTTCTAAACATACTGAACTATCTTTTCTCACTCCAGGCTTCCCCAATGTCAAACCTGACCTTTTAATTCAATTTGAGCAAGAAGGATTCAGGACCAAGCCCCAGGGACCTGAGGAAAGAGGAAACCTGCCCAACTTTGGCAGATATGAGGAACTACATGAAACAGGTAGTGTAGTTGGATTAAAGTTAGTAATGAGTTGATGCAAACATTACAGGAAAGACGCCTCCTCTGGGCCAGGCAAACTAAGGGAGGTGTTATAGTCACTGTCCCTGACTTCTAAGCTTTGTTGTGTGAATAATGTACTTCTTATGTTTCCTTACTATCTACTGTCTAACTTTATTTTCATATCTGTCTTTTTATGCCTTTCGTTCCTTCTCTCTTTCCCTCATTCTCTCTCACCATTTTGCTATGTCTCTGTCCCATCCTTTCATTTTCTTTCAGCACCTCCTGTCTCATCCTTTATCAGTTTTTATATTCTTCCTTGTATCTCTTACTGTTTCTGACCTCTCGGTGCTGTTTCAAGATGCTAAAGCTTCCTCCCACCCGACAGCTTGTGGGTTTTGTTTCCTGTGAGCCAGACAGTGCTGGTAGCTGGAGAGAGGCAGCAGGATGGTTGTACTGGAAGAGGCTGGAGGAAAGGTGGAGAGACGCCCCCTACTGGGATCAGCAGGAAGAACGAGGAAGGCTGGCATTAGCAGGATGGAGGGAGGCTGGGAGGAATAGCAGGCTGACCCCCCTTCCCGCCTCCACTGGAAGTAACAAAAAGGAGGAAGGCAGATAGACTTTCAGTGGAAGCAGCAGGAGGGCTGGTCCATCCACTAGGTGGCCATCTAGGGCAGCAGACTATGTGCTTTGGCACACATGGCCTTGCACCCTCTCCCTTCCCGTGCTGAGCCGCGCTGCCAACCCCACTGTTGCTGATTCAGAGGGCTGGAGTGGCTTGGCGATAGTGGCAAGCCATGTGCTTCAGTGCACATGGCCTGATGATTCTGAGCCCCACAAAGTTGTTATGGAAGGAAGTCAGAAATGGAAGGCCATGTGTGCTGAAGCACATGACTTGCTGCTGCTGCCGAGCCACCCCCCCCCCCCCCCCCGGCTGCTGGAATCAGTGGCAGTTGGGGGGAGAGGGGGGCGGCATGGCCAGGTGTAGTGTGGCATGGCTGGGGTTCTGCCTAGGGCAGCAGAAACCCTCAGGCCGGTCCTGAGCAGCAGTTTGAAGGTAAGCGGGACTCTTGGGCATATTCTGAAACCGTTTCATTAGCAAGCAATTGTGGGAACCTGTTTGTTTTCTCTGCCTCGGTTCCATTTCATTGCTATAGAAAGTACTTAAAGCTTTCCACCAAAATACTTTAATTTTCAGAACTCACAAGATTCCTATCATCTCACTTTTATCCAAGTGTTGCTCTTCTGAAGTCTTTAGCTTCCTTATTATAGCTGAAGTTACTTTTTCATTTTTCTAACAGGCAGGAGAGATTACTGTACGGATCCCACAGTAGAGAGCCTGAAAATAGAAGAGATTCATCTCAGGGACCAGCTGGAGGGAGGAGAGGAGACTGCTGATACCAAAAGAGGTGAGCCAAGAATTCCTTTAGGATACAATCCTTGCTATGTGCGGCGGCATATTGCTATAGTTACACATAGAGGGTGAATGTAACTAGTGATATTCATTTTCATTTTTATTTCTTAGTAATGGGAATTCAGTTTTTCTAAACTGACAGGTCTAAATTTCATTGACTAGGTCCAAAATGAATCCCTGATGTCCTCTAGGAGTTGCAGTCTTTTGCAAATTCTCAGTGAACTTTAGTGGCTGTAATCTGAGTGAAGGGATTCAGTGTGGAGACTGGAGGTGAGGATAAGAAGCCCAGAATCATTTGGATGAGATCCGATGGTCTATTCTTCTCTCTTCATGTACCAGTCTACAAGCAACACCAGCTCCGGTTTCTTTTATATGGCTCCTTAGCCCAGCAAATATCTTTAAAGAATTCTATGGGGATAATTCCTTATCTATGTCCTTCTCCGTAGCTGTAAAATTAATCATCTTACTTTCATTTATATCCAATAGGTGATGGATTCAGATGTAACAGTGAGAGAATGGGAATGTTTAATGGGCAGCAGAGAAAGAAATGGAAACAGAGAGACCCCTCCAGAACAGATCCTTCAGCTGACTGTGAAAGAGGCTTTATTAGAGTAACACCACCAAGAGGGAAAGAAAAAGCTCATAAAAGAGAGAGACCCAGCACATATACTGAACAAGAGGATAATGCCAACCACTGCACACATTTTGAACAAAGTAAGAGACTTAATAAAGGAGCGAGACCATTTCAGTGCACTGCATGTAAGGAAAGATGCACTGAAAAGTCAAACCTGACAGCAGAAAAAACGTTTCATAGACAAGACAAAGCATTCCAGTGTACAGAAAGTGAAAAATGTTTTACATACAGGTCACAACTTACAATTTATCAGAAATTTCTCAAAAAACAGAAGCTTTTTGATTTCTTGCAGTGTAATAAAAGTTTCAATCAAAAAGGTAACCTAAGGTCTCCTGAAAGAAACCACACTAGAGACAAACTCTTTAAATTTTCTCAATGTGGTAAATGTTTTAAATCAAAATCAGATCAAAGAAGGCATGAAATAATTCACAGTGGACTGAAACAATTTAAATGTTGTGAATATGATAAAAACTTCAGTCGTAAAAGTAATCTACAAATGCATGAAAGAATACACACTGGAGAAAAACTGCCCCAAGAAAAGCCATTTAAATGTTCAGAATGTGATACGAGGTTTGTTAATAAAGCTAAACTAAGAAGTCACAAAAGACTACACACTGGACAGAACCTATTTGAATGTTCTGACAGTGATAAAAACGTCAGTCAAAAAAGTAATCTACAAATGCATGGAAGAATACACAATGGGGAAAAACTATTTAAATGTTCTGAATGTGATAAGAGGTTTGCTAATAAAGCTAGCCTAAGAATTCACAAAAGAATACACTCTGGAGAGAAACCATTTAAATGTTCTCAATGTGATAAAAGCTTTACTTGTAAAAAGGGCCTCAAAAGGCATGAAAGAGTACACTCTGGAGAGAAACGATTTAAATGTTCTGAATGTGATAAATGCTTTAATTCAAAATCAAATCAGAATAAACATGAAAGAATTCATAGTGGACTGAAACCATTTAAATGTTCTGAATGTGATAAAAGCTTCAATCAAAAAAGTAAACTACGAATTCATGAAAGATTACACACTGGAGAAAAACCATTTAAATGTTCTGAATGTGATAAGAGGTTTACTGTTAAAGCCAGCCTAAGAATTCACCAAAGAATACACACTGGAGAGAAGCCATTTAAATGTTCTCAATGTGATAAAAGCTTTACTTGTAAAAAGGGCCTTAAAAGTCATGAAAGAGTACACTCTGGAGAAAAACCATTTAAATGTTCTGAATGTGATAAATGCTTTATTTCAAAATCAGTTCAGAATAGGCATGAAAGAATTCATAGTGGGCTGAAACCATTTAAATGTTCTGAATGTGATAAAAGCTTCAATCAAAAAAGTAGTCTGCAAATGCATTTGAGAATACACACTGGAGAGAAACCATTTAAATGTTCTGACTGTAATAAGAGGTTTACTATTAAAGCTAGCCTAAGAATTCACAAAAGAATACACACTGGAGAGAAATTATCCATGCCTGTTACATCTGATGAACTCTAGAAGGAATCATTCTTTGGCATAATGCAAGAACTAGGCCGAGCATTAGTAGTAAATTTGAGACTGAGATCATACTCCATATACCCTGGCTTAGAAGTGAGGTTCATGATTGTTTTGGTATGTGCAGAACTAGCCCATTTGAAGAAACTGCCCCGAGAAAAACCTTTTAAATGTTCACAGTGTGATAAAAGGTTTGCTAACAAAGCTAGCCTAAGAATTCATGAAAGAATAGATACTGGAGAGAAGGCATCTAAATGTTCTCAATATGTTAAAAGCTTTACTTATAAAACTGGCCTAAAAATTCATGAAAGAGTGCACTCTGGAGAGAAATGAGTTGTGATCTGAATGTGATAGCATCTTTTATATCAAAATCAGATCAAAGAAAGCATGAAATAATTCATAATGGACTGGAACAATTTAAATATTCTGAATGTGATAAAAGCTTCAATCAAAAACGTAATCTGCAAATACATGAAAAAATACAAACTGGAGATCATACTTCACATGAGGGAGGAGTGGCTCAGTGGTTGGGACAGGTTACCTCAGGCCGGAGGGCCAGGGGTTCAATTCCCACATGGGGACAAGCAACCTCAGGCCAGAGGGACTGTGGTCTCTAGTCCCATGGCCATGCCTTGTGGCCTTGGGCAAGCCACTTAACCCTCCATTGCCTCAGGTACACTTAGATTGTGAGCCCTTTGGGGACAAGGGAATAAAAAGTACCTGTTAGTATAAATGTAAACCGCACTGATTCTAAAGAGCACGGTAAAAAAACAAAAAACACAAAAAAAAAAAACTTCACATATCTTGGCTTAGAAGTGAGGTTCATGACTGTGGTGGTGTGCATAAAACTAATAATTAGCAACGCAAATAACTTGTGAATATTTCCCAAAATGTTTTTTTTTCTAATTATTCTTTCATTCCAGGGATAACACCAAATATGATTTCAAGAAAACAGATTGAAAAATCTTATAAAAAAAGAAGGGAAAGGACCTCAGTTTTGTGCCTTAAATCAAAATTAGGACCCTTTGTTTGGTTCTAGGTCATTCATCCTCATAGGTCATAAGAAACCCTTCACTACAACTTATTTGATTTTATTTTAGTTGATGCAGTGATGATTATATGCTTTCAACAATTTGAAAACTTATCTTCAGAGCTGAAGCTAGTAGTGGTACCCTCAACGTGGCTGCATTGCGCTTTAGGAGTGTAACCAAAAGACTTGAAAAAATATAGAATACCCGCCGTCATCCTTTCTTAATACTAACAAAAGTATGTATAGAAAGACCTTTTGAAAATCATCATATTTAAAAATAAAAAGAACAGGATCATATGTTACTTAATAACTACTTATGTTAAAAAAAGTCTGTCTTCTGTGGTCGCTAGTATTGAATAACAAATCTTTTTGGGAAACGATATTCACAGATGATGTGTTTTATTACATTATCTGATTTCACTTGTTAAAGCCTTTTTGATATGCGCAAAACTAACCCATTTAGAGAAACTGCCCCGAGAGAAACAATTTTAATGTTCTGAATGTGATAAAAAGATTGCTAACAAAGCTAACTAGACTGAGAATTCATGAAAGCATATACACTGGAGAGAGGTATCTGTTCCAAGTGATTATTCTGTGAATCATGTAGAGAGGGAGAAGATTCTGAAGCACCAATAAAATGTGGCAGAAAGAAACAGAAATATTTCCATCATAGTGGGAGCCACAAACTTGATAAAGGAAAACTTCAAGTCGTATATTAACAAATTATCTACACATGTTATGTCTTATGAATTCCAGAAGGAAGCTCTCTTGGCACAATGCAACTACTAAGGCAAGTGTTAGCAGTAAATCCTAGAGACTGAGATGATACTCCACATACCCTGGCTTAGGAGTGAGGTTAATGACTCATAGTATGTGCAAAAGTAAATAAAAACCAAAAACAATGGGTCAAACAAAACTCAACACCTCAAAAAGTGCCAAAAAATATATAAAGGGTGGCCCAAAAAAGGTGAGAACATCTCGTAGCATATAAGTTATTTAAAAATTCAAAAAGACAAATGTAAACGATTGACAAATTTAAAATAAAAGATGGCAACTGGAAATGAATGGGAAAATGAACCCCCTTCAGGTACCCTTGTCTCAGGTTGGATCTATCTTGTGCTAACGTCTATAGGCCTAAGAAAGAAATAACCTGCTGACCCTTTTCATCCTGAAACTGTAGAATCAGCAAGATTGAGCTATGAATTGAGTGAGGAGGCTTGGGCGATCAGAGACCTGTGGTTATGAGTCTGAAGCGATGCCTGTTGATGTCTTCACCTTTCCCCTTAAACAAACACAGAGACACACACGCGCTTTTTTTTTTTTTTTGCACTGTTGAGCTTCATTTGACCATTTTTTTTTTGTTTTGTTTGCATAGATTGGGTCCTCTTTCTCTTTTTCACCATGTGTAAAATTAACCCATTTGGAGAAATTACCCCCAAGAGAAGTAATTTCATTGTTCTGCATGTGATAAAAGCTTCAATCAAAAAGCTGATCTACAAATGCATGAAGAAATAGACACTGGAGATAAAATTTTACATGTTCACAAAAAAGTAGCACACCTATGTTGGAAACTCAGTAAATTACCCAACACTGTGCCTGAAAAGCACTGGGATCATGACCCTAAAATAATTATGATCCCAGATTATGATCGCCTGGGATTCTCCCATTCTGACCGATAAAAAGCTGGATGCGAGGAAGCCGGATATAGTGGTAAAAGAGAAAAACACCAGAACGGCATTGATTATAGCGGTTTCGGTTCCAAGCGACTACTCTGTGAATCGCGTTGAGAGGGATAAAATCTTCAAGTACCAAGAAATGTATTCAAAGACCAAGAGAATGTGGCAGAAAGATACCGAGTTATTTCCCATTGTATTGGGTACCACAGGCTTAATTAATGGTAATTCCCAAGCACACCTTGATACATCACCTATACAAGTAACATCTTGGGAAATCAAAAGGGAGGCTTCTCTTTGGCACAATGCAAGTACTATGCTGAGCATTAGCAGTAAATTTGAGACACAGATCATACTCCACATACCCTGGCTTAGAAGTGCCGTTCATGACAGTCATGGTGTGTGCAAAACTCACCCATTTGGAGAAATTGCCCTCTGATAAAAGTATGAACATAAAAAGGCTAGAGTCTGTCTCCATTATTAAACTAGGAGAGGCATCCAATGAGCAGAAGGAATGAATGAGAAGCCAGCAGTGTATACAGGAAAGAAAGCAACAGAATTTGCAAAACAAGAGAAAAATCTCTTTGAAGAATTAGATAAGTAAACAAGGAAAACAAGTGGCAAATTCCATAAATACAGTGGGAAATAAAAAGCATTGCTCCAGGAACCATTTGTTGATCAAACGAGGACACATGAGTGGTTACGAAGAGGTTAACTGAAACTTAAGGATGAGAGGTTGGTATGTGCAGCCCAGGACAATGGATTATGGAGAAGATGGTTCACAGCGAGCAAAGAGAAAACAGGTAAAACAGACATATGCAGATTCTATAAGAAAGAGCTAAAAATGGTTTCCTCACCTTTAGCTGATTGTAAAGTACTGATGGCAGAAAATTTGTATGCTGAAAGACACAACAAGGTGGCACATCTCATCCACTGGAAACTGTAAGCACTACAACATCACCGCAAAAGAAAAGAGATGGATAAGAAATTGGATGCGAGGAAACCTAACATAGGAAACACTAGAATGACAATTATGATGGAGGTGTCTATTCCAAGTGACTATTCTGTGAATTGCTTGGAGAAGGAGAAGATCCTGAAGTATTGAGAAATGCAGTCAGAGACCAAGAAAATGTGGGGAAAAGATACACAAATTTTTTCATCATCTTGGGAGTCACAGGCCTGATAAAGGAAAACCTGGCAGAATGAAAGTACTACGGTGAGTGTTAGTAGTAAATTTGAGAGACCGACATCATACTGCACATTCCCTGGTTTAGAGGTGAAGTTCATGACTGTCATGTGTAAAATTAACCCATTTGGATAAATTGCCCCCAAGAGAACCATTTAATTGTTCACAGTATGATAAGAACTCTACTAATAAAGCTAGCCTAAGACTTCTTGAAAGAGTCCACACTGGAGAGAAACTATTTATGTTCCTAATGTGATATATGTTTTCATTCAACATCTCCTCAATGAAAACATGACTTTAGTCCACTCTAAGGTTCTTTTGATCAATACTTAGTGGAATAATTCCATGCAGTGAAAAGCTTTTTAGATATCAGGATGATTTTCGGCCTGGAGAAATGTGCTAAAACATTACCTTAGAGCAGTGGTTCTCAACCCAGTCCTCTGGGACCCTCAGACCAGTCAGGTTTTCAGGATATCCACAATGAATATGCATGAGATAGATCTGCATATAGTGGAAGAAGTGCATGCAGATCTATCTCATGCATATACATTATGGATATCCTGAAAACCTGACTGGCCTGGGGGTCCCAAAGGACCAGGTTACAAATCACTGCCTTGGAGAAAAATTGAGGAAAACTAAAAATATGTGTCTCATAGCTGACTGTGACATAAATGAACTTGAACAGGACGATGTAAATATATATCTAAGAGTAGAAGAAGGAGCAACAATCCAGCATATATTAGTGAGGGAATAGCTCTGCATAGAATATTACAGGGGATTAAATTGATATTGAGACACACTTTACATTTATGGTCAATGTTATTGGCACTTTGCATTTTAGATTTCCCCCAGCCCAGATGCGTGGGTTATGCACGACTACCAGCAGATGGAGACTGAGAATCATTGGCTTGATCTTTCTGACGTCATGGTACAAAGGAATCTGTGCAGCCTCGATCTCGCCAGTATTTCTCAGTCTCCAGCAGATGGAGATTGGCATAGTCTTGTGCAGTCTGTATCAGATGGAATATTTTTGAGAGATTTTTGTGGAAATGATAGTGATCTGGGATGAATAACCTGGTGGTGCCAGGCCCCTCCCCCTTCCCTGTACCGGCACATCTCCTCTATTTCCTGGAGTTACTTTGGTGTAGCTAGGAGAGGGATAATTTCCCTTTCTCATGCTGAACTTGGTGGGGGAGCAGGGATAAATAGTCTGCTAATATTTCTATACAAAACAGAGAGAACTGCTAAGCAGATGTGCCGCCATTGTCCTTGGTTTCCTTGTCGTGTGGGGGCTGCTCTTTTTTATTCAAAGCATTTGTGGGCAGTTGTTAAAGGCTGAAGTGCCTGACTGAAGCACAGTGGTGGCTACCGTCCCCTTCGGTAGGGTAGCAGCAGAGCCGAGAGTGCATATCTGGCTGGCTCCTATGGGGTGTGGACTCTGCCCGAGGTCGGAAACTGCAATGAATGTCAACGGCAACGGCCTCCAGAGACTTACTTCAGTCTGCCACAGTTAGTTCAAGCTGGTGTGTGATTCCAGCGCCGGGCGGGGAAGATCGGAGGTCATCTAAGCTAAGGTATGTGGTCTTACTGCTTTCCTTAGCAGGGTGCTGTTCAGAGTGTGTTAAAATTAACAACAAAACAAAACAAAATAAGCACAAAAACAAAGCAAGAAGGAATGCTTTGTAGCATCCTAAGTCCATGGCAGCCCATATTGGACAGAGCCTCAGGAGACTGTTAGAAACAGTCATGCCGTAATAAACTATAAATAAATAATTTAATATTTGCTGTGAAGCCGGCAGAGGAGACAGATAACCCTGCTGTGATTTTGCGGGGTCCCCCTCTCCTTTCGTAGTGACGATCATCTTAGCAATCTAGGCCCTATGGGGATTTTTTATCAGTCCTTGTTTCTATGGAGGAAAAAAACCCACACCCAGACCGTTCACTCAGGTGGGGAGTTTGGGTGGGAAAGGCTTCCATTTTCTTTACCCTTCCCATTGGGTTTATTCAGCCGGAGAGTTTCAGGCGCATATTTGGCCTATGGGCAAACACTATTGGCCGAAAGTAGTTCAATTCTTAATTTATTGTAGTGGCCTCTGAGGTGTTAACATTAATGATGATATTAAGCACATGCTAAAATACACAGATAGTTACTGCAGGTAGCCCCACTGAACACGGTAATTTGGAGGAGTGTTTCTTGCCATGAAGGGCTGCCGTTTTAGTGCACAGTTCAGCCTGCTCTTTTATCATTGTAGCGGGGCTATGGATTCAGGCCTTGAGTTGGGGGTTGCTCTCCCAAGGCACTGCTCTGTTTTTCCCCTTTCCCTGGGACTTTGGTTTAGGAAAAGGAGCCCCTTTGTGGACATGGTGCAGGGGACTGGTATGTTTCGGTACTTGACTGGTAATTTCCTGTTTTTGGTTAGGCTCGGGAGAATTGATTCTAGTACGATATTAGGTTCCTTTCTGTCGCAGGTCCCTTTAGTTCAGGGCTCTAGGGTAGGTGTATATTTTCCGAGTAAGTGCATAGCTCTAGAGGTATTTTTGGTCACAACTAGTTTTGCGAGCTCTGTTGAGCAGGGGCCATCTTTCTTTTGCCTGTATAGCTCTGCGTACACCTTGAGTCCGCCAGTTCATTGCATCCCGATGCTGGTGTGTAACAGTATAGGCTTGGAGGCATTGCACCCTGTCTCTTAGTCCTCACGCTTGAGTGACCTCAAAGCAGTGAATATGATATGAGGACTTGAAGGTGTGATTGAATCATTTGATATTCTTTTCGAATCTTCTTTGTTACAGAAATACTGGCAAGATGGAGGCTTCAGAGATGTCTAATAGCACAGTAGTTAGAGTAGTGCCTTAAAAGCAGGGTGGCCATGGTCCAAACCCCAGTATGGGCCTTTGTGAGCTAAGGCTAGTCATTTAATTCTACACTCTCTGGATGTTTTGTACTCACAGATGGCTCTCCCAGCTGCAGCACTGCATTAAATACTTACAAATTCAAAGGTCACTGGTTCAATTCCCTTAACAGCTCTGAGGTGGCTAAATGAGTTGTCCGTGGCCTTTTCCATTCCTACATAAGAAATGCCATACTGGGTCAGACCAAGGTCCATCAAGCCCAGTATCCTCTTTACAACAGAGGCCTATATCTTGTAGCACTATACAAATGTTCAGTAGTAGTTGCAGTAGATCCCCTTGTACCATGATGTCAGAAGGATCAAGCCAATGATTCTCAGTTTCCATCTGCTGGTAGGCATGCATAATCCACGTGTGTGGGCTGGACTGGAGGGACTCAAGGAAAGACAATTAGCAGGTAAGGTCTAAATTCACCATGTTGTGTACAATATCTTGAGAAATAATTGGAAATATTCCAACTGTATGTCATAATATTGGAATAGAAAGTTCAAAGGTATACAACAAAAATAGAGGTCTGTGCAACTTAGCTGTAGTAATTTCTGAATAAAAAACAAAATATGATCTGGACAGGTTTAATGGCACCTTTCACTAATACTTGGTTGCACAATTCTTGACAGCCTCCAGATGTTTCTTGTAGCCATCTGCAAGTTTTGTACAGTTTCTTCCACTCTTCAACTGTGATTTATTCCAGCTCATGAATGTTTCCAGGATTCCTTTTACCAACGGCAGATTTCATCTCTTTCCAAAGGTTCTTGCTTAGATTGAGATCAGGACTGATTGCTGGCCAGTTTAACACAGTCCATTTGTTCCTTTTAAACATTCTTTTGTACTTTTGGATGTATGATTTGGGTTATTGTTCTGCTAAACGACCCATGACCTTCGAACCAGACCTAGCTTTCTGACACTAGGTAGCACATTTCACTCCAAAATACCTTGGTAGTCCTCTGACTTCATGATTCCTTTAATATGTTCCAGGCCTCCATTTCCTGAGGCAGCTAAACAGCCCTTCAACATATACGTCCTGCCAAGTTACTGATTTACATACAAAGTTTGTGATATTCTTCCCCTGGCAGTAAGCCACTATCGTTCTTTCATGAAAACATGGATATAATGCTTATAAATCAATGATGCAATAATAGGAGTCTTCACAGAAAATGGAAATACACATACTGAAGGAGAAGGTATTGACTGTGTTTGAACTGCAGGAGTCAATAATAACTCACGTGCTCACGGGCTTCTCAAATATGCCTGTTTTAACAATCTTTCTTGGATAGCCCCGTTGCATATATCGATCACTTAAAGTGTTTGCTTGTATTTTATATTCATCCACATAATAACAAATGTGCCGAAGCTGTAAAAACTGGTTGATGGGAAGACCCCATTTTAACTTGATTGGATGATGACATGAGAAATACAACGAATTGTTTTTCACCACAGCTTTTTTATGGAAAGTGGTTAACAATTTTGTTTCTATTTTCATTATTGTAAGATCCAAAAAGGCTATCTGTTCCAATTTGATAGCACCATCCAATTTCAAATTGGGTTTACAGTTATTAAGCCATTTTCAAAATCTTGCAAAAGAGAAAATGGTCCCTGCCAAAGACAAAAGATATCATCAAGAAACCTTTTTGTTCTTGAATATATTGCTTCCAAGGTAATGTATAAATGAACTCCTCCTCAAAGCATCAACATAGAGGGTTATATAGTGGGGCTACCATTGCTCCCATAGCAATCCCATAAACCTGGTGGTAATAGGAGCCATTAAAACAAAAATACTTTTCACATAATACCAGTTGGAGTAATCAAAGTACATATGATTTAGGTAATCAAGCTGGTAATATATCCAGCATAGGAATAACTAACTGTGCTAGACTGGTTTCTCTCATACCTTTCTCACCATAACCAACCAGTTAGAATAAAAAACAGCAATCCAAACCCTTCACCCAACACCAGGGTGTTCCCCAAGGATCTGCCCTATCTGCATTACTTTTCAATACATACATCCAACCATTATGTAATATCATAAAGCATCACAACATTCAATACAGAATATACCCAAATGATATTATGGTATTCATCCCCATAAATATTAATCACCCCGATTACTCTCAAATTATGGCATGCCTCAAATCCATGGCAAAGTGGCTCAAAGAACAGAATCTACTCATAAACTTCAAAAAATCTGACTTAATGCATATAACCAGGAACAGTACATTCTCTCCACCTGACTCTATAAAAATCCTCAATCACAACCTAACCAACAAACAGGAAGTCCGATACCTCGGGATTACCTTCGATCAGCACCTCAGCTTTCAATCCCATATAAAAAGAACAACCAAATCTGCCTATCACAAACCTAGATCTCTGCAGAAGCTTAAACCACTGCTCGATGACTACCACTTTCAAACAGTATGCCAAGCCTTAGTAACTCCCATATTGGATTATTGCAATGTAATATACCATGATTTACCCAAAAAGACAATACACCCCTTTCAACTGGTGCAAAACACTGCTGCAAGAATCGTTACTGGAACAGCAATGTACAGCCATATAGCACCTACTCTCTGCCAACTTCACTGGCTCCCGGTCACAGTGCACACTAAATACAAGAATATAATTATAATCTTCAAAATCTTAAACAACCTGTCATCACCGGCCCTTGAACAACTAATCAAAAGAACACGTCCAACCACAACAAGAAGACGAGCTGACGAGAATACCTTAGAAATCCCAGCAAGCTTCAGAACGTCAAAATACTCCACCAGCAATAGAGCCTTCTCCCTTTATGCTCCCCATCTATGGAATGAGCTACCCAGCTCATTACGTGCAATCAAAGACCTACTAGACTTCAGGAAAGCCATAAAGACTCAATTTTTCATGGAATGCTACGGTCCCACCATTGAAGCAACCCAATAACCTGTCTCTCTCTTTGCATCATACCACTCCCTCATTAGCATCATAACATTCCCCCATGTCTCAATATTCTGACTATATCCTAAGGACATTGAAAACTTCATATCCCTCTTCCCCAGCATATATATCTTCCCGCACTCAACCCACACTGCAACAATAATGGGTTTTAGCCAACAATTGTTAAAGGTAACAACTGAACCCATCCAATCTGCAACAATGTAGCTGTAAATAATTGAGAAGTTAAATGTATTCTTTATACCCCATGTAATCCTCCAAGTTGTAACTCACTGTTCTATGTAAAGCTTGTTGCTATAACTGTTATATTTAAACCGCTTTGAATTGATGATAAAGTGGTATATAAAATCTGTTAAATAAATAAATGAGAGGGAATGTCCCTAAATACTAGCCAAAGCACAGTAAGAGAGCAGGGGCAATAAGGGCAGCAGCAGTAAATTATTACGACATAAATATGCAAAAACTATTGAAAGATATTAAATAATATTAAAACAGACATTTTTGGTAACTTACAAAAGAGCATAAGATCATATATGCATATTTTTTCTTTTTATTGCATTATTTCATTTACATTCAAACACAGATTGAATGAAAGAAATAGAACATATAAAAAATGGAAAAAATTCCTAAGAAAGAAAATATTATAAGTACTTGTAGTCCACAATCAAGGGGGGTCAAACAGGAAAAACAGCAAAAAGAAGAACAATTCTCTGGGTGAGGATTAAGGAAGACAGGAGCTGCTGGTACGCATTACCTCCTCAGTGGTACCTACTATTACAGTCTTTGGTTCTTCTCTAGCGAGCCAAAAATCACTGATCTGACTAGGGTCAAAGAAGACTAAAGCATTACCGTCCCAAAAGTAAGAATACATCTGCAAGAAAATTTTAACACAAAACTGGCACCCAAAACCAAAGTTCTTGGGTGCATGCCAAAGAAGCAACATTGCCTGGTCTGCGCATTTTGTGAGATGCCAGGGAACACCCTAATGGGAGACCCCAAGAAAATCTCTAATAAATTCATGTAGAAAAAAGTTATAACTGCGTCCCCCATCTCACTCTAGGGTGCTGATTCCTCCTAAGAAGAAAATGGGGAGAAAGAGAGGAGAAAGGGGGAATAGAGAAGGAGAAGAAAAGAGATGGGAGGAGAAAGGGAACAAGAAGAGGGAGAAAGAATTGAAAGGTGGGATAAAGAAAGGGGGAAGGAAAAGAAGAAGACAAAAAGGGTAGAAACCGAAGACATGAGAAAAAATGAATAAGAGGATTGAGAGGAGGGAAAAGGAAGAGGGATTGGATGGGAGAGGAAGAGAGATGAGTAAGAAGCAGAAGGGGGAGATAGAAGCAGAGACAGACAAAGGAAGGAGTTAGAAAAATATTAAGCAAATCCCCTCTCTATACAGCTGGAGTCTCTGAAGGGCCACCCTGTCCATAAGGAACTCAGGACTGGATTCTGGGTTTGCAGAGGGGTCCTAGCTTGAACCCTGTGCTGCAATCCTGTCACCAGAAATAAACAGAAAGGTCTGCACAGTGCTGTGTCCCCCGCCATGTTCCTTTATAGCCTAAGTCTCACCAGTAGTCAGCACCAAGGAGGGCTGCTGACCTCTAAGTATCCATTCAGTACATTCCCAGAGACTTGTCACTTAGTCAATGAGCTCCTTCAGCCCCAGGACCATCCATTGGGCCTACTCCACTCATCCATCCATAGCCAGCTGGACACTTAGTCCGACACTGTGGATCTTACTCATTCAGATCAATGCAGGGCTCCATGGCAGGACTGGGGCAAGAAGGAAGAGGGACGGGGCGGGCCTGGAGCCCCCAGAGACTGAGCTTCTCCAGAAAACAACTGATGCAGGAGAGGTATGAGTTGAGAGAGGGACAAGGACAGGCTGGAGTCTCACAGTAAGGCTGTCCCCCTCCACCATCCTGCAGGAACCAATGTCTTGTCTAAAGCTCACCCCAAGCAATCCTCAACAGGACATAAACCCGCCTTTAAGCAGTGTTGTCAGTTTACTGCAGACAACCTGGGCTTAGAGGCCCTTTGCACAAATGCAGGAAGGGAGACTGTAAACAATATGATTTTAAGCAGTAGCACTGCAAATCTGACCCATATGTCACAGAGAAGAGACTTCCTCCCATACACACACACAGATTTTGTAAAAGTGGGTGATTAAGTCTAAGGGGTATGTTTACTAAACTGCGGTAATCATAACTAACGCGCGTTATGTAACGTTAACGATCGTAAGCGCATCATAACACGCGTTATGATGCGCTTACAATCGTTAACGTTACATAACGCACGTTAACCATAGTTAACGATCGTAAACTCCCGCGGCGCGGTAAAACACCGCAGAAGGTGGAGAGGGGGCGGAGAGAAGGGGTCAATGGGCGGAGAGTGGGTGGGGTGAGGCTCCCTTCACACTAACGCACTGATCTGAAGAGCTCAATTCCATCGCAAATGAAAACCTGACATTAAATGCACATTACAGGGGAGAGAAACCATTTCAGTGTCAGCAATGTACAGCCCAGGCAGGGAAACCTATAAAAAGTGATAAGTGTGATACATGTGCACAGAACTAAAGGGCACATAAACACTGAAAATGACCCCAACAAACTGGAAAAAGACCATAACCAAGCTGGCCAATAGTAGTAGCAATGAGAAACATCAACCCCTCCCCCCCCTCGAGTAAGCTCCATAGAACAGATATAAATCGTGGAAGGGTCTATACTCCGCCCCCATACAAGGTGAATGAGCCCACAGTGATATAGTGCTCCTCAGGTTTTTCCCCATCATCGGACCGGGTTCGTATGGCGTGCACATATCCTGCAACATCAGGGCGGGCATGTCGGAACGGCAACTGGACAGATGCCGGAGAAGGGGATGCAGAGGGCCGCAGGCGGCACATGCTGTGGTGCAGCTGGGCCACAGTGCGGACTAGGGCGATGCCTAGGTGGCCCATATGAATGCTGAAGCAGCAGAGCAGCCAGACAGCAACTGCTGAAGGCCCAACATGGGTACGACTGTGTTTCCCACAGTGTCACAGGGGATAGTACCCAGCAGCTACCCCCAAGGGCACGGAACATTGGCAGGCGGGGCTGGGGGGAAGCATGGACACCTATGCAGGCACCCCTACCCCAGAATCCGCACCATAGGCAGCCGCCTACCTGCACACTGGATGGCCTGAGACTGCACACCACCAGCACCACCAGCAGAAGGGCATGTCAGCATGGTGGCTGAGGGATACTGGTGGTGGAGGGGGCAGTGGCAGCTGCCCAGAGCAGACCGTGGCCTAGCCCTGTGTAGGTGGGTGCCGTGTACTGCAACAGACGGGCCCTGTCTGGCGAACAGTCATGGTATCACCAAGGAATGTACAGACTCTGTGACAACAAGGTGGTGCAGTGCACAAAACCAGTGTATTCAGAAGCAGAGGGTCACAGATTCAAGTCCCAGCTGTGGTTCCTGCCAACTCAGTCCCCATATTTTACCCACTACTACAACGTGCTAATACAGCACAGTTACTTACCTGTAACAGGTGATCTCTGGGAACAGCAGGAATTAGTCTTCACATATGGGTACATCGGTACCGACGGAGCCTGCATGGGAACGCTGCCCAGCTTCCAATCAGAAAGCTTTTGGCAGCATCCCCCGCGCCTGCGCACTGACTTCCCGCCTTCTCCAGAGCCTCTCTTCAGTTGAGTTTAAAAGCTGAGACAAAGGCGAGGAGAGAAAAGGAAGAAGATAAAGAGATGCAACTCCTAGGGGAGGTGGGAGGGTTGTGAAGACTAATTCCTGCTGTTCCCAGAGATCACCTGTTACAGGTAAGTAACTGTGCTATCTCCAGGAACAAGCAGGAATGAGTCTTCACATATGGGGACTCCCTAGCTGGAGATGCCAGGGGGAGATCCCATAAAAATGCAGGAGCCTGGATCAGGGGTGCATTTTGTCTCAAAGAATCCCCGGCATCCAAGGGGGATGCAGGGTAGGAGTTGACAATAAAGAAGCTGTGAGGAAAGAAACAGCATAGCCAAGGACTACAGGGTCCTACAGACTACAGTAGTCCTTAGTATATATGATAAGTAGCATTAAAACACATTTAATGTACACTTAAAATATGCAGCTTACCTACTGTATTGTAGGAAGTAGAGAGCATGATGGAGTCTACTGGATAAGCAGTGGCGGAATCTTCAAGGTGACCTCACAGCAGTGAGGATGAAGGTCCAGACCTGGAGGTAGCAGATGATCCAGGTGTCAACTGGGTAGGATTAGACGTCAGGTCTTCAATGGAAAGCTGTATGGGAAAAAGCTGAAACTCCTTTAGGCATGAAGGCATTAACATTGAGGACTAAAGGAAGAAGACTGACGGAGTTTGAGAACTAGCCCAGTCCTGGCGGGAAGAGGGGGACTGGAAAAAACCCCTATTGCCAAGGAGAACAGCTGTGTACTCAAAGATAAAGATGTACACTATTTTTCCTAGCTGGTGAGAGATAGGAAAAATATTGAAGCTTGATGCTTCAAGGATTTAAAGGAAAAATGGAGATGTTAGCACCATAGTGGCTATTGGTAGATAACAGTTTCTGCATCGTAAAACATATCAACCCTTAAGAAGCCCCCCAACAGACACATATATATATGGATATATATAGATGTGGAGGGAATATATATATATATATATATATATATTGTGGCGGACGACCCCTCTTCTAGGTGGTTGCCTAGTGGGGTACGCCAGTCATCCCTCTTATTGTGTAGTTGTGGCCTGCTTTGTAGCAGTACGAGTGGATGAGGACACAGGACAATTTGTAAAAATAAATTGCTTTTTATTGTTTTCTTCGTGGAATCAATTTTTGACAATAACCATGGAAAGGCAAGTCAGAAACATAACCAAAAATAGGATACTTTCTCCAATAACTTTCTTCTCAAAAACTCTTCAAGTAGTTTCCTTCATTCTTGTTACATTGCTTTCATCCATTTAACAAACCAGGAAAAATACTGTTTAGTGCACAGTTCAACAAAACTTAAATAAATCAGCTTTGTAATCACCTTCTCAGCTGCTGCAGGTTAGGATACCCGCCATGTGCTCCCTCTTAGTTTAAAACATTAGCCTTCTTAACTGGGCTTTAGCAGTAGTAAAACTGGCTACTTTTAAACACGAGGTTTTTGTCTTCTGGTCTGCCCTTCTTCTAGGCATTCACTGATACCAGCACATAAGTTATCTTCTTAACCCATATCACACAGCCTTCTGTAAAAGCACTAAACATTACTCATACAAAGTCCACACTCCATGGATTCTGCTGAAGACAATGGACTGTCTGAATAAAACTCTACTTCCATTTCTTCCGGTGAATTATAAAGCTCAGGGCTTGGGGTAACTTCTGGCTCACTCTGCTGCACTTCTTTTAAAAGCCTAAACAGTTTTCCCCATTTTAACTTCTGGCTCCCCCTTTTAACTGGGTCAGAACCTTTTGCCCTTCTCTCCTTTAACAACTCCACCTCAGGGAATATCTGAGTTGTTTGGCTGGCAGAAACCCTCCTTTTATCAGACTTTTTATACCATCTGTTCAAGAGCCCAGGACTTGAGCTGCTGCATTCAGAATCAGACGTATAGTCCTGACTTCTTCCCCAGCTCCTTTCTTGCCCACAATCTTTACACTTGCCTTGGGAGTTGTGGCTGGTCCCCTTTGAACCACCAGGCCTCACAGCTCTGTAATGCTGCCTCTTCCCCTGGTCCCTCTGGACTCTCTGCCTCTCCTCTTGGCTTCTGGCCTGCAGTCTTTCCTGCCCTCTGGCAGTCTCTCTCTGCAGTCCTTCCTATGTCTGAGCACGTCCTGCTTGTTCAGCTCCTGACTCCTCTGCCAGTTCTGCTGATTCTGCTGACTCTCCTGATTCTGCCTCACTTCCTGTGTGACGCAGCTTAAATGTTCTGTGGCTTGTTTGCTTCCCTGGCCCCACCCTCTCTCTGCCTGCAACTACTCCAGAGGCTGGGTGTGGCTTCAGGCTAGCCCTGCTAGTGTGTGCTTTAGTTTCTCTTTCTGTTTGGGAGCTATGCTTTAGTGAGCCCATCCCCCGCTTATGGAAAAAAAACTCTTTTTTTCCAGCTTTAAAGGGCTCTGCTGCATGTGCATCACCACAATATATATATACACACATGTCCATATGTGTATATTAGGATATGGGAGAAGGTATTAAAATATATATATATAGATAGATATGATATACCTAAATATATATACAGTTGTGGGGCATGGTTGTGCACCACCAGAGTAATGATATAGTTATGTAGACATATATGGAGATGCTACATACAAGACAACAGGTTGAAGATACATGTCAACCACCCAGCTCCATAATTGTACCTGGGGAATATAAAAGAAAAAGATTCTTCGCTCTACAAGAGGGTGAACCCACTTGGGATATGTAGAGAGAATCTATTTCTGTGGATTGAGGGATGCAAGAAGGCAATCCAACAAGATAACCATGATGTTTGCGTGAGAACAGATGATGATATCAGTCTGTAAAGAAACAAGGCAGGTGTTTTAGAGAACACTGACAGGGCAGATGTTCAGAAACGCAAAAGAAGATACCAGAGGGACCTACTGGAGGGACCCAGAGGTAGCATGCGTAAACAGCAGCCTTGGATTCTCAAGCAGAAGAACTTATATGTCATGCGAATAGCCCAGGCTAGAAGGTGTGGAGAACCCTCACAGGCATGGGAAGGGATTAGAGGGTTTTACCTACTAATAGAGACGCTTCAGAGATAAGGTCAATGCTCTAAAGCAAGGCCCTCATAGTAGAAAGCTTCTCTGAGAGTGCAGAGAGCATTGTGCAGGAGAAAGGTGAGATAAACTGACTGAAGTCAGGTGTATTGCCATATCCCAAGAGAGGAGATGGGGAGAACCATGTAAAAAGCCCAAAAAAGTAGGAGGATCCAAGATAGCTGAGGAGTAGCTTGGAATAACTATTGAGGCTAGATAAAATTTGGAACAAGGAACTGGAACTAGAAAAGTACCAGTAACATAATCACTATAACTCCTGCAGGCACAGCTGCTGACGGAAACCAGCAGAGAGATTGTTCTGTGCCTATTAAGAATAAGAGAGAGGAAAGGAGAGGAGGTAGTCCTTCTCCCTTTCTGAGGCCCTTAGGGTAAGCCAACTGAAGGAAAAAATGTTCAATTGGGACAGAACTAGCAAGGGATAGTTGCAACTGCTCTTCCAGAGAGTAAGAAGAGGAGAAGTCTGTAGTCCCTGAACAAATATTTTTCCGACAGCTTAGTACACTGAAAAAGAAAAGCACAGCGAATAAACTTCTAATGGGTAGAAGTGAACTGTAGATTATAATTCCAAGCCCCTATGGTTGCTGGGAATGCTGAGACTGGCCAGAACTGGAGGACCACAGACTAGGCTGAGGTGTTCCTTGTTTAGGAACAGCTGAATGATGGGCAGGAGATGAATGAAACTTTCTTTTCTTAGGGAAAGAAGGTTTGGTAGGGCATTTCCTACCCATTGAAGAATGAGGTGGTTTAGAATGGTCTTTAATGGAAGGAGAGTCAGTGGAGCATTGAGCAACCTGACATAAAACCTCCTTATTGAAGAGACCTTCTCCTGTACAAGGAGAATGAGCCAGTATAGTTTGTGCCCATCTGTTCAGGTCTGAAGCTTCGAGCCAGGCTCTGCGACGTGCTGCAATGGCAATATCAGAGGATCTGCTAACAGACTCAAAAGAGTCTATAGAAGCACGAGACAGGAACCAGGAAATATTCCGGCTATGATTGATGAGCAAGGAATAGTCAGTAGCCTTGGGCTCTGGCAAAAAAGGGTTCAAGAGAGACAATTGCTCTGTGACTTCCTGGAGTGTGAGACTCATGTGGAAAATATATGAAAGAATTCTAGAGGCCAGCATAGATGTTTGGAAGCCTTGACGACCAAAAGCATCAAGTGTTCTGGAAGAACGACCTGGCGATAAGAAGAATGTTTCTTCTTGCTCTTAACCTTCCTCAATGCTGATTCTACTACAAGGGAACGATGAGGAAGTTTAGGCTTCTGAAACCCTGGAGAGGGTGGCACCCGGTACCGAACCTCAGTGACTGGAGAAACTAGAGGAAGTCGTAAGGGTGATTTCCAGACCCTCAGAAGGAGATCCTGCAGAGCAGGATGTAAAGGAAGCATCATATTTTCCATTTGTGCCGGTGAGCCATGAGTAGCATCACAACCAGGGATAGAGATATTAAGAAAGGTTGCCATATCCAGGAGAAAAGTCTGAAAAGACTGATCTCCTATGGGAACCATCCCTGGTAAGGCTAAAGGAAGAGGCTGAGCACCAGAGGACGTACCATGGTGTGAAGAGAGAAACCTAGTAGATGGACGGGGATACTGGCATGTTAACTTAGAGGCAGTGGGTACTGCATCATTAATGCCAGGTATTGGTTCCAAACTAGGCATCGGTGGAAACAGTGCAAGAACAGGCATCGACATCGATACTGATATAGGACCAGCAGTTGAAGTTGCCTTCGGGGACTGCTGCATTGGTACCGAGATCATGAGAGAGTTACAGCTAGGATCTTCGGAACTGCTTATCTGGAAACGACAGGAGTCGGTTCCAGGACGTGTCGGTACCCAGTCCTCGAGACTAGAAATCGATTCAAGACTCGGCATTGAAGGAAGCGAGTCTATCGATACATGTCTCGAGGGTACCGACGTCGGTGGTAGTATCGGCGAAGCCGATACCGATAAAGCAGTCTGGGTTACATCGATCGGTCCCGAAGGTACCGAGGATACCCGATGACCATCCCTTGCAAAGGGTAAGGCAGTCCACCTCGATGCCGATGCCGGGGTATCGGAACCGATCGACGTCGGTACCGACCCGGAGCATGGTTGAGATATGGAAACGTCCATCCGTATTGTATCGACCGGCCCGAAAGGCGCTGAGGATGCTAGAGGACGATTCCTAGTGAAGAGTGGAACACTCGATACCGAAGCCGATGCCAGGGTATCGGTACCGCTGGAAGCGGATACCCGCACCGTAAACGGCTGGGATCGAAGGAAGTCAATTCGGTGTGTATCGATCGGTCCCGAAGGTACCGAGGACGCCCGATGACGATCCCTGGTGAAGAGTGGAGCACTCGACACCAGTGCCGATGCCGGAGGCTCGGTACCGCCCGAAGCGGATACCACCCCCGAGCATGGCTCAGGTATGTTCTGTGAGGGGTGAGCCCCAGGAACAACCTGAAACCCCTTTAATGCTTTGGAGCCCACAGACTCCCGCAGGGGTAGTGCCAATGGATTCTTGAGGGTAAGGCCGGAGTCATCACCATGCTGGGCATGGGACATACCACTCAAGCATTGACTAGTCTTAACAGACTGTTTGTGGGTTACCTGATCCTGTGAAGTGGAGAAACCAGGTACCCTCACTGCCGAGGAAAAAACGGTATCGAGGGAAACTCTAAAAACTGAAGGTTTCCTCACAGAATTATCTCCTGACAAGTCAGGGGAAAAAGGGTCAGGACCCACACAACTGAGACACCAACTATTGGAGTCTAAAAGGAAACAAGTGTTTCCACAACGAATGCACTTCTTAGGAAAAGAAGGCTCCATGAGGAAAAGGCCTGGTAGGCCCAACAAGTTAAGGCAAAAAACTGAAGAGAAAATTTCTCAGAATTTAGTCAAAAATCCACCGGCGGTACCGGTGGCGGCAGGAAATACAGCCGCGACCACAAGAAAACAAAAACAAAAAAAACAAAAAAATAAGTATTTAAGAAAAGAGTTTCTGCGGTGACAGGAGGACATCCTGCCGGCTCTGCGGAAAAACGAAAACTGAAGAGAGGCTCTGGAGAAGGCGGGAAGTCAGTGCGCAGGCGCGGGGGATGCTGCCAAAAGCTTTCTGATTGGAAGCTGGGCAGCGTTCCCGTGCAGGCTCCGTCGGTACCGAAGTACCCATATGTGAAGACTCATTCCTGCTTGTTCCTGGAGATAGACAGCACCTTTATTGCAGATGATGTAAAAATGCCCAAGACACCTACAGTTTACCCTACAGAGCACAGACACCATAAACATGCACATTACCTAGAGCAGAGCCTCCCAAATGCAGTCCTGGAGGGCCAAACACCATTCCGGTTCCATGTTGCCTCTGATAAAGATGCCTGTGCTGCATTTCTATGCACCACCCCCATGGTATGCAGATGTATCTCATGCATATTCATGAGGGACAGCATGAAAACCCGAACAGTGTTTGGCACCACAGGACTGGAGTTGGGAACCTCTGGCATAAAGCAGCAGCCAACAGGGGCAGACACACCCGCACCCACAGGCCCCATTATCCAAAGCCTCCTGGAGAGGCAGGACTTTGGGCTCTGCATGCATCTCCCAATACTAGCACTTGCATACCTTAGTAATGCCACCCTAAACCGGGGAATATGGTACACATCTATCAAAAGGTTGCTATGAGTACGGGCAGATAGCAATTCCTAGGTTAAGTACACTGTTCTGAGTGAGCTGCATCATAGCAACCTTCCTGATGTCTGTGGAGTGTGCTACAGGTCTTGTGTCTGACAGTGTTTACCAACCTGGGGAGTGACTCCTACAGTACTGCGTACCATAGCCATGCCTGCACTGTGCCCAGGACCGGTGTGGTGGCCTGGGCTGCCCAACACCTCTATAGTTGCACAATGCTGGCATAGGTGTGGGGAGTGTGTGTCTGTCTATCCAGTGTGTGGTGGCTGCCAACACCCTCCACAGCCCACACTGCTAACACTGTTGCCAGTATTGGCCTGCCAATGTGCATAATGAGGAGCAAGGTACCGTGGGAATAGCCTCGATAGGGTGGCCTGGCCTAGATGCATCTGCACACGGCATAGGGCAATGGCTCGGACATTATAGTGCCTGGCCACCACCTGCAAGGTCAGGGTGGCCATAGCATGTCCTGCTGGGAGGTCACTCTCACCCTGACTGAGCAGTGACCAAGGCATGGCTAGGTTCCCCCATAGTGCTATATAGCATTTTTCTTATGTGATATTTATGGGGTTCCTTTTGGGGCCCAATCACTGACTTATCTGCTTGGTGTGTATGCTGACATCCCCCTTATGGGTACATGCATCTCCTCCAGGACCATGCACTATGGACTAGCTGGTGGACTGTCTGCAGCTAGTATGTGTCTTTCTGGAACACCTTGCAGCGTGCAGTGGCTGGAGGCTTGCTGCTGGAGAATGTCAGATAATGGTGGGGGGCAGCTGAGCATTTTCAGGCCTGCCGTCTGTCTGCTATTGCGTTATGGATGTGTACTGTGATAAGGAAGCTTATCATAGTTCAGGAAGGAGCTATAATAGAGGTGAAGTGACTCTGAACAAGCAACCTGTCTGTTCTTGTAGAAATAATAAAACAGAATGTTTGCATAAAAGACTACCAGTCCCAGAATGCACCTGGTTTCCAGCAGCCATTAGAAGAGCTGAAGTGGGGAAATGTGTGTTCAATCAGGAGGGCTATTAGGTAATCCCCAAGCACTCATCTCCAAGGGCAGGGCTTGATTCAGCACAGCTGCGCTGTGCTAAGGTGGAACATTCATCTAAGCAGGATAAAAGAAAAGCTTATTCTACAGAGAATCATCAGAATGATCATCTTGATGAGAGGCATCTTGATCATCAGAAGCACCTTGATCATCATCAGCAGAAGCCAGAGCTGACGGACAGAGAGAGAAAGAAACACTTTGGAAGAAAGAAGAGAAAAGCATTTGGAAGGTCTAGAGGAGTCCACAGCAGTACGTATACTGGGAGGCATTCCAGAGGCAAGCATACACCACTGGACTGGGGAAAGCCAGAGGAGTGGGGCTGCAGAGCCAGGAATCCCCGGACGGCACCTGTGAGGGAGATGGCTGCACTTGGAAGGGACCCTAAGACCAGTGCCAGAAAGTATGTGAAGAGAGATCCAGTGTCCAGGGATCTTGATTGGAAGGCTGGACATAAGAACTGGATTACATACTGGCCAGGATATTTACAGAGGAACTCTAACAGCAATGGAAGCTCAGGTATGAACACTGATCTATGCCCTAGCTTTTCACTGGGAAGACAGCAGGGAAACAAGTATTGTCCTGAGAGTGTTCCATTGAGAAATTCCTCTGTGCCAATCCATGACATAGAGCCTATGATAGTTGAAGAAGGGGGAAATGTGGAATACATGGATTGCTCTCTGTCTAAACTTCTGTGGTAATATGCTGTTACAAGATACAACAACCATCACAAAGAAATATAAACTTGTTCTTTAATCTACTCATAAAAGCTTCTGAGTAGGATTTGAGCCACGTAATAGAAAGTAAACCAGCCAAGAGGGTTTCAGCTGGTAATTGTTAGCAATTGAACCTTGCCTAATTGCCAGTGAGCTCTGAAAGGACACTTATGAGTGTGTGTGAAGATACAAGAGGTGATCCCTGAAACAGAACAGTTTTTTTCCCTACTTTGTGGGGTTTTGTTTGTTCTTTGAAGCACTGCTAAGAAGATATTAGCAGGTGCCTACAGAAAAGACCTTTTGGTTCCCATCCAGGTCTTTATGCTTTGATTTGATTGCTTAACAAGTTCAGATGTTGTTTTTCCTTATTTGTTTTCTAAGCATAATACTGAAAGCAAGTATTCCTTTTTATGTGCTACCAAGTATATCTGTGTTGGGAGAAATAACCCCATAAAATAAATATCTTATTTGCTTTACTCTTGAGCAAGCACAACTAATTTATTGTGAACGGCTGAGTCTGGTATGAATGGACTACATTTCCCACAATCCTTTGCAAGTCATATTAATATTTGCCTTTGCCAAGACTGTGGACATTCTCACCCAGCGCCCCTGTTGACAGTACCACTCTGTCTGTTCCCCAGCAGGACTGGGGTTGCTGGTCCCCTCTACTGCTGCCATTGCGGGGAGGTAGACTGTGGATCTATTGGTGGGTGATCCTGTTTCCCATCCTGAGCCCCAGAGGGTGGGTTGTGTGGTGGTACATAATCTGCCTATGGGTCTGTACACCCCACCCCACCCCACCCCGAGCAGGTAACGATGGCACCAACACAGGATATGCACTATTCTGGGTGCAGCATTGCCCATAGGGACTAGACATGACCGAGACATACAGCAGAACACAGATATATCCTAGGTGTGTCTAACGGAACTGCCTATCACACACTGATGGGGACCTGCAGCATGGCATATTTCAGCCATGAAAGGTGCTGTGGACCTGGTGCTGGGCGCCCCACCTCAACTTCAGGGTGGGCACAGTACCTGCACAATGTGACTGTCTGTGGCTACTCTGTGGCAGTGCCACACACGGTCTGTTCCTCCTACCAGGCCGAGGTGCTGTGGGGGTGCATACCCAATCTTGTGTCCATCTCTTGACTGCTGATTTGCATGTGCAGTGCATCATGGGTAAGGGTGGGTTAACCCTATCCTCGTAACCACAGCAGCCAGTTTGTGTGGTCATGTGTAGTCCTTCTGCAGCCAGCCAGGGCTTTGTTCACAGCCTTATAAGGTGTCCCATAGGGGACATTATAGGGTGCCTTGGCAGACAGTACACTTTATAATGTGCCCTATGGAGTGCGCTATGGGGTGCCTTATGCGGCACCTTAGGTTATGCCACAGTGAGGGTGTGCTTGCTGGCAGCACTAATTAAAATACATGTCAAATGCCTCAGCAATCACTACTTAAATGTAAAGGGTGCTGCCTCAGCCAGCAGGCCTACTAGGGAATCAAACCCATGACCTCTGTACCATCAGTCAATGTTGTAACCATTGTGCTACAGCTCTGTTGCTGTGTGTGTATGCCTGCGCGCCTTCTTAAGATTAACGCGCAGTAACGTGCCCTGTAGTGCTCGTTCATTTATGGCGCCTTGTAATGCACGTTCTCGGCGCGTTCTCGGAAATGATGTACCGCCCATGTTCTTATTTGGGGTTTCTGTCTCTACCGCGGCTCCTAACGCGAATCGCACTAACGCAGTTTAGTAAACATACCCCTAAGATCCAGAAATCCAAGCCCCTCCTTCCCCAGGCGGGACCCACAGAAAGTTACAGAGTTCAGGTAGTCACCCTAAGAGTGTTTGTTCTATGGCTCCCTGATCACATTTGCTTCATTTTCTGGTTTCCCATAACAAGTTTGTAGTATTAGGTACTGCAGAGGGGAAATGAAACAGAAAGATCAGCCTGCGTACTGTTTTGGAAGCTGACAACCTGAGATTATCTGCTATACAATAATAGCAACATGAAGTGTGTACATGAGTCTCTACCTGTATGTGCTTCCCTGTGAGTCTTGGGGGGGGGGGGGGGGGAGGGTCCTCTGACTATGTTTTTGCTACAGTGTGTGTCAGTCTCACCTATGTTTCACTGCAGAGGCTTTGATTGGTTCTGCCAACAGGGATCCTGGGCATTGGTTGGTTGGGACTGAGAACAGGCTCCACCTCCCTGAGCTATAAAAAGGGCTAAAGCATGGCTGCAAGCTTAATGTTCAGGAAGTCTCTTTGAGTCTTGCTTCAACAGTCCTTGGTTCCATGCTGAACTTTTTCAGACATCCTTTCTGAGAATATCTATCATCTCTGCTACCACCATGAGCTCCCAGAACTTCCAACAGCAGAGTGAAGCTGGAGTTAGCCAGCTGGTGAACCTGCAGCTTCAGGCATCCTATGCTTACCTGCCCCTGGTAAGTGCAAAAGGTGGGGGTGGGGGTGGGGGTGGGGGTGGGGTAGGGGGGGCAGCATGCTAATGCATGTCAGAATTCCCCTTCCCCTTCCCCTCCCCACTAAGATCAGAGTGTGTGGATTTAAGGCTCTGGATCCTTCCTATGTTCTCTAATAATATAAGCATATAAAGACTCCCCCCCCCCACCCCACTCACTAATGAGAGTAAGCTGTGTGTATAAGATTTCCCTAATTCCTCTTGGTGGAGGCAGTGCTGCAGGTAAGGTGCACATAAGGTCCTCGTCCTGGAAATGGGGTAGGGATTGGACAGGAAGTGTGAGCCTGCTTCTGAATTTTAGACTCCACCTGTTTCTAATCTCTCTAGATGTGTTTTCTATCTCCCTTCTAATATATGCCCACACTCTCTCTCCTCCGTTCCCGGTCCCCTTTCCTTCCCTTTCTTTAAACCTGCTGCCCATTCCTGATTTCCTTCCCTACTGTGCATTATGTAGTGAGAGGGAAGCTGAGCTCAGTGTAGTGTGTGGGGTTTTTTTTCTTCTTTTTCAGGGGCCTGCAGCCCCTTGCTTCTGAGGGTTGAAGCAGGAAGGTCTTATTGCTGGCTTCACTAGTAACTGACTTTAAGGCTGATAAAACAAGTGGTTTCCTCCTCATATTCCTTTGCTTGTTTGGACTTGGTGCTTTCATAAGCTTCCTGGTTCAGGATGAATGGCTTCTATATCTAATTTTTTTTTATACTGCTTTATCCCATGATCAAAGTGTTTACATTATAACAGAACAGTTTGCATTAAACAGGGGAGACAACTTGGAAGTATTTAGGGAGTAAACTATGTACATATGTAAACATATGGCGGTATTGAGGCTTGGTAGGGGATGGGGAGATATTGTAGGGGGGAAGGGGTGGACTTGGTTTCTGGGTAGCATTCTCAGAAGATTCTGGTTCCCTCTAACAATGTGAGATTCAGTTTCCCTGGGGGTAGGATCTGAGTTTTAGTAATAATCCTGTGTAGGAAAAGGAACTTGCTCTCTTTAATGAGGTGTTCCTGGAATATGCTGCAGGTGTTAAGTTTAAACTGGTTATTGATGCTTTTGGTATAGGCTTTTGGAGGTATTGGATGGGAGGAGGGGAAGGGGTTGTTTAAGCATGTCTAATTCCCCCCCCCCCCAAAAAAAAAAAAGAATCCAGGAGACTTCTTTGAAAAAAAAGACAAAGCTCAGATACTTGAGACAAACTTCTAAATACTGGGGGAAGATTGACAAGTTCTAGAAATCCAGACTGGGACTAATTATCCCTTCAGGTGTCACTCAATGAGAGAATCTATGAGCACCACAGGTTGATCTGAGACATTTGTGTAGTTTCTATTACAGAAACTATATACCTGGACATTAGCAGCTTCTCTACTTCAGGGCTGCAGAGGGTGATGGAACTCGGCTACAGTGTCCTGTGCTATTCTAAGCAATTTCTTGTTTCTGGATAGATGTGATATTCTGGAGTCCTTCCTGGAGGAAGAGGAAGCTCATTAAGATTCTAGGTAACCATCTGAGCAATCTGAAGAGGCTTAACACTGCAGAAATGGACAGGGGAGAGTATTTCTGACAAGCTGACCCTGGGTGAGGACAGCAGCTAGACATTAGGAGGGGATTTAAGCCCCCATTAAAGCTGCACTCCCCTCTCTCATGAGGGCAACTATTCTATTAAGAGTGTAAAGTTCTGTGACTAGACAAAATAAAAACATAAATGAACTGATACTGGCTCCTTATTTTATTTGGTTCTTCTATACCACCCCTTCCAGAGATGAGGGGTGGTTTACAATTAACAGAATGAAAATGGAACAATTTTACATGGAACAGTAGTTTAAACTATTTACAGGAACACATCTTACAATTCAAGTTTTGTAGAAACTTAGTAGAGCTTGGTAGATCCACTATTTACTATTTACATATGTCCAAAGCATGTTCTGTAGTTTTGAGGTTTATTAGCTTTTATATACTGCACTATTTGGTATCAGAGTGGTTTACAGGAAACACAAACAGTCAAGCAACATTACATCGAACAGGTATAGTCAAACATTAAACTGGGCAACTCAATCAACTTTACCTGCATCATGTTATATCGTTTTGCTGTCTGTTCAATGTAATCTGTGTAAGTTCAGAGACCAGTGTAATAGGGTCATTCTTAGGTTATATGGTCGTAAGCCAGCTGGAAGATGTGAGTCTTTAAAGCCTTTATTAACATAGATGGGTCCATAATGACTTGGACAGAGGCAGGAAGGGCGTTCCAGAGAGTAGGTGCATATAAGGAGAAGGTGCGGTTTCTGACAGCTTTAGTGCAAGTCCTTATTGTTGAGGGAGTGACCAGGGTGCTTACCATGATGGATCTTGTTCCGTTTCAGGTAAGTTGAACAATAGTTGACGGAGGATGCAGATGCGTTGTGACTAATCTTGAATGTGAGAAGGAGCTTTATAGGTCAGATGGCTAGATATAGGGAGCCAGTGTAGTTGCATCAGGGTGGGTGAGATGGTCATACCTGGAGACACCTTGTGACCGGGCAGCTGTATTCATGGCCAGATGGCAAGGTTGAAGGATGTTTCAGAATGCCATGAGGAATAGTATTTGCCTAGTCAGTGTGGGAGGATGAGAGCTTGGAATACCGAGCAAAAATCTGAAGGATCAAGGAGTGGGCGTATATGACGGAGAGTCCTTATCTTCTGGTAGACAGCTTTGGTGCAGCCATGGACAAATGTTGGTCTAACGTTACTCCCAGGTAGCGAACCTCTGGCTTGCTCATGAGTTCAACATATCTCACCCACAGGGAGGGTGATGGGGTAAAAGATTGGTCTTTGGTTATGAATAAGACCTGTCTTAAAATTAATCTTCAAGTTATGTGCAGCAAGCCAATCGATGACAGCATTGAAGCATTCTGTGATTGAGAAGTCAGGGTTGTCAAAAGAGAATGGGGTGTAGAGTCTGCATAAATGTGATATAGTATGTTGAACGACCTGATTATTGTACAGATTGGCTGTATGTACAGTAGATGTTTGAAAAGCAAGGCTGAGTGACAAGCTTTGAGGAACTCCTTGCAGTTTGCTGGAAGGTGCTTGAAGACTGTTCCCAATCAGACCTGTTGCTGGCGACCTGTTAAGTATAACCTAAACCAGTTGAGGGCAGAGTTCTGTATGGCCTTTTCTTGTAGGCAGCTAAGGAGAAGGAGGTGAGGATCAGCTATTGAAGGGGAGATGGGGAAGGGCAGGGCTTCCTGCCTTACTACTTGCTATAGATCTAAAGTACCTTACCTAAGTTGAGTTTGTTTTGCTTCACTTCAGTGTAGTGCTTTATTGGTGAAGATTCAAGTGGGCAGAATTATCTATGCATGCTTTGTGTTTACATAACCATGTGCAAACATGCCCATACTTCCCTGGCATAAAGAGGGGAAGACGGCAGCTGTCTGCTCACAGGAACCCCATATCCCATAGGCAGGAGAGGAAGGGGATAAGCCATGAGAGCAAAGAGCACAGATTTCTTGACCATGGGAAGCCCATATCTCTCGGGCAGAGGAGAGGACGGCAGCTCTGGACCTATTTGCAGCTGGGAAAAGGTTAGAAGCAGGAAGAAGGTGACAGTTTGTGGGTTGTGGTTTTTTTTGTGTTCGGAAGCTGGAGGCTTGTGAGGAAGAGGGATTCTAGCAAAAACAAAATAGTTGGAATGTGAAGAAAGGAATGCATGCAGGAAAGGACACCATGCGTAAAGGGCAACTTGCCCATCTTCACCTGTGCACCATACAAGCATGTGCCTGGTTCTGCAAACTGGGGAGACATGCCTTTCATACTGCACGTATGCGCTCTTCGAAGAGTGTTAGTCAGGTGGATGAACCTGGTAGGGCCTGTTCAATAAAGTGCAACAACATGGAGGGTCTTGGCAGCAGCCTGCTGAGTTCTGTCTTGGTTGTACTGATAAGTGTCTTAAATTTTGGGAAGCAGAGGGGTCTTTGTTGAAGCCCCACTAAAGACAGGGGGAAGGGCGTGACTAGGCTGGCCAGAGCTATGCTGCTCCCTAAACAGTCTCCTTTCCTCTGCCCTACAGGGAGCTAAGGTCAAGCTTTTCCTGTGCAAGTCTTAAGATTTGCTGCCACTTCTGTACATAACAAGCTCTTCTACTGCAGTCTAGTCCAGCTTGCTCTGTTCACTCATACACCTGCTGTGGGGTAGTTTACAGTGTGGCTTTGCCTTTACCCAAAGGGCTTATGCTATGGGGGCAGCTGAGGCAATGGGAGATCAGGCAAGTTGCCTAATGTCAGAAGTGGTATCTGTGTGTGTGGGGGGGGGGGGGGGGAGTGCTTGTGAGCCCAATTAACATGGTCATGGACCCGTGAGGCTCCTCAGCTACTTCTCCCTAATCCCAGTTAATCCAGTATCAAATATGAAGTTACTGGATTGAAAACGTGCTGATGAATAGCGCTACCATAGCTCCATAGAAGGCTGCTACCAGATCTTTTATCCTCCTAACAGATGGCTCAGAATTCCACATTCTCCCTGTTTGACACCGGGAGGGGAGTTGGGGTCTCTGACACTAAATAGCACAGGATGAAACTCGGCATGATCGTTGCCGCCGGCTACCCCTACCGACATTCTTTTCTGCTTGTATTCTGCCTTTAATGATATGCCCCAAAAAGCACTTCTGAAGAAACCCTCTCAACACAGTGAGTTACAATAAAAGAAGTGGTTACCATTTAGGTTGGGGCTTCAGGAGTGAAACAGAGGTCCACCGAAGCGTTAGCCTGACTGTAGGAGCCTGAGGAAGGCGTTAACGTTCCCCAGGTGCTGAGTACAAGTGTCTGCCAAACCCCATAAGCTTAATTGTGCCGCCATTACAAAATACCTGTGAAGTCCTGTGGAATACAGACAGGGGCTCTAATATCGGCGGGAAATTGTTGTGTGCTCTTCCTGGAACATACAGTGGTGCTGACGACACTCCTGACTTGTGGAAAGAGTGCAGCGACAGACATCTCCAAATCCCAAAATGGCTGAGTTGTGGAACAGTGCTGGAACGCAAATAAGGACAGGCAACATGGCCGCCATTTCTTTTTAAAGGGCCCAGCTGATCTGGTTCCAACAGAGATCGAATGAAATTGCGATCGGCTCTTCAGGGATCCAGCAGAGTCTTTCCACTAAGCAGAGGAATAACGCTCTTGGTCAGGGCCGGATTTACGTATACGCCATGTACGCCATGGCGTAGGGCCCACAACCGGCAGGGGCCCACAAAAAATAGAACCAGTTTTTTTTTTTAACTCGATTAAAAAAAAAACCTGGTGGCTGCCGCCGCGGGGCCCCCTCTGCTGCCGCGGGGGCCCCGTCTACAAGATGGTCTGGTCTGGTCCGGTCCGGTCGGGTCGGGTCGGGTCGGGTCTCGTCTCCCTCCCTCCCTCCCTCCCGGCTGCGAGAGACGCGAAGATAGAGCGTCTCCTCGCGTCTGTGTTAAGCCCGCAGGGGCTGATGGGATTTCCCATCAGCCCCTGCGGGCTTAACACAGACGCGAGGAGACGCTCTCCCTTCGCGTCTCTCGCAGCCTGCAGCGAGGGAGGGAGAGAGACCCGACCGGACCGGACCGGACCGGACCCGACCCGACCCGACCAGCTTGTAGACGGGGCCCCCGCGGCAGCAGAGGGGGCCCCGCGGCGGCAGCCACCAGGTTTTTTTTTTAAATTAAATTTTACTTGAGGCCGGGGGGGTAGGACTACTCCCCCGGCCTAAAGTAAAATTTAATTAAAAAAAAAAACCTGGTGGCTGCCGCCGCGGGGCCCCCTCTGCTGCCGCGGGGGCCCCGTCTACAAGCTGGTCGGTCGGGTCGGGTCCGGTCGGGTCTCTCTCCCTCCCTCCCTCGCTGCGCAGGCTGCGAGAGACGTCTCTCGCAGCCTGCAGCGAGGGAGGGAGAGAGACCAGACCGGACCCGACCCGACCCGACCCGACCGGACCCGACCAGCTTGAAGACGGGGCCCCCCGCGGCAGCAGAGAGGGGGCCCCGCGGCGGCAGCCACCAGGTTTTTTTTTTTAATTAAATTTTACTTTAGGCCGGGGGGGGGTAGGACTGGTAATGGGCTATGGGGGGGGGGGTAGGACTGGTAATGGGCTATGGGCTATGGGGGGGGGGGGTAGGACTGGTAATGGGCTATGGGGGGGGGTAGGACTGGTAATGGGCTTTGGGGGGGTTAAGACTGGTAAAGGGCTGTGGGCTGATGGTGGTTGTCTGGTAATGGGATATGGGGGGCTAGGACTGGAAATGGGATGGGGGGTTAAAACTGGAGGTGGAATTATGGGGTTAGGACTGGTAATGGGCTGTGGGCTGATGGGGGGGGGTAGGACTGGAAATGGGCTATGGGGGGCTGACTGGAAATGGGTTGATGGGGTTAGGACTGGAAGTGGGCTGATGGGGGGTTAGGACTGGTAATGGGTTATAGGGGGGGCTTAAACTGAAAATGGGGTGATGGGGGGTTAAGGACTGAAAATGGGGTGATGGGGGGTTAAGGACTGTAAGTGGGGTGATGGGGGGGCTAGGACTGGAAATGGGCTGATGGATGGCTAGGACTGGAAATGGGCTGATGCAGGGACTAGAAGGGAATGGATGCTGGGTGAGGCTGGAACTAGAAGGGAGCTGATGTTGGGGGAAGATTAGAATGGGATGGGGCTGGAAGAGTAAAATGGAGAAGGGAAAAATATTTTGTGTGGGAGGGATAAAAAATCTACAATTGGCCGGGTATTGGGAGAGTAAGTGGGGATTGAGGATGGAGGGGTAATATTTGAGTGGATGAAATAGGAATGAGGAAAGAGCAAAAGGAGAAAGATTAGTATGTTAAAGCAGATGTAGAGAGAGAATGGAAAAAAATCTAGAAGAGAGAAGAAAGGACAAATGGACAGCAGACGATGGAGAGTTAGCAGAAGACACGAAGAAACCAGAAGAAAGTGGCTGGAGCAATTGCAGCTGAAAAAAATGCACAAAAGGTAGAAAAATATCTCTTTATTTTGAATTTATTAATTGGAATATGTCAGCTCTGGTAAATGTGCATCATTAACATCTGCGCTTTGTTTAGTACAAGAGCAAATTAATGTATAGTTTTATTTCTACAGTGTTGTACATTCCAAGTTTGGCTTTTGGGATTCCCAGTTTAATTATTGTCTTCCTGTTTCTAAATTGTGATTACTTGTTTGGTGATGGTCTATGTTCTGCATGTGTAACTGAGCTGAGGTGTTCTGTTTATGTAATTCCTATTTGACATTGCCACTTGTTCTCTTTCCCCAGTAGGTCATGTATTGTTGTTCTCTGAAATGTATTGGTTTAATATTTGCAGTGTTGCCTTTTGATTGGTAGAGTATGGTGCTTTGTGAGTCCTGGTAGTGCTGTTAGGATACGGCGGGTTTACTATGGGTTCTAAATGGGCTGTGTTTGTAGTAGTTCCTAATGTGTCTGGCAGTTGGCACTGGATTATAGTAATGTAGAAATCTTTTAGTCTTTCTTTATCCATACACTCATTAAGAGGCACGTTTACTAAAAGTTAGTATATGGTAACATTATGCAAATATTTATGCAAATGAGGCCCCTTATGCAAATGAGGTCCGCACCCCCCTTGGGCCGCCCCTGCTGGGGGCCCACAATTTTTGTTGGCGTAGGGCCTCACTCAAGGTAAATCCGGCCCTGCTCTTGGTCTGTACCAGTGCAGTAAGTCCTTGCCTGCTTTCATTGGAAGAAAGCTGCATCTCCAGATTTCTTCTTAAGGGTTATTCCATGCTCTAGCTGAGAGCTCCATCTAGTGGCTTTTTGGTACTGCAGATAAAGGACAATACAATCCTTTTCTATACTTTTACGGGACGGTTACCCTTCCTCATCAGTTGCAGCAGTCACCTCTCGTGTCCTCGCATTGTTATTGATATAAATAGTGCTTACCTCTGGAGTGGAGGAGTAGCCTAGTGGTTAGAACACTGGCTTGGTAAACAAGCAACCAGCGTACAATTCCCACTAGCACACCTTGTGGCCTTGGGCAAGTCACTTAATCCTCCATTGCCTCAGAAGAAAGGCCTGGCAATCTACTTCTGGTGACATTGCCAAGAAAACCCAGGAGCTTCTGGGTCGCTAAGAGTCAGCACTGACTTGCATGCACACATTGCATTGCATACCTCTGCGAGTAAGTGGGATTACAAGGTCAGCTGTTGTCTTACATTAATTATAGCCAACAGTCATCCTGGGAAAATTGAGGCTGGTTCAGGAAACAAATCCTTAGCATATAAGAACATAAGATAATGACATACTGGGTCAGACCAAGGTCCATCAAGCCCAGTATCCTGTTTCCAACAGTGGCCAATCTAGGTCATACGTATCTAGCAGTGTCCCCAAAAGACACAGGTTCCACAATGCTTGTACTGGGTCAAGCATTGATATCCTGGGTCCCTTCTTAATAATGGCTTATGGACCTTACCTCCAGGAACTTGCCAAACCTTTTTTTAAACCAAGCTACACTAACGGCCTTTACTACATCCTCCAGTAACAAATTCCAGAGTTGATTAAATGTTGAGTGAAAAAATATTTTCTTTTATTAGTCTTAATGTAAGCAATGAAGCTACAGGGTAAACTATATCAGAATATAGAAATACTAGGAGATGCAATTGATCTACGTTTACCCGTTCCATTCCATTCATTAATTTATAGACTTCTATCATATCTCCCCTCAGCTGTCTCTTTTCCAGGTTAAAGAGCCCTAACCTTTTTAGCCTTCATAGGAGTATCCATCCATCCCCTTTACCATTTTGGTGGCTCTTCTTTGAACCTTTTCTAATATCACTATGGGGTATGTTTACTAAACCGCGTTAGTGCAATTCGCGTTAGGAGCTGCGGTAGTAACCAAAACCCCAAATAAGGACATGGGCGGGACATCGTAACCACTAACGCGCGTTCCAAAAACTAACGAGCGTTACAGGGCGCCGTGGCACGTTACTGCGCGTTAATCATATGAAGGTGTACAGACACAAATCACTGACACAGAGCTGTAGCACAATGGTTAGTGTACTGAGCACTGTTATAGGCAGCATGGGTTTGAGTCCCCAGTGTGCCTAACACAGAAGGCTGGCCCAGGCATTGCCCTGTAAATTACAGAAGGAATGAAGAGGTATGTTTTTCTTTACGTCGAGTAGTGCTTACAGAAACACACCCTCGCAGTGTGCGTAGCAATGTACGTTGATATGTGCGTGTCTGCATGCGTTGGTATGTGCGTGCGTACAATCGTGCGTGGGTACATGTGTTTTTACCAGTGTGGGTACCTTATAGTACAGACTCTTTAGGGTGTCCTGCACCTATGCATTATGCTAACAGATGTACGTGTGATGGCCTATGGGTTATCAGAGCCTGTGAGCAGGTGCTGGATTCTCCCAGGGTTGGATTGTGCCAGTCACACCCATGATGCATTGCACATGCAAATCAGCTGTCCACAGATAAACACAAGATGGGGAATGCATACCCACAGCACCTCGGCCTGGTAGGGGGAAGTGACCATGTGCATCCCACAGCACCTCGGCCTGGTAGGGGGTACTGACCGTGTGTTGTACCGGCACAGAGTAGCTACACACCATCACAGTGTGCGGGTACTGTGCTCACCCTAAGGGTGCAGTGAGGTGCCAAGCACCAGGTCCACAGCAACGTCCATGGCACAGGTCTAAAGCAGTGTTAATGTGTGAGATAGGTAGTTTCTGCAGAAACACCTTGGACATCTGTCTGTTTCAGTCAGGTGTAGCCCCCAGGGACTCCTAGGTGGCCCATGCACCACCACCACCCCCCCCCCCCTCCTCGCCGAGGGCAGCAAACAGGGTTTCCTATCAAAAGAACCAAAGTCTACCTCTCTGCAAAGGTGGCAGTAGAGGGGAACATCAACCCCAGTCCTGCTGAGGAACACACACCCCACAGAGCAGTCAATGCAGCTCTGTACACATCCAGAACACAATAGCAGACAGACATTAGGCCTGGATCTGATATTCCCCTAGTGCAAGCCATCAGCCACTGCACCCTGGAAGCCACTCCATCACAACACATAACAGCTGCAAACAGTCTGCTAGTGCCCAGTGGAGATGCCTGCACCCAGAACTAGAATGTCAGCATACACAGCAAGCAGATAAATCAGTGACTGGGCCCCAAAAGGCAACCCATATCTATCAACATGAGAGAAATACTAGATAGCACTATGGGGTTGCCTAGCCATGCTGTGGTCACTGCACAATCAGGGTGAGAGTGATCTCTCAGCAGGAGATACTGAGGTCACCCTGTCTGTGTAGGTGGTGGACGGGCACTAAAATGTGCCTGTCACTGCCCTATACCCTGTGCAGATGCACCCTGGCCAGGCCACCCTGTCCAGTCTATATCCATGGTACCTTGCTCCTCATTATGCACATTGGCAGCCCAATACTGGCAACATTGCTGGCAGTGTGGGCTGTGGAAGGTGTTTGCAGCCACCACACACTGGATAGACAGACAGCCACTCCCACACCTATGCTAGCATTGTGCTACTATAGAGGTGGTCAGCAGCCATACCCACCACACCAGTCCTGGGCATAGTACAGGCATGGATATGGTACACAAGACTGTTGGGGGTCACTCCCGAGGGTGGTAAACACTGTCAGAGACCAGACCTGCAGCACACACCGCAGACATCAGAATGATTGTTATGGTGGAGCTCAATGAGCAAAATGTGCTTAACGTAGGAATTGATATCTGCCAGTTATCATAGGAAACGTTTGATAGCTGTGTACCATATACCCAGGTGTAGGGTGGCATTGCTAAGGTATGCAAGTGCTAGTATTGGGAGATACAGGCAGGGCCCAATGTCCTGCCTCTCCAGGAGGCATTGGCCAATGGGGCCTGTGGGTGTGTGTGTGTGGGTGTGTCTGGCCCTGTTGGCTGCTGCTTTACGGCAGAGTTCCCCAACTCCAGTCCTGGTGTTCCAAACACTGTTCGGGTTTTCATGCTGTCCCTCATAAATATGCATGAGCTACATCTGCATACCATGGGGGTGGTGCATAGATATGCAGCACAGGCATCTTTATTAGAGGCAGCATGGAACCTGAATGGTGTGGGGCCCTTCAGGACTGCATTTGCGAGACTGCTTTAGGTAATGTGCCTGTTTCTGGTGTCTGTTTGGTGTGGTAAGAGATAGGCGTCGTAACCATGCATATGTTCTCTGCAATAAAGAGGTGTCTTTACTATCACTGTTTAGTGGTGGGTAAAACTATGGGGACTGGGTTGGCAGGAGCCCCAGCTGGGATTTGAACCTGTGATCCTCTGGTCTTACAGGCACTGGCTGTGTCCGTTGCACCACACTGTGGCCACGGAGACAGTGCAGTCCCTGGAGGTAGGAAAACTGGCCTGACGAGTCAGAAACCCTGCTCTGCACAAGTTTAGTGTGGGCTCATTTACCTTGTATGAAGACAAACGTGCACATAACCCTCAAACAGGGGCACACACCCATAACCAAGCTGGGCAACAATGATATCATTGGGCAACATTAAAAACACTCCCAGGAAAGCTCCAATAAAATGAAATGATTTTTGAAAGGGTCTGCAGAGTGTAGACCCTTCCACACCATTTATTTTTTTGGAGCTTTCCTGGGAGTTTTTTATTTTTGCCCATTGCTATCACTGTTGCCCAGCTGAATTATAAGTTTTACACTGTTTCTTGTGGTCATTCTAAAGTTTTATTTGCAATTTTGTTCTGTGCACATGTATCACACTGCTCACGTTTTGTAGGTTTCCCCGGTTTTGCTGTACATTGCTGACGGAAATGGTTTCTCTTCCCTTTAATATGCCTTTAACGACAGGTTTTCATTCGCGTTGGAATTGAGCTCTGCACTTCAGCGCGTTAGTGTGAGGGGAGCCTCTCCCCGCCCACTCTCCGCCCATTGACCCCTTCTCTCCGCCCACTCTCCACCTTCTGCGCTGTTTTAACGCGCCGCGGGGCTTTACGATCGTTAACTAACGGTCATTGGTGCGTGATTACGCGCGTTATACTGCACTTACGATCGTTAACATCATACAACGCGCGTTATTCACGTTTACCGCACTTTAGTAAACATACCCCTAAGATATACCAAGACCTCTCTCAATATACCTTGAAGCGACAGAAGTTTCAAACCTTTAACTCTGGCGCTGCAGAAGCAAGCAATTCCGTATAGATGGGGATTTCCCTTTGCTTTAATGTTTGACTGGAGCAATAGTACTCAATCTTGGATCTGGCAGCTGCAATGGAGTTTTTATACCTGATGCAACATGGTGATTGCCCATCACATCCAAGAAGTATAAATGGAGAGTGGGAGATGTCCTTGCCTAAAAGACACAAAGTACCTAGATCTCACAAGTCGTCCAACTCGGATCTTGATTCAAATCTTCAAAAAGAAATGGACATTTCTGCTCCTACATGATACCATTATGCCTGTTATTGTTTGCTGTGGGTATTGTCTGGGGTAGATTTTTTTTTCTTGCAGTCTTTAGGGTGGGTCTCAATGAGGCAACTTAGGTTCTGAGGTGGGTTAGCTGAAAATGAACGAAGGGGGTGTGGAGGAGGTAGGTCATGGTGTGAGGAGAGGAATGAGGTTGGGGGGGCGCGGGGAATTTGCATAAGGGATGCTTGGAGAACTAAGGAAGCATTTTATGGGGCTATGTCTATTTACATTAAGGGGACGAAAGAGGGGAGGGAGGGGAAAGGGCTTTTCATATACTTATTCACACTGCCTTCTCCGGCAGTATGTTTGTATGGTTTACTTCCTGCATATTTAGGAAGGTATGGGCAGAAGGGGGGGGAGGGAGGGGGGTTCTTCTGACCCAGGCATCAAACAGTTCCCCTTGAGCAAATGGGACACCTTACGATCAGCTGAGGGCTGTGGGAAGAGGGGATAGTGGTCTTAAGGGAAAGGGGATTGCTGCTAAAAGTATAGGGATGGTAGATAATTGGGTTAACTTTAGGATGAAAATTCACAAGTGGCTTCATTCAATAACTAGGAATGGTTAGGGTTATTTCATGGAATGTGCATGGCTTAAATAACCCATGCAAACGGAGGGTTTTAGACCAGTTGTGCCAGGAGAAAGCTGAGAGAATCTTCAGGAAACCCATTTCTCCAAATGTGACGACTGAGTCCACTAGAAACAGGTTTCCACAAATACACCTGGCTAACTGCTCTTCAAGGAGGAGGGGGGTTGCTATTCTGTTTTCCTCTATATGCCCCTTTCAGCTTAATGAATTTTATAGATGCGGAGGGGCGTTTTCTGATTCTGGTGGGTTCTATTAAAGGAATCATTGACTCTCTCGTAAATGTATATCTTCCTCCAGCATTAGTGGGAGTTCCTTGAATGATCTTTCCAAGGAACTTCAGAAATTCAGTCAAGGTGAATTTTTCATAGGAGACTTTAACTGTGTCTGTTCCGAGATGGATTGCTCGGGAAGCTGGATGTCGGAATATTTTGGGAATTTTATTAGATAAATGGGTTTCACATTTCGATCTGTGTGTTTTGGAGACTAATAATACTCTGGAAAGGGATTACACTTTTTACTCTAAGGTATACAACTGTCACTCTCATATTGATATATGGTTTGTCAAGGTCAGGGATTTCACGACTGACTCAGGCAAATATTGGGACCATGGGCCCATCGGACCATGTAATCATCTCCATTGAGATTTCATTGGAGAATGAGTCCTCACCTCATCAGTCTTTGCCTCACAGGTTATTACTTAATTTGGAGTTTATGCAGTATGGAAAGGTTGGATGGAGTTTTTAGACTTTGACTTGGATGAATCCAGAGCTCTGCTGTGGGATGGTGGGAAGGCGGTTCTGCAAGGGCATCTCATTTGAGCGCTTTTAAAAAGCATCTATGGACAAACAGGAAGATTTGCTGAGAGAGGTTTTGGAACTGGAAAAAAACATAGGGGGGGGGAGAAGGTGTGGAGAGTTGACAAACCGTAGGGGGGAATTGGCGGCCCTTGAGTCGAACGCATCACTTTTCCTCAATGAGGCAACCTTTTTATGAGCAGGAGAATAAAGCTGAGAAGTTGTTGTGGCAATTAAAACAGCAGTGGCAGCATCATCAAATAGAAGCCATCACATCTACACAGGGCCAGGTTCTACATGGGTCTCGGGACATAGTGGCCACCTTTGCTAGATTCTATGAGCAGTTATATGCTAGTGGGACATCTGCAGTTGCCAAGGATATTCACGAGTGGCTGCAAGAGGCTTTGCTCCGTCAGCTTTCAACGGAAGGTAGGGACCACATAGATCGCCCTTTCGCTCTTCAGGTTCAACATGTTATGAAGAACCTTAAACCTGCTAAGGCCGCAGGGCCGGATTTATTACCAGCAGAAATTTACAAGGTGTTCCCAGATTTATTTGCCCCGGTGCTGTTGACGGTCTCTAACGAAATTCTTTCCAACAAAACTCTTCCAGAATCCTTTTATCAGGCGACTATTGTGGTGATCCTGAAAGCTGACAAGGATCCAACGCAGTGCTCCAGCTATCGTCCGATCTTTGTTAAACCTGCATTACAAAATTTTCATCAAGCTACTAGCCAATCATTTAGCTTCCTTAATTCCAGATATTATTTATCCAAATCGAACAAATTTTATAAAAAAATAGATATGGTTTTGAAAATGTGCAACGGTTGATGTCTTGCAGGGTCTAAAATCTAAAGTTGGGGTTTTTTGGGATCCTATCACTTGATGCTGAGAGCTTTTGACAAAATTGAATGGTCATATCTTACCGGTCCTCCAGGAGTTTGGTTTTGAGACCTTGTTTTGTACATGGATTGCCTCATTATACACCAGCCCCCTGGCCTCTAACTATAAATGGTGTCCTTTCGTCACCCTTCCTATTAGGTAGAGGCATGAGACAAGGATGCCCGCTTTCTCCTTTACTGTTTGCCCTCACGATGGAACCCTTAGCAGCCCCTATCAGGTCAAAAGCAGAGGACATAAGTATCCATCTGGGTTCTGAATGGCACTCTCTCTCATATGCGGATGACATGCTGATTGGTCCTTCCAGATCCTTACCCGTAGTGCTAAGTATCTTAGAATGCTTAAAAAGGGGTGTCTCTATGGACCGCTCCGCCGTCCTGGCCGACCTTGCCAGCGAATTCCCAGTGAAGCTTGCAGCCCAGATTTCCACTCTCGTGTTGTAAATCCTCTGGACTGAATATCCTGATACAGGCAAAAGATCCGTACAACTACGCCACTGTCACGCCCTTGCCTCTGGCTTAGAGGGGCGAGGTAATGGAGAACTTCTCTTGGTGAGCTCGGATAGACTAGCTTTCCTCAGGTGGATTCTGGGATATGTAATTTGGCTCTAAGAAGTGTAGTCATGGTTTGATGTTAAGGCAAAATGACAGAATGTATTTTAAACGCAAAAGTCCAAGTAAACTGTACACAGGAATTTTTCCATTCAGGATTATTGGCAACACAGCATTTAGACCAGTATAACTGCTTCACACTCTTTAAACACATGCAGCTGCTTAACAACGTTGCTCAGTCTTAGAAAAACAGCTCTCCTCAGCAAGTTAAAAATACTACTTTTAACCTTGTTTGTGAAGCACTTAGTAACAAAAGAATAACTCAGTTCCTCTGGAACAACCTCTTCTTTCCCTCCTTCCTTTCAGGTTAGGTTTAAACTCAATATAAGAAAACAAGTAGCAAACATTCACAAGCTTTCTCTTCAGCATGACAGCACTTTCCTGAGAAAATGCAACCATGTGGAGTTTCCTTCAAACCCAACTCCTGGCTCAATTCCAGTTACCTGCTTCTAGGAGACTTCCTCATTCAGTGCTAGCTTTTAGCATAATGGTTCCATGCTTGTAGCTTGGCACAGGCTACAGTCCATGGGAATATCTAGAATTTGCAATTCCTCCTCAGCCAACTCAATCTGTATATCCTCTGCTGTTGGATCAGTGCCCTGTTCTGAGCTCTGAACACAGTGCTCAGAATGTAGCCTCCTCAGGGGTCCTAGTGCCTCTCCTGAGCTCTGCTCTACCCGATAAAGACAGTCAGTACTGAAGCACTGGGCACTTCTCCCCAGTTGTGCTTGCTATGGTTCCTTGTCTCCTTCCAGCCTCTCTGGAACAGCTCTCTGTATTCTTCTCTGGGTTCTCTCCTGGAGTGCTGCAGATGCTCCCGGTTCCATTTCTGATTCTCCTGAATCCTCTGAGTCTTCCGAACCTCCTGAGCTTCCTCACTCCTCTGAGACCTCTGATTCCCCAGAGCTTCCTCTTTTTCTCTGCTTTAGCAGAGGTTTATATTTCCACCTCCAGGGCTCCATCCCCTCCTCCTCTCCTCCCAGGTGATTGTAATCACCTCTCAGGCCTGCAGTAATGTCATAGGAGTTAGGGTGTGGCAGCCTGGACTTTCTCTCCCTCAGCTTTCTTTCCCTGTGAGGGGCATGAAATCCATGCCATGCAGGGATTTTCCCTTTCGCTAGGTCAAACTCATTGTCCTTTTCTATTCTCATGGGCTCAAAACAGGCGTCCCTGTCACAAGGGTTAAGTCAGAATTTGCCTTGACAAGAATTTCCTCTTTGCATGAGGGTTCACAACCTCTGCCTAAGAGGAGACTGGAGGAATGCTTAGGGTTTCCTCTTTCACAGTTTGTGATAAGGAAGCTTATCCTAGTTCAGGAAGAAGTAATACAAGAGGTGAATTGGCTCTGAATAAGCAACCTGTGCTGGCTGGTAAAAGCACTAAAACAGAGTGTTTACAAAAGACTACCAGACCCAGAATGCACTGGTTTACAGAAAGCCTCTAGGAGAGCTGAAGTAGGGAAACATGTGCCTAATCACCCATCTCCTAGGGCAGGGCTTAATTCGGATCACCTGCAGTTGTGCTAGGGTGGAGTGGCCATCTAGGCACTTTAAAGCTAGAAGAAATTAATCAGACAGAAAGAAGGAGAAAGAGAAAGAAGAGCAAGGACAGCAACATGAGCTGGAGAAGGAGAGACTGATCCTGAACAGAAGGAAGAACAGCAAGACATCCAGAAGGTCTAAGAAAGGAGCCCAAGGCAGTACGTATACTGGGAGAGATTCCTGGGGCAAGCATTCTTCATTGGACTGGAAGAAGCCAGAGGCTTGGAGATATACAGCCAGAAACCCTCGGACAGCACCTGTAAAGGAGACTGCTGCATCTACAGAGAGAAGGAGCTCTAATACCTATTTAAGGAGGTATGGGGAAAGAGACCTAAAGTCCAGGGATTCTGACTGGAGAGCTGGGCACAGAAGCTTTGCTACCTACTGGCCAAAATACCCAGAGGAAACCTAATGGTAATGTGATCTCAGGTATGAACTCTGATCTGTTCCCTAGCTTTGTACAAGGAAGACAGCAGGGAAACAGTTTCTATCCTGGTAGAGATCAGTTAGAGAAATCCTCTGAGCCAGTGTTTAAAAGTGATCCTATGATATTTCAAGAGCAAGGAGAAATATCAGAGGAGGAAGCTGAATGCATGGATTGTTCTCTAAGCTGCTGTTCTAAAGTAATCCTCAGATAAGGATCAAACACCAAAAGGAACTGTACTGATTTTTAACTTTCCAGAAAAGTTTCTTTGAGAGAAAGCTTTGGGGAAAGTTGGAGCCACGTGAAGAATGGACCAGCAATGATTTGCAGCTGGTTAAGCACCTGTAATTAGAGCAAGGCACAAGTGCATGTGGGACTTTGAGGAAAAAAAACTTCTTCTCTGTGTGAATGGAAGAAAGCTGTGTTTTTTTTTTTTGATAAAGAGAATTCTCCTTTTGGGTTTATTTTTCATTCCAGCACTGCTAAGAAAGTTTATTGGCAGGGGCTAGGAGAAAGACCTTTTCTGTTCCATCAAGGTCTGTACTAAGCTGTTACCTCAGTAATTTTGTTGCCTTATTTGTTGTTTCCTGAATAAAACACCTGAAGAAAAGTATCCTGTTGATGTTACCAAGCATATCTGTGCGAGGGAATAACTCCCCATAAATAAAATCTGTTTTCTGCTTTACACTTGAGCAACTGCAACTCTTTATTCTTGTTAAACAGCTAGTTTTGTGTGATTGAACTACAAGACCCACAGTCCTTTGCAAGTTAAGTAAATTCATGCCTTTGCCAAGATTGTGGAACTTTCACAACAAGCACCCCCATTTACAAGTTCCAGTTTATCCAATTGTATCATTGTTTGGACACCCAGTTCTCGGAGTCTGATTAGGTTAGAAGCCCTAAAAGATGGGAACAAGACCTCTTTGATTCTAGGTGACTTCCTGCTTTCATTGCATGGCTGTATCGGAATCTTGCAGAAGATTTACCTGTTCTCTCTACTCTGATGCTTACTCAGAGGAGGTGGGAGGCGACCTTGCTGGGGAAGGAGCAAGATTTCTGGCTAGAGGTATATCACTACTCGCATTTGTGTTCTATTTCGCTTGGGTTAATTCATACTCAACTGAGAATTCTGTATCATCTTTCATTAACGCCGATGAAACTTTATAACTGGAAGAGAGCCTGATGATACTCTTTGTTGGTGGATGTGTGGCCGACGAGGAGACTTTGATCACACGTGGTGGCATTGTCCGCGTATTCAGGGTTATTGGAGGAAGGTAGTGGAACATATCACTGGTAGCATATGTGTAACTTTCCCCTATAACATGGAGACTTGCCCATTGGGTGTTCTTCCTGAGTCGGCCGGTAGTACCTCTCTTAGGAGTTTGGCACAGATACTTTTACTAGCAGCCAGATCGGTAATAGTTTGTTTCTGAAAGCGCAGTAGAGCACTGTCTTTTGCAGAATGGCTCTCAAAAAGCTGGGAACTTTACCGGTTGGAAAAAATCAGTTTCAGTGCGAGGACTCTCCTTCCAGGGTGAGGAACTATGGAGTTTAGTTCTTCAGGATGACAATAGAGTGATTGATGCTCCAGTTTGTCTCTCTGGTAACTAAGCAAAAGGAGTATATCTTTTTCTCCTGTATCTATTCTATACAGATGTATCGGGTTTAAGTTGAGCCAGAGTTGAGGATTTTGCTTGGTTGAGTTACATTCAAACTCCTTGTTTCAGTACATTAGGAATTTGCTGTCTGTTTTCTTCCATTTTCTTTCTTTCTTTCTTCCTTCTTGGATGGGTCAGAGGGGTAGGGGAGGAGGGGAGGGGAGGGCAAAAAATTTGAGTAGTGGTTGTTGAGCCACGGACCCCCTCAGATATGGCTTAGCTGCTCCATAGATAAGAACATAAGAACATAAGATATGCCATACTGGGTCAGACCAAGGTCCATCAAGCCCAGTATTCTGTTTCCAACAGTGGCCAATTTAGGTCATATGTACCTAGCAGTTTCCCCAGGAGACACAAGTTCCACAATGCTTGTACTGGGTCAAGCATTGATATCTTCGGTCACTTCTTAATAATGGTTTATGGACCTTTCCTCCAGGAACTTGTCCAAACCTTTTTTAAACCCAGCTACACTAACAGCCTTTACTACATCCTCCGGTAACAAATTCCAGAGTTTGATCACACGTTGAGTGAAAAAATAGTTTCTTTTATTAGTCTTAAATAGTTTACCCTGTAGCTTCATTGCATGTCCCCTAGTCTTTCTATATTCTGATAAGGTAAACAATCGATCTACGTTTACCCGTTCCACTCCGTTCATTAATTTATAGACTTCTATCATGTCTCCCCTCAGCCGTCTCTTTTCCAGGTTAAAGAGCCCTAACCTTTTTAGCCTTTCTTCATAGGAGTATCCTTCCATCCCCTTTACCATTTTGGTGGCTCTTCTCTGTACCTTTTCTAAAATCGCTATATCCTTTTTAAGATACGGCGACCAGAATTGCACACAATATTCAAGGTGCGGTCTCACCATGCAACAATATAGAGGCATTATAATATCTTTTGTTTTATTTTCCATTCCTTTCCTTATCATACCTAGCATTCTATTTGCTCTCTTGGCCGCCGCTGCACACTGGGCCGAGGGTTTTAACATGATATCCACAATGATGCCTAAATCTTTTTCCTGGGTGGTGGTTCCTAATGTGGAACCTTGCATCGTGTAGCCATAGTTTGGGTTGTTCTTCACTAGGTGCATAACCTTGCACTTGTCCACATTAAATTTCATCTGCCATTTTGATGCCCAGTCTTCCAATTTATCAAGATCCTCTTGCAATTTTTCACAATCCTCTTGGGTTTTAACAACTTTAAATAGTTTTGTCTCATCTGCAAATTTGATAACCTCACTCGTTGTTCCGCTTTCCAAGTCATTTATGAATATGTCAAAGCAGCGGACCCAGCACAGATCCCTGGGGTACACCACTATTCACCTTTCTCCATTGGGAAAATTGGCCATTTAGCCCTACCCTCTGCTTTCTATCTTTTAACCAGTTCCTGATCCACAATAGTACACTGCCTCCTATCCCATGACTCTTTAGTTTTGCCAAAAGTCTCTGAGGGACCTTGTCAAAGGCTTTCTGAAAGTCCAGATACACAATATCAACCGACTCACCTTTGTCCACCTGTCTATTCACTCCTTCAAAAAAACATAACAGATTAGTAAGACAAGATCTTCCTTGTCTAAAGCCATGTTGGCTGTCTCCCATTAGGTTGTGACTATCTACATGCTGAGTAATTTTATTCTTTATGATGGTTTCTACCATTTTTCCCGGTACTGACGTCAGGCTCACCGGTCTGTAGTTTCCCGGATCACCCCTGGAACCCTTTTTAAAAATTGGTGTTACATTGGCGATCCTCCAATCTTCAGGTATTAGAGATGATTTTAATGATAGTTCACAGATTACTGAAAGCAGGTCTGCAATCTCATATTTCAGTTCTTTCAACACCCTTGGATGTATACCATCCGGCCCAGGTGATTTGCTACTCTTCAGTTTATCTAATAGTTGTAAGACATCTTCCCGATGTATCGATATTTCCTTCAATTCTTCCGCACCTTTAAATACCACTTCAGTCCTGGGTAACATCCCTACATCTTCTTCAGTAAAGACCGAAGCAAAGAATTCATTCAGTCTCTCTGCTATCGCCTTGTTGCCTCTTAGTGCTTCTTTAACCCCTTTATCATCTAATGGACCAACTGACTCTCTCACGGGTTTTTTGCTACGAATGTACTTGAAAAGATCTTTATTTCGCCTTTTTGCTTCCGCAGCAAGCTTTTTCTCAAATTCTCTCTTTGCCTGCCTTATCAATGCCTTGCATCTGACTTGCCAGTGCTTGTGCTGTTTCCAGGTTTCGTCGTTTGGCTCTTTTTTCCATTTCCTGAAAGATGCTTTTTTGGCAACAACAGCCTCTCTTACCTCACCTTTAAACCATGCTGGCAGTTTTTTGGACTTCCTTCCACTTTTCTTAAAGCGTGGAATACAGCTGGTCTGGGCTTCCAGGACAGTATTTTTAAACACCCAAGCTTGATGTACGTCTTTAACCTTTGCAACTGCTCCTTTTAGTTTTTTCTTAACTGTTTTCCTCATTTTATCATAGTTTCCCTTTCGAAAGTTAAAAGGTAGTACTGTGGATTTCTTTACTATTCCTCCTCCACTAATTAAATCAAAGGCGATCATGCTATGATCACTATTGCCAAGTGGCCCCAACACCCTTATCTCTTGCACCAGATCTGGTGTTCCACTAAGGACTAGGTCTATTATGGCTTCCCCTCTGGTCGGTTCATGAACCAGCTGCTCCAAGAAGCAGTCATTTATTTCATCTAGGAACTTTATCTCCCTAGCATGTCCTGACGTGACACTGACCCAGTCAATACCGGGGTAATTGAAATCACCCATTATTATTACTGCGCTGTAACTTTTGTTAGCTTCCTTGATTTCTTTGAGCATTTCGTCATCCATTTGGTCATTCTGGCCAGGTGCTCGATAGTACACCCCCACTGCCATTGCCTTCCCCCTTTTATATGGAATTTCAATCCATATAGATTCTACAGCATATTTTGTTTCCTGCAAAACTTTAATCCTTTCTGAGTCAATTCCCTCTCTAACATAGAGCGCAACCCCTCCACCAATTTGATCAGCTCTCTCATTACGATATAGTTTGTACCCAGGTATCAGTGTCCCACTGGTTGTCCTCCTTCCACCATGTCTCTGATATTCCAATCATATCTAACCTTTCATTTAGTGCTATATATTCTAACTCTCCCATCTTATTCTTTAGACTTCTAGCATTTGCATACAAGCATTTTAGAGAATGTATTTTATTCATGCTAATTTGGCTATTGTTAGACATGGGTAATTTGGGATCTTTAAGCTCTGTCTGCTCCATACTTGAGGGCATTTGGGCTACTTTACTCTTTTGCGGAACCTCTCTGCTTTTGGTAGTATCCTTCAAGGATACATTCTTACGAACCATCCGCTCTTGGGCGACTGTCGGCTTTCCCCTAATATCTAGTTTAAAAGCTGCTCTATCTCCTTTTTAAAGGTTAATGCCAGCAGCCTGGTTCCATCCCGGTTAAGGTGAAGCCCAGAGGGATAGAAGGTTTGGGTTTTGTTTTATACACTAACTGAAGGGGTGTAATTACCTCTTATATATTATCAACAGAAGATGTTACAATACATTTACATTTGCTAATTTTGTAAAGCTGATACTTGGTTTAAGCGGTTTGGCATGATAATGAGTGATGGGCCCTGTTTATGGAATGTTTTTTTTATTTAGTGATGCACTGCATGAGTCTATTTCTATGCATTGTTCTTAATATTGGCTGCATAATGATATGTCTCTGGATTCCTCCCTTTTTACCATCTTGTTGGACACATGCGAGGGGAATCTATGTTACATAGGTTACATATGTTATATTATGTGTATCTCTCTGGCGTGGTTTGATGGTTTGAATATATATTATTTGAAACTGCTCAATAAAATTTATTACACAAATAGGTCGAATAGTGCCGAGTGATGCTGGATATAGGAGTCATGGGTGGACCCTGGAAACCATGGAACCACATTCAGAATACACATATTTGCATCACATACAACCTGCACATTCAGGGAAAGGTAGTATTTGCGGTTGCGGAACACTGCCTCCCTGTCTCTGGGGGGGGGGGGGGACCAGGGCCACATGTGTGCAATCAATAGCTCCCATTACGTGTGGTATCCCTGCAACTTTCTCAAAGGCCAGGTTCAGGGTCCCCCACTGTTGCCTATTGTTAGGAATTGCAATGTAATTCCTTACACAGGTGACCATGGCTTGCAGTACCTGGTGGAGACAGCGTGAGAAGGTGGGCCGGCTCATCCCACCCACTGCAGCCACCGATGACTGGAAACAGCCAGAGGCAAAGAAATGCAGGGCACCCAGGAGCTTGACCATACCCAGTATGGCATGTGACTGGCCAGTCAGGGGCTCGAGGTCAGGTCTTAGATCCTCAAAGGGCTCCCTAATAGCCCCTGTGCTCAGATGATAGAGGGAGATGACCTGGTCCTCACGCAAGCCCTGGAGCAGGGCCTGGGCCTGTAGAGGTGAGGGTGCACCTCAGCATGCCTATGGTGCCATGCCAGCACAACCCTGGCCTGTGGAGCCTCCACAGCTGCAGGTCTGTGTTGCAGCGGGACTGCACCCACGCCCTTTGTCACCGCCCCAAGGACACCATCTCCTTCAGGCAACTGCAGCTCCACCCCTCCATCCAACGCCTGGATCACACATGCAGTAAAGACACAATGAGCCATCATGGACATCAGAGCAAAGACACATGCTAACTATAGTGCGGGGAGTGGCCAACTATCAGAACAAACACAACACACCTGTACATGTAACGGTGGACATCAGCAGCGGCGTATCAATGCGATCCATGCCCTGTATGTGTTAAACGCCCTATGTAAGGGTAGCATGCATACTGTAAATATGCTGCATATGCATGCACAATGTGCGTTTTGCAGCAAAGCGTGTTACGGGGCTGCACATGGGTAGGGCACAGAGTGTGTGCATTCCGCATATGATGGCAAATGAGGAGTGGGCACATTCCGTGAATGACGCCATGCAGAATGCACACATGCCGTCGTACGCAGAACACATGCACTCTGCATGCATTCCTGTATGACGGCATGCAGCACATGTTGTGCATGCATACACAGCCTACCCATGTGCAGCTTGCGCAAGACCGTATCATGCGCATGCATAAGGCGTGGCACACATGCGCAGAATTGCGAGGGTGTATAGGACGTGGACTGTCGAGTTAGCATAGGCAACAATATGTCCAAGAGACAGAGCCAAGAGGGGAAGACGCATGGCGATGACACAAATGGCAGAACACACAGCCAGCAGTCCCCAGAAATGCAGGAGGCTGAGATGGAGGTGGCAGGGCCCTCAAGAGGTCTCCCAGCCCCCACAGGCACAGCCGGTAGGGGCAACAGGAGGGAAGAGGAGGAGACAGCCTGTGCCACAGGAGGCATGGAAGAGGGCTCTACGATTTCAGCCAGGCAGAGAATGACAACCTGCTGGCCAGCGTCCTTGATCAGTATGAGGTACTGTATGGGCGCCTCAGCTCCATCACACCACAGAGTGCACGGACCATGGCCTGGGAGGCCATTCAGGGAGCTGTTGCAGAGGCAGGTGGCCCACACTAAGACATTGAATGCATACGGAAGAGCTTTAACGATATCAGATGGGGGGGGGGTCTGTGCGCACATGGCACACGAGAGATGCCATGCAGTGGCCACTGGTGGTGGGGAACTCAGCAGACTTGCCCTAACACCCATGGAACAGCAGCTTGCAGAACAGCTGGGGCCCATCTACCTCTATGGTCTGTCTCCAGCTCTGGACACAGCGCATCCACAGGCAGGTAAGACTGTGATATGTAGTACAGGGAAAGCTAACATACCATCACATGAAGGGGTAGCCTCAGTGGCAGTGTGGGGCAACATTTCAACAAGTGGCCACGGATGCATCAACAGTTGCATAAAGGGTAGGGAAAAGGTATGGACAGGTTCCCGGGGGAAAGGTCCATAAACCAATATTAGAAAAGGAGCAAGGAGATCAATGCCTGACCCAATACAAGCATTGTGGAACCTGTGTCAGCTGGGGAAACCGCCAGGTACATAGGACATTGACTGACCAGTGTTGGCAACAGGATACTGGGCCAGAAGGACTGTCATCTGACCCCGTCTGGGATATCTCATGTTCCTATGTATGTTCACATGTAATGTTAGCATACCCCAACTGATGTTAAAATCCCACTTAATGAGTGCATGGACAAAGTATGAGTACCAGATATGTACAGTACCATACACCAGTGCCAGCTGGCATCCACCTTAGGAACAACTGCAGACACTGTCCATCTGGGATCCCTAGCAAACCTGCCATAATGTGACAGCACTACCATTACCACAGTGTACCACACCATACATATCACAAGGCAACAGTGCAAATATCACACCTGTACACTGCAGCAACTCTAACATACATAACCTACTGGGGACAGAGAACTACAATACACAGACACATGATGCATCAGCTCATTTACACATGCTGAACACAGACCATCGCCAAACAAAGATCAGGGAAGCACAATGTAGACATCAGGAGACAAACAGATAACTGGTAATAACAAAAGCATCACATGGAATGTATACCACCACTGTATGGAATGAAATACACAGTAACGTCCAATTGAACAGCAAATAGCGCAGATGTTTATGATGCACATATCCCAGAGCTAACATTCCAGCAATGCAGGCCATCATATAGGGATTGCTCCCCACCCTCATGCTCTTGTATTCCCAGTTGCAATTGCATCGGCCACAGTTCCCTGGTGTCCTCGTGTCATCTGTAAACACACCACTATCGGCGTTGCAGTTGTCCTGTATTCTCACCTCTAAATCCCATCCATCCTCACACATCTGCCATAACATACAGACCCTTCCCCCCATGCCCTATGCTCCAGCAGACGTTATTCTCCAGTCAGCCAATCAGTGTAGCCTGCCATCCGCAATCCCCCCCCAACATACCCAATACCTGGCCTAATGTAAAGCCACCCTCCCTTGCACACAGAGGACAGCCACCCACACCATGTCAATTCCCCATCCCAGATGAACCCTCCCGCAGGGGCAGCTACCTTCCAGTTCCAGTCCCAGCTGGGGACAGCTCCCATCCAGCCACTGCAGTGGCACATATCCAGTCCCAGGTTCCCCCCTCCCCCCCAATGCAACGTCATTCAGAGAATCTTCCCCACACCCCCCAGAAGAGGGCCACAGCTAGCTCACAGGGAGCTGGAGAGGACCCTTCATGCCCCCACAGCTGCCACAGGTAGAAGCCCCCCCACCGCTGCAGCTGGGCGAGAGGGCTTGCCTATCCCCGGCCCCCCTCCAAGGGTGCCCGGCATGTGGATACCCAGATATGGATGATGTCTGTGTGGCCCTGTGAAGCATGTGGCCCTGTGCAAATAACATCCTTGCCTGATGGACGTTCCGGCCCTGAACACATGGACATGCAGGGACCACTAATGCATGATGCAGGGCGAGTACACCTCTACGCATGACAGTGCACAGTGTAGTTCCAAACAGACACCCATGTCACGCTGCACACATACCTGGTGTGATGGCCCCCAGTATAGCCATAGCAGAGGGACAGGTACAGCAAACATTGGAGGACCTATCTGACCCACTACCAGGGCCCCCAAGAGTCAGTAGGCATTGGCCGTACAGGAAAGGATCACATATCCATGTACCTCCTGCCCCCATTGCCCCCCCCCCTATTGGCCAACACCCCACCCCTCATCCCCACACTGCTGGACAACTGTCCATTGACTCCCCATTGCTGTGGCCAATAAGGCAGTCCCCACACATGGCAGGCAAACAGGCACACCTGGAGCAACACCTACCCGTTTAGTCAGATACCAACCATTACACACATGCCACTAACACACACTATGACCAGCTCCAGTCATGATGCAGGCTCACTCCCACCCCCTGGAAACATGTAACTCTGTTGCCATCCCCAGGCCCCCTCCCATGGCACACCTATCACTTCCCACAGTGGACCCGTCACTCACCACCCTGTCCTCACACACATACCTGACAATGTGGCGCATCCCCAACTGCACCCTCCCTGTCTGGTCCATCCTATTGGACTGTGATGTGTGGACTGCATTGTGACCACATTAACAGCGGTTTCAGGCAGTACATACATCGAGGTAGGTAATGACATAACATAGAGTTATACATACATGTGCAGGACCACCCCATTTAAACTGTGTACCATGTTCCTCCCCAGGCGACACAGGCCATGGATGACAATGATATGGAGGATGGCACGGAGACGGGGGCAGGGGCCCTGGCCGAGGTGCCAGCCGATGATGGTGCAGGCAGGAGTGATGTGGGGGCTCCAGGGGGTGATGTTGCACAGGAAGAGGAGGGGCCAGCAATGCTCCTGCCCCCAATGGAGAGCAGCAGCAGCAGCATAAAAACATAAGACATGCCATACTGGGTCAGACCAATGTCCATCAAGCCCAGTATCCTGTTTCCAACAGTGGCCAATCTAGGTCATACGTACCTAGCAGTATCCCCAAGAGACACAGGTTCCACAATGCTTGTATTGGGTCAAGCATTGATATCCTGGGTCTCCTTTTTAATAATGGTTTATGGACCTTTCCTCCAGGAACTTGTCCAAACCTTTTTTAAACCCAGCTACACTAACAGCCTTTACTACATCCTCCGGTAACAAATTCCAGAGTTTGATTACATGTTGAGTGAAAAAATATTTTCTCTTATCTGTCTTAAATAGTTTACCCTGTAGCTTCATTACATGTCCCCTAGTCTTTCTATATTCTGATAGCGTAAACAATCGATCTACGTTTACCTGTCCTACTCCATTCATTTATAGACCTCTATCATATCTCCCCTCAGCCGTCTCTTTTCCAGGTTGAAGAGCCCTAACCTTTGTAGCCTCTCTTCATAGGAGTAGCCTTCCATCACCTTTACCATTTTGGCGGCTCTTCTCTGTACCTTTTCTAATAACGCTATATCCTTTTTAAGATACGGCGACCAGAATTGCACACAATATTCAAGGTGCGGTCGTACCATAGAATGATAGAGGCATTATAATATCCTCTGTTTTATTTTCCATTCCATTCCTTATGATACCTAGCATTCTATTTGCTTTCTTGGCTGCCGCTGCACACTGGGCGGAGGGTTTTAACATGTTATCCACGATGACTCCTAAATCTTTTTCCTGGGTGGTGGCTCCCAATGTGGAACTTTGCATCGTGTAACTATAGTGTGGGTTGTTCTTCCCTAGGTGCATAACTTTGTACTTGTGCACATTAAATTTCATCTGCCATTTGGATGCCCAGTCTTCCAATTTATCCAGATCCTCCTGCAGTTTTCCACAATCCCCTTGGGTTTTAACAACAACTTTATTTTTTAATTTTTTTTTCAATTTCAATTTCCGTTTATTGAGAAACTTTAGAGAAAATACAAATATACCGGAAATAACAATATGTAACCATTACAAAGAAAAATAACAGCCGGACATCTGCAATAAGTCCACGTCAAGAGAAGCATGTGAAGAAACAGAGGAGCTAACTCAAAAATTTTAACCTCTTTTTCATACTAATCTACTACTGATACACTTAATATTTCAGGAAGTCAGTGAACCCTTGGATTGGAGGAAAGAATCTAATGCCGAGGTCACCAGAAAAACATACTTGGCACCCTAAAAAGTAACTAAACACTTACATGGAAATTTAAGAAAAAAGGTGGCACCAAGGGCTAGGACGCGTGGCTTCAATATCAAAAAAGCCAAGCGACGTAGCTGGGTTTTCCTGGAGACATTGGGAAAGATACTCACCCTCCCCCCACAAAAAAACCGATGTCTTATTCAGAAAATATAAACGCATCACAGCATTCTTATCAATTTCTGAGGCGAAATATTATCTTGAGACGATTCAATAAACTCTGAAATATTAAGGGACTCCTGCAACCGAGATGGAACAGGCTCACCGGAGCCTCCTGGCTTGGAAACCCCTTTAAAGGGAATATAATCGACTTTTGTCAAAGACGGTTTATTATCTTCTCGATAACCCAGGACATCTATCAAGTATTTATCAAATAGTATCTGAGGAGATAAAAACCGTGTACAAGGAAAATTTAAAGAGCGCAAATTTAAAGCATGCAAACTATTCTCCAATAACTCATACTGAGTATGGAGAATAATGCTATCTTTCATAAAAGACAATGAGGAATTCTGTAGTACAACAGATTGGGCTTCCAATTTCTGGCATCTCTCCCCCAGCACATTGATCTGAGATTCATGTTGGGTAAATTTAGCCACAGAGTCTCTAAAGTCCGACATTTGCACAACGACGGAACTCAACGAAGACTCTATCCTAGTAAGAATGGACCAAACATCGAGAAGGGAGACATCCTTAGGGTCCACAGATGAGGAAACACCGTCCCGTTGCATCAAAGCAGAGCTCCCTGGAACTGATAGTATCCGGGGTAAAGGAACACTCCCGGTAGCTACCACAGGACTGGGAGCAGATAAAGCCGATGGTGAGGCTAATTGCAAAGATGCAGCCCTCCTCACTGGAGAGGAAGTAACAGGGACAACATTACAAACAGCAGCAGAGGGGGAAGAGGTACTAAGCCCCAAAAAATGACGAGGAGTCACAACTGGGAAGCTGAGTTGGAGTCGCAGTAACGGCCTCTCCCTCCTTACCACTCAGTCACCAAATGACGATCCATAGGGCCAGAGATTTTAACAGCTTTAGTTGGATTCTCAGTACTCACATTTAGAGGTCGTTTTCGTCGTCTGCCCATACTGCACAATCATAAACCAGCTCCCAAGCTCCTTGAGCGCCCAAGGAGCGCATAAGGAGCAAGCCCCTTAATAACATGCCCCTTTAGAACATGACCGCTTCTGCGTACCGCATTAGCGATGAGATTTTAATCCCCCCGTGATGACGTCAGGGGTAGGTGCCGCAGATGTACCGTGCACTCCGACACAGCGCAGGAGATCACAACGGGGCACAGTGGTGAGCAACAGCCTCCTATCCTCACACGCTCCCCGGGTTTTAACAACTTTAAACAGTTTTGTGTCATATGTAAATTTGATAACCTCACTAGTTATTCCCTTTTCCAGGTCATTTATGAAAATGTCAAAAAGCAGCGGACCCAGTACAGATCCCTGGGGTACTCCACTATTCACCTTTCTCCATTGGGAAAATTGGCCATTTAGCCCTAACCTCTGCTTCATATATTTTAACCAGTTCCCGATCCACAATAGTACACTGCCTCCTATCCCATGACTCTTTAGTTTTGCCAAAAGTCTCTGATGAGGGACCTTGTCAAAGGCTTTCTGAAAGTCCAGATGCACTATATCAACCGACTCACCTTTGTCTACCTGTTTATTCACACCTTCAAAAAAACATATCAGATTAGTAAGACAACATCTTCCTTGTCTAAAGCCATGTTGGCTGTCTCCCATTAGGCCATGACTATCAACATGCTGAGTAATTTTGTTCTTTATGATGGTTTCTACCATTTTTCCCAGTACTGACATCAGGCTCACCGGTCTGTAGTTTCCTGGATCACCCTTGGAACACTTTTTAAAAATTGGTGTTATATTAGCGATCCTCCAATCTTCAGGTATTAGGGATGATTTTAATGAAAGTTCACAGATTACCAATAGCAGGTCTGCAATCTCATATTTCAGTTCTTTCAACACTCTTGGCTGTATACCATCCAGTCCAGGTGATTTGCTACTATTCAGTTTATCAAATAGTTGTAATACATCTTCCTGGTGTAGCGATATTTCTCTCAATTCCTCTGCAGTATCAACTTTAAATACCACTTCAGTCTTGGGTAACATCCCTACATCTTCCTCAGTAAAGACCAAAGCAAAGAATTCATTCAGTCTCTCCGCTATAGCCTTGTCGTCTCTTACTGCCCCTTTTACCCCTCTGTCCTCTAACGGTTCAATTGACTCTCTCACAGGCCTTTTGCTACGAATGTACTTGAAAAAGTCTTTATTTTGTGTTTTTGCTTCCGTAGCAAGTTCCTTCTCAAATTCTCCCTTTGCCTGCCTTATCAATGCTTTGCATTTAACTTGCCAGTGCTCGTGCTGTTTCCAGTTTTCGTTGTTTGGTTCTTTTTTCCATTTCCTGAAAGATGCTTTTTTGGCAGCAACAACCTCTCTGACCTCACCTTTAAACCATGCTGGCAGTTTTTTGGACTTTATTTCACTTTTCTTAATGCGTGGAATACAGCTGGTCTGGGCTTCCAGGACAGTATTTTTAAACACCCAAGCTTGATGTAAGTCTTTAACCTTTGCAACCACTCCTTTTAGTTTTTTCTTAACTATTTTCCTCATTTTATCATAGTTTCCCTTTCGAAAGTTAAAAGGTAGTACTGTGGATTTCTTTACTATTCCTCCTCCACTAATTAAATCAAAGGCGATCATGCTATGATCACTATTGCCAAGTGGCCCCAACACCCTTATCTCTTGCACCAGATCTGGTGTTCCACTAAGAACTAGGTCCAGTATGACTTCCCCTCTGGTCGGTTCATGAACCAGCTGCTCCAAGAAGCAGTCATTTATTTCATCTAGAAACTTTATCTCCCTAGCATGTCCTGCCGTGACACTGACTCAGTCAATACCGGGGTAATTGAAATCACCCATTATTATTACTGCGCTGTAACTTTTGTTAGCTTCCTTGATTTCTTTGAGCATTTCGTCATCCATTTGGTCATTCTGGCCAGGTGCTCGATAGTACACCCCCACTGCCATTGCCTTCCCCCTTTTATATGGAATTTCAATCCATATAGATTCTACAGAATATTTTGTTTCCTGCAAAACTTTAATCCTTTCTGAGTCAATTCCCTCTCTAACATAGAGCGCAACCCCTCCACCAATTTGATCAGCTCTCTCATTATGATATAGTTTGTACCCAGGTATCAGTGTCCCACTGGTTGTCCTCCTTCCACCATGTCTCTGATATTCCAATCATATCTAACCTTTCATTTAGTGCTATATGTTCTAACTCTCCCATCTTATTGTTTCGACTTCTAGCATTAGCATACAAGAATTTTAGAGACTGTATTTTATTAATATTAATCTGGCTATTGGTAGGCATGGGTAATTTGGAATCTTTACACTCTGTCTGCACCATACTCAAGGGCATGTGGGCTACTTTTACTCTTTTGTTGGAACCTCACTGCTTTTGGCAGTATCCTTCAAGGATACCTTCTTCCGAACCATGCGCTCTTGGGCGACTGTCGGCTTTCCCCTATTTTCTAGTTTAAAAGCTTCTCTGTCTCCTTTTTAAAGGTTAATGCCAGCAGTCTGGTTCCATCCCGGATAAGGTGAAGCCCATCCCTTCAGAAGAGCCCCCTCCTTTCCCCAGAATGTTCCCCAGTTCCTAACAAATCCAAAACCCTCATCTCTGCACCATTGCCTCATCCACGCATTGAGACTCCGTAGCTCTGCCTGCCTTTTGGGTCCTGCACGTGGAACAGGAAGCATTTCGGAGAATGCTAGCCTGGAAGTTCTGGATTTCAACTTCCTACCTAAGAGCTTAAATTTAGCCTCCAGAACCTCCCTACCACATTTTCCTATGTCATTGGTACCGACATGTATGAAGACAGTAGACTCCTCCATCCACAGTGTTTGCTGAGGGGGCCCGGACCGTGGATGTAGAGCCTATGGTCACAGAACGGAGGTCATTGGCGGGACAGGAGCTACGAACACAACCTACTGCCATGGGGGAGGTCCAGCGTGGGATGCATGGCTACACCGCCTTGACCCATGCTGATGCTGAAGGTGGGTGACTGACCAGATGGTTACATGTGGTGGGGTAGCACCCCACCTCCCAGACATGACAGTGAGGGAGCACACCCACACACTGACAGTGTGTGTCCCCACATACATGTACCCCCATGGTCATGTCTGGCTGGTGGGTTCACACCCAAAGGGAAAACAACATGTCAGCCACATGGGGGTGGGTGTGGCTAATATGCACAGATGCATAGAAGGACATGGGCCAACATGCAGGGGTAGGTGCTGTGGGAAACACAAAAGGGGGGCTGACGGTCCAGCTGCCAGCTGGGGATGGTGGAACACACCACAGCAGGGCCGTAGAGTCATACAACCCACACTGGCAGATAACAGGTCCCCCACACCACAACAGCAGGTCTGGCCCACAGCTACCGGTCCCTGTCCTCCATGGGTCACATTTTGGGCCAGCACTCTTCACTTCAACTGGGTCCTAACAGATGTAACAAGTGCACTGGGTGCACAGATGACAAGCTAGGATGCATGGAGGCCCTTATTTCCCATACCTCAGATATCCCCCAGCTGTGCTATCCACATTTGCGGATCACACACCATATGTAGCAGTCCCCCTTTGTAGTCCGCCGGGACATCAGTTGCATGTGTCACAGCGGTGTGTGTGAACTAGGTATCACAGGTGCCCCTTTCTATCCCTCAGGCATATGACAGGAGCTTGTGGCCCTTTGCCAGGAGATGCATGGACAGTGCCAGGATACGCAGAGGCTCAGGCAAGAGATGCATGGCCTTCAGCAGGAGGTGGCCCAGCTGCGGGGCATTGCACTATGAAATGCACAGGTGACCGAGGCTATGGTGGCTGGGATCACCAGAATAGCAGAGGCACTTGAGGCCCTCATTGGACAGGGGCGGCAGCCAGTGGCAGTGGCCGCACCAGAATGGAAAGGTGGGAGGGGCTATGTTGGTGTGGGCGTGGGCGGCCACGCAGTTAGTAGAGGTGGGGGTATGCCAAAAATTAAAGGCATCTGTAAATAAAGGCATCTGGTTTTGTTGACACCTGTTTCCATGTGTCCAGTGTTGCTGTCTCTGCTCCCAGGGTTAGTCTGTCCCCCATGTGTTCATCCTGGTCAAATATCCCTTGCCATGGTGCCTACAACTTTTGGTATGCCATTACCTGTCCCCATCCCATGTCACGGGGGGAGGGGGGTCTGCCCTGCTACTGCTCCGCACATAGATGTTCTGGCATGCCACCTGTGCCCTGCATTGTGCCATGTGTGCACTGCTGGCATGTCTGTGCCACCATGCATGTGTCCATTTCTGCTGGACATAGCAACATATGGGTACAACCCGGTGGCTGCAAGGGGTACGTATGTCAGCGAACATGATCATCCCCTACACCTGCTGTGGGGACCATTCCATGTATGTGACATATGTCTTGCACCCATACACACAGGGACATGCTCACACATGTCACTCTCAGTGCAATGGCACATGAAGGAAATGATACACATGACCATTGTGATGTGGTAACGTCATATATATTTTTGAAAACTATTTACAAATATACATGTATCCACCTGTTGGACATGTCCAGGTGGGGGCCTCGCCCACCCTGCCCCAGAGGTAGTGGCAGCCCTGGGTCAAGGACAGCACAGGGCAGGGGTGCCACATACCACTGTGGCGCTCACACCCCCTGGGGGCCACTGTGGCTGGATGGCTGATGAGCTGCGCTGCCTGTGATAGCCTCGCACAGCTCATCAGCCATCCGCACCACGGTGTCTACCACCTGCTCCATGGTGCGAGTCTGCTCCCACTGGCCTTGTGACACTGCCCACAGTGCCACAGACAGGTGGTATGCACACATGCCCCCACACAGACACCATGTGCCTGATGTCTGTGTGGTGGCATCTGCAGACGTCCTGTCTGCAGCACTGTATGCTGGCCCTGCAGCAAGATGGCTGACATCCCTGGACCCATGGGGCAGGTGGCAGGACCCATAGTGCCCTGTGGCATCCTGTGATGCTCAGGACTGGCCACAACTTGCCCAGTGAGGCAGGATGCACCCATGGGGGGTGTATATCTGCCAAGCCCACGTGCACAAACGCAGGTCCTAGCATATTATGTACCCCCAGGGGTGCATCCTGCCCCACACCCACCCACTCCTGCTGCCCTCTCCTCTTCCCAGCCACCCCCTCCCATTCCCTGGCCTCCCCCTCTTCCTCGTCGGCCTCCCCCTCTTGGTCAGTGGGCTCCCCATCCTCCTCCTCCTCCACCATGCCGCCATCCTCCTCCTCCTCCTGGTGCATCTGCTCTGGCACAGTGGAGCTGCCCAGCTGTGGCTGCCCCTGCCTGCCACTAGCGCCATCTACTCTGCCCCGTGATGAGCCCTCGCCAGCATCTGCATCCACTGTGAGGGGAAACCAAACATTACCACCTCTGTCATGCATATGCCACATCATGGATACATAGTAGGTGGCCCCACAGGCTGTTGGGCCACTGGAACATGCTATTGTGTGACACACAGGATGCATCACTGTCCCCCTGGGCCAGCACCTCCCACTGCAGCCACAGTAGGTACCGCGTCACCGCTGATGCATATCTCTACTTTTTTTCTGCAAATCTTCCACCTGGGGGAACAGCAATGGATGGGAATGTTAGGGGACAGACATTCCTGGACATCAGCTACTGCACATCATACATGGCTGTGAGCAGCAGGGGGCTACCCCTGCTGTATACTGTCGGTCCAATGCTAGCTGTTGCCAATGCCAATGTTTGCAAGTGAGGTTGGGCATGTGTGGATTGCCCCCTACGTGGCCTGTGTGGCACCACCCAGGCACCCCATGCCTACCTGGTGGCCTACCCTTGCGTGACATGGTCGCCCTATGGCATACATGGCAGTGTCATGCTACAGCTCATGTGCATAGTACCGGCAATGCTGAATGGTACCGTTATCTGTGTGATGGGTTGCCAAGGGGGAGTTGGGGTATGCGCCAAATCCTACACATATGCATATGCACATATGCACACCTTCTGACATGACTACAACATGTGGCTATCATATGCTGTGACTGCATATGCTCGTGCCCCAGTACCCAATGGCGACAGTGCTGCACATGTGGTTAGCCATTGTTGCATGCACACAGCAGCAGATGCACTCCTGTAGGTCTAGGGGATGTATCACAGAGCTCTCTGCATATTCCAGGGGCCACCTGGGGTTAGGACAGACCAGCAAACATCAGCGGGCGCACCCATAGCACCAGGTGTAAGCACAAACCTTTGTAGATAGGTCTGAGGCCACCTGTGGTTAGGGAAGACCTGCGCACATCAACAGGTGCACCTACCACAGCACCAGGGGTAAACACAGACCTCTGTAAATAGGCCTGAGGCCTCCTGGCGATAGGGCAGACCTGCGCACATCATCACGCACATCTACCAGAGCACCAGGATTAGACACGGACCTCTGTAAATAGACCTGAGACCACTTGGAGATAGGGCAGACCTGCGCACATCAACAGGCGCAGCTGCATGGCTCCCAGGTTAAGACAGACCTCTCCTTTTCCCCTGCCGTGCTTATATGATGTGTGTTGATTGCTGGCTACTGTGTTGCACTCCTTGATTTGTGTCACCTGCCCCTATGCACTTACCTCACGTGGGTATTGTGCAGCTACATTGAAGCGCCTGGTCAGGCGCCCCCAGGCCCGCCTCACCCTGTTGAGGTCCTGTCTCCTTGATGACCCAGGAAAGAGGTGCCTCTGCCTGCAGCAGATCAGCCTTCCAAGGAATTGAAGGTCACCGTCCGAAAACGCAGGCTTTTGGGACCTCGCTGCCATTTTGTCTAGTGTATCGTGCAGGGCCTCATGACGCGGTGATGTCGCGTATTCGGAGTAAGGCATAGTAACTCATGTTACTGTGCGTGTTGCATCACAACATACTCGTAGCATGCGTAATAACGCACGTTTGGCTGTTTCTGGAAATATGGTGGACACGTACTTCTATATTGATGTCTCGATGCGCAGTGCATCTACCACTGTTGTACACTATGTGCACATTTCATTATTCTCTCTATGTGCATAATGTTTAATGCATGGTCCATATATCACGCACATTACACATGGCGCTATACAGCTCTAAAGGCACGTTATGCACGTTGGTGCGCCTTGGCTGTTTCATGTACATCAATGGGACTTTGCATATTAGGGTGACCAATAGCTGCCACCATTCACGGATGTGAGCTCAGGTGAGCAATGTACATCTGCAGTATACCACTAAATACTACATACTGAATATGCTCTGCTAGTATGAAGGTTGGTTTTCGTGACCTCGCCGCCATTTTGTCTGCTGTGTTTTGAGTGAGGCCTCATGAGGCTGAATGGTCACGTATGCATAGTAACACGTGTTACTACACACGCTGCATCACGACATACCCATAGCATGCACAATAACGCATGTGACGTTCCTTTCATATGCGTTATTGTGTGCGCTGCACGTCTGCGGCATTGCACCGCATGAAGCACCACAGTACTGTGTCTTGATGTAATGTGCACACTACAGTAGACAGGATGAGAAACCTTACTACCTGTTCATTGTCTTTTGAAGGGATAATTAGTCATAAGAACATAAGAACATAAGACATGCCATACTGGGTCAGACCGAGGTCCATCAAGCCCAGTATCCTGTTACCAACAGTGGCCAATCTAGGTCATACGTACCTAGCAATATCCCCAAAAGACACAGGTTCCACAATGCTTGTACTGAGTCAAGCATTGATATCCTGGGTCCCTTTTTAATAGTGGTTTATGGACCTTTCCTCCAGGAACTTGTCCAAACCTTTTTTAAACCCAGCTATACTAACAGCCCTTACTACATCCTCCGGTAACAGATTCCAGAGTTTGATTACACGTTGAGTGAAAAAATATTTTCTCTTATTTGTCTTAAATAGTTTACCCTGTAGCTTCATTACATGTCCCCTAGTCTTTTTCTATATTCTGATAGCGTAAACAATTGATCCATGTTTATCCGTTCCACTCCATTCATTAATTTATAGACCTCTATCATATCTCCCCTCAGCCGTCTCTTTTCCAGGTTAAAGAGCCCTAACCTTTTTAGCCTCTCTTCATAGGAGTAGCCTTCCATCCCCTTCACCAATTTGGTGGCTCTTCTCTGTACTTTTTCTAATAACGCTATGTCCTTTTTAAGATACGGTGACCAGAATTGCACACAATATTCAAGGTGCGGTCGTACCATGGAGTGATACAGAGGCATTTGTCATGGCGCAAGGCAGATAGCGCCTGTAAAAGTAGATGTAAACACACAGGGCAGTTTTAAAATCAGCAGTGCAGAGCACATGGCTAGGGGTTGTCAGGAGCAACCAAGCAAAACAAGAGCACAGGCTGTAGATAAACGCCCAGAAATACCATTGCGTCATAGCTCATCAGGGAAGCAGAGACAGCTGCAGAGAGTTGAGCTAACTCAAGTCTTAAAGAATGACGCAGATAAAAAAAAGGTCAGTCTTGAGCAAAGCAGGTTCAGGCACAGAGGCACGCACAGATTTCAGAGCAGATTCACGTACAGGCACACGTGGAGAAAGAAGGAAACACAGAGATGCAAGCCAGGAGTCAAACTCAGTCTCTGAGGCAGAGAGAGAAACAGACATTGAGAGGACTCAAGGGAAAGGAAAGTACAGCGCTCAGAAAAGCCAGGAGCCATACCTGGAAGGTTCAGACGTGGAATCAATCTGCACTTCAGAGGGGTTTATCCAAAAGGAGTTCACAAAGGTTAGTGCTGGGAAGTTAGGCTGCACTAAGCCAAGGTCCATGTGGGGCCAGAGTGAGACTCCAAGATATAAACCACGAGGAGCAGGGAGAAGGGATAACCACGAGAGCAGGTACGTGGGGAGCCAGAACACTTGTCCAAGAGAGAGTTCCCACATATCTGAAAGATGTCCTGTGAAGGGAAGAGGGGAAGAAAAGTTTCCACTTCCCGTTTACACACCAGACAGGCAGAGCTCAGCCTGAAGAAAGGCAAAGTACCTGGAGTAGAGGAGCACTGAATTTTACCCCCAGTGGTCAGGAAGGGTGTAGCCCACTAAGGAGAGAATCCATAGCCTGTGGTAAAGAGCCTTTCTGCAGTGATAGAGGGGAGTGGTGCTCTGGATGAGAGGAGAGAAACAAACACTAATTCACAATACAGCCCTGCAAATTATAATTACCAAGAAGGACATGAAGATATGGATTGTGACTTTGGTGATGATAGCTCTGATATGTGCAAAATGGACTGTACGCTTGTTTTCTCCGATAGCATAACCTCTTTTTGTTAAGGGCCTACGAGAGCCTGCTGAAGTGAAATCGGTGGGAGAACACAGATTTAACTGTTCAAAGTGTGTGATTGAAAACCCTGTTTTTCCCCTTTTTGTTTAGTTAACGCTGACAAAAAGCATTTTTGTTCCAGTTTGTAGTCCCTCACTTGTGTTGTACCAGCTGTATGGTTTATTTGCTTTTTGATCTTTGTTGCAAGAATTCTCCCGGGACGGGAAAATAAAACCTCTTTAAGCATAGCTACTCGACCACAACTACCTCCTTATTTTGTTTAGCTATTGGGACCCAAAATCCCTGAGGGCAATACCAAGTCCTCGCTCTTATAAGAGGAGCTGCACCGAAGCCCAAGGCTCCTGCCTTGGGGGCAAGTAGGTGCGTTGACACATTATAATATCCTTTGTTTTATTCTCCATCCCTTTCCTTATGATACCTAGCATTCTATTTGCTTTCTTGGCCGCTTCTGCACACTGGGCGGAGGGTTTAACATGTTATCCACGATGACTCCTAAATCTTTTTCCTGGGTGATGGTTTCTAATGTGGAGCCTTGCATCGTGTAACAATAGTGTGGGTTGTTCTTTCCTAGGTGCATAACTTTGCACTTGTCCACATTAAATTTCATCTGCCATTTGGATGCCCAGTCTTCCAATTTATCCAGATCCTCCTGCAGTTTTCCACAATCCTCTTGGGTTTAACAACTTTAAACAGTTTGTCATCTGCAAATTTGATAACCTCACTAGTTATTCCCTTCTCCAAGTCATTTATGAATATGTCAAAAAGTAGCGGACCCAGTACAGATCCCTGGGGTACTCCACTATTCACCTTTTTCCATTGGGAATATTGGCCATTTAGCCCTACCCTCTGCTTTCTATCTTTTAACCAGTTCCCGATCCACAATAGTACACTGCCTCCTATCCCATGACTTTTTAGCTTCGCCAAAAGTCTCTGATGGGGGACCTTGTCAAAAGCTTTCTGAAAGTCCAGATACACTATATCAACCAACTCACCTTTGTCTACCTGTTTATGCACACCTTCAAAAAAAACATATCAGATTAGTAAGACAAGATCTTCCTTGTCTAAAGCCATGTTGGCTGTCTCCCATTAGGCCATGACTTTCTACATGCTGTGTAATTTTGTTCTTTATGATGGTTTCTACCATTTTCCCTGGTACTGACGTCAGGCTCACCGGTCTGTAATTTCCCGGGTCACTCCTGGAACCTTTTTTAAAAATTGGTGTTACGTTGGCGACCCTCCAATCTTCAGGTATTACAGATGATTTTAATGAAAGTTCACAGATTACCCATAGCAGGTCTGCAATCTCATATTTCAGTTCTTTCAACACTCTGGGATGTATACCATCCAGTCCAGGTGATTTGCTGCTATTCAGTTTATCAAATAGTTGTAATATATCTTCCCTGTGTAGCGATATTTCTCTCAATTCCTCTGCAGTATCACCTTTAAATACCACTTCAGTCTTGGGTAACATCCCTACATCTTCCTCAGTAAAGACCGAAGCAAAGAATTCATTCAGTCTTTCTGCTATAGCCTTGTCTCCTCTTACTGCCCCTTTTACCCCTCTATCATCTAATGGTCCAATTGACTCTCTCACAGGCCTTTTGCTACGAATGTACTTGAAAAAGTCTTTATTTCGTGTTTTTGCTTCCGTAGCAAGTTTCTTCTCAAATTCCCGCTTTGCCTGCCTTATCAATGCTTTGCATTTAACTTGCCAGTGCTTGTGCTGTTTCCAGTTTTCATCATTTGGCTCTTTTTTTCCATTTCCTGAAGGATTCTTTTTTGGCAGCAACAGCCTCTCTGACCTCACCTTTAAACCATGCTGGCAGTTTTTTGGACTTTCTTCCACTTTTCTTAATGCGTGGAATACAGCTGGTCTGGGCTTCGAGGATAGTATTTTTAAATAACACCCAAGCTTGCTGTAAGTCTTTAACCTTTGGAACCACTCCTTTTAGTTTTTTCCTAACTATATTCCTCATTCTATCATAGTCTCCCTTTTGAAAGTTAAAAGGTAGTACTGTGGATTCCTTTACTATCTGTCCTCCACTAATTAAATCAAACATGATCATACTATGATCATTATTGCCAAGTGGTCCCAACACCCTTATTTCTTGCACCAGATCTGGCGTTCCACTAAGGACTAGGTCCAGTATGGCTTCCCCTCTGGTCGGTTCATGAACCAGCTGCTCCAAGAAGCAGTCATTTATTTCATCTAGAAACTTTATCTCTTTAGCTTGTCCTGCTGTGTCACTGACCCAGTCGATACCGGGGTAATTGAAATCACCCATTATTACTACTCTGTTTTGACTTTTGTTAGCTTCCTTGATTTCTTTGAGCATTTCATCATCCATTTGTTCATTCTGGCCAGGCGGTCGATAGTATACTCCCACTGCCATCACCTTCCCCTTCATAAATGGAATTTCAATCCATAGAGATTCTACAGCAAATTTTGTTCCCTGCAAAACTTTAATCCTTTCTGACTCAATGCCCTCTCTAAGATAGAGCGCAACCCCTCCACCAATTTGATCAGCTCTATCATTACGATATAGTTTGTATCCAGGTATCAGTGTCCCACTGGTTATCCTCCTTCCACCATGTCTCTGAGAGTGCAATCATATCTAACCTCTCATTTAGTGCTATATATTCTAACTCTCCCATCTTATTGTTTAGACTTCTAGCATTGGCATACAAGCATTTTAGAGACTGTATCTTATTATTAATCTGGCTATTGGTAGGCATGGGTAATTTCGAATCTTTATGCTCTGTCTGCTCCTTACTCAAGGGCATTTGGGCTACTATACTCCCTTTTGGAACCTTACTGCTTTTGGTAGTATCCTTCAAGGATACCTTCGTCCGAACCATGCACTCCTGGGTGACTGTCGGCTTTCCCCTATTTTCTAGTTTAAAAGCTTCTCTATATCTTTTTTAAAGGTTAATGCCAGCAGTCTGGTCCCATCCTGATTAAGGTGAAGCCCATCCCTTTGGAAGAGCCCCCCCCCTTTCCCCAGAATGTTCCCCAGTTCCTAACAAATCCAAAACCCTCATCCTTGCACCATTGTCTCATCCACGCATTGAGACTCCGGAGCTCTGCCTGTCTTTTGGGTCCTGCACGTGGAACAGGAAGCATTTCGGAGAATGCTATCCTGGAAGTTCTGGATTTCAACTTCCTACGTAAAAGCTTAAATTTAGCCTCCAGAACTTCCCTACCACATTTTCCTATGTCATTGGTACCAACATGTACCAAGACAGCAGACTCTTCCCCAGCACTATCTATGATCCTATCTAGGCGGTGTGTGAGGTCTGCTACCTTTGCACCAGGCAGGCATGTTACCAGGCGATCCTCACGTCCACCAGCCACCCAGCTATCTACATTCCTAATGTTTGAATCACCAACTATAACAGCTGTCCTGACCCTCCCCTCATGGGGACATGGCCCTGGAGAAACGTCCTCGGTGCGAGAGGGTTTTACATCACCTGGAGGACAGGTCCTAGTTACAGGATCACTTCCTGCCACACCAGGGTGATGCTCTCCTGTCACGTGACCTCTCTCCTCCATGGCAACAGGGATGCTGCCAGAATGGAGGTGGGACTTCAGGACTATATCCCTGTAGGTCTCGTCCATGTACTTCTCTGTCTTTCTTATGTCTTCCAGGTCTGCTGCTCTAGCCTCTAGAGAACGGATGCGTTCCCTGAGAGCAAAGAGCTCCTTGCACTTAGTGCATACGTAAGACCTCTCACCAACTGGAGAAAATCATACATGTGACACTTAATGCAAAAGACTGGAGAACCCCCATCTCTTTGCTGGACTTCTGTCTGCATCTTCGTTTAAGCTTGTGTTTAGGTCTTTTAAATTCTGTATATAATAAGGATTGGTGTAGATGCTTATACTAATAAAAGTGTATCTAATACCCCTAATACACCTTGTGTACCTGAAGCTTAATTAATTAATCTCAGGTCCTCCGTGTATGACTGATTTGGATAAAGAGCTGCACCTGAGAGCAGCCCCTTTCCTCTAAGATTTATTTATTATTTTATTTATGTGCTTTTCTATACCGCCCCTTCCAGAGATCAAGGGCGGTTTACAAGGAACTTAAAACAACAATACAGCAGAACAGTGCAATATTGCATTACATTAAACATTAAGTATTACATAAGAACTATGATACATGGAAAACAGTGTGTAAGCTATTAATAAAAGGAACATAACTATGTTACAAGGAACCAAAAATGGCAAGTTATTTACATGGTTAGCAAGAGTTATTTGCAGTCATAAGTACAATATTGGGAGGATGCTGACTTGAGGGGATATTCAAATGAAGTCTGGATTTAGGTGGGGTAAACTTGTGTTTGGTTAGTTGTATGTTCTTGTGTAGTAAATTTGATTTCAGGTTGTAGGTTGCTATAGTGTTGAGTAAAGAGGTAGGTTTTTAGTTCCTTCCTGAAAGATGTGAGATCCTTAATCTCTCTTAGGTTTAGGGGCAGTTTATTCCATTGGCTGGGAGCATAAAATGAAAAGGCAGTGTTGGAGGTTATTTGTTTTGATTTTGTCACGGCAATGGGAATTAGTAGCATGTTGAGGTTAGTTTTTCTTCTAGTTCTGTTTTCTTGTGGGGTTTGAAGTAGAGTTGCCAACTGTGATGGGGCTAGGTCATTAATGAGTTTAAAAGTTGTGACAAGTGTTTTATATTGAATCCTACTATAAATGGGTAGCCAGTGAAGAGCGTATAGGATAGGAGAAATATGATCGAATATTTTAGCTTTAACAATGATTCGAGCAGTGACATTCTGAGCTCTTTGAAGGATGTGTAAATTCTTTTTGGATGTTCCTTGGAGGATGCCATTGCAGAAGTCTAAGTGTGGCATAATGAGAGCCTGGACAACTGTTCTGAAATCGTTGATGTCAATGAGGGGTCGGAGTTGCTGTATGGTTCTCAGTTTGAAAAATATAGTTTTGGCAGTCTGCTTTATGTGGTTAGTCATGCTTAGGGTTTTGTCTAGTGTCACTCCAAGGTATTTAATTTCAGATTTGACTGGTAGAGTAATGTTCAGAATGTTGATGGAAGTTGGGGGGGTGAAGGTGGTATTTCTTGTTACGAAGAGTGCTTCAGTCTTTTTGTAATTAATATCCATATGGATAGAGTGGAGCCATTTTTCAGCTTCAGAGAGGCAGGAGGCGATATTGAGGAAATTAAGGTTAGTTATGTCTAAAGGAGCGAACAGCATGATGTCGTCCGCAAGATGTGCAAGTACCTATAAAACTACAATTACCCCAGGGGTGGGTGGGTGCTGGGGAGGGAGGGAGGGAGATAAGTCCTATTAAAGAGGACAGTTGCAAGGTACCCTGTCCTGAACCCTCAGCAGGGGGGAGGGGGGGTACCACACAAAGCCCAGTTAGTTGAAAGAGGCAAGGTAAGTTACAGCTGAGAAGGCTGAACTAGCACACCACTAAGACAAAGAATAAATAATTAAATAAACAGCTAGAACTTACAGCAAGGTGTCACAGGAGGCAAATGTCCACTTCTATAGCAGAGCACTGTAAAAGCACTGCTCTTCTCTGATCAGAGAAAAGCAAACAGTTAAAATTAGATAAGGCACCGGGACTTGATGGGCTCACAGCGAGATTCTATCAAAGTTGCGGAGAAATATTAACGGAACCCTTAGTGAAGTTATTTAATCTATCTATTAGAAAGATATTAAATATGTGCAACAGACAAGGGCTGTCTGATAAACAGAAATGCTATCCCCAGGGAATAGCCTGCCTCTGTGGTGACAGTTTGGTGCAGTACACACAGCCAGTTCATTCAGGGGCAGAAGGTCACAGGCTCAAGTCCCACCCGTCGCTCCTACCAACCCCCTCCCCACATTTTACCCAGTACTAGACTGTGGTAATAAAGATGGAATCTTTATTGCAGATAAAATAAACATGCCTGAAATGCCTGTATCTTACCCTACAGAGCACAGACATCATAAACATGTGCAATCCCTAGAGCAGAGTTTCCCAACTGCAGTCCTGGAGGGCCAAACACCATTCAGGTTTCATGCTGTCCCTAATAAATATGCCTGTGCTGCATTAGTATGTGCTGCCCCCATTGTATGCAAATGTATCTCATGCATATTCATTAGGGACAGCATGAAAACCTGAACAGTGTTTGGCCCACCAGGACTGGAGTTGGGAACCTCTGCCCTAGAGCAGCGGCCAACAGGGGCATAAACACCCACACCCACAGGCTCCACTATCCAAAGCCTCATGGAGAGTCAGGCTGCTGGGCCCTGCGTGCAGCAGCATCTCCCAATACTAGCACTTGCATACCTTAATACCGCCCTAAACCTGGGAATACGTTACACATATATTTTATTTATTTTTATTTTATTTATTTAGAAGGATTTAGTATACCGCCTTATCGTTAAATCAAGGTGGTGTGGCACATCAAGCAAAATCAATAATAAAGTGTGGTTTGTAGTATGCAGTGTGAGAACTGAGAAGTGTAGTGTGTGGGGCAGTGCGTTAGATTATATCGGTGAACTATTTATATAATGAGCTATATACATATATACAAAATGGGGCTGTTTGAGAGGCGTGCTAGGATTGAGATTTTGTAATGTCTTGGGGGTAGGATCGTGATCCTGTAATGTCTTGAGGTAGGAAATTTATGTAAGGTCCTTGAAATGTACTGTAAATAGATCAGTCTTAAGAAGTTTTCTGAAGTCCTTGAGGTTCTTGGTTGATCTTATATGGTCTGGGAGAGAGTTCCATATAGCGGGTGCTGCCAGGGAGAGTGCCCTCCTTGATGTGGCCAGCCTTGTTTTAGCAAATTCTTTTGGTGTTCTGATGGTGTCTGAGGTTCCTTTTCTTCTTGGTCTCCTGTTGTCATCGGTTTTTATGAGAGGGTGTAGGCTGTCTGCTGATAGGTTGTGTATTATTTTAAATATGTGTAGAAGTACTTTGAATTGGATTCTGGAGCTGATTGGGAGCCAGTGTAGGTGGTATAGTATGGGGGTGATGTGATCGTGAATTGTGTGATCTGTCGTGAGTCGTGCGGCTGTGTTTTGTGCTATTGTTGCTATGATTAATGGCAGATAGCAATTCCTAAGTTAAGCACAATTTGCTGATAGAGCTGCATCATAGCAACCTTTCTGATATCTGTGGAGTGTGTTTCAGTTTTGGTTTCTGACAGTGTTTACCACCCCGGGGAGTGACCCCAACAGTATTGCATACCATAGCCATGCCTGCACTGTGCCCAGGACTGGTGTGGTGGCCAGGGCTGCCAAAAGCCTCTATATTTGCACAATGCTGGCATAGGTGTGGGAGTGTGTCTGTCTATCCAGTGTGTGGTGGCTGCCAACACCTTACTCAGCCCACACTGCTTGCACTGTTTCCAGTGTTATCCTGCCAATATGCATAATGAGGAGTAAGGTATTGTGGGTATGTCATGGACAGGGCGGCCTGGGCAGGGTACATCGGCATAGGGCAATGGCCAGGACATTGTAGTGCCCGGCCACCACATGTCCTGCTGGGGGGTCACTCTCACCCTGACTGAGCAGTGACCACGGCATGGCTAGGTTCCCCCATAGTGCTATATAGTATTTCTTTCAAGTGATATTTATGGGTTCTTTTTTTTTCTGGGGCCCAATCACTGACTTATCTGCTTGTTGGGTGTGCTCACATACCCTCCAGGAACATGCACTATGGACTAGCTAGCAGACTATCTGTATAGCTGGAACACCTTGCAGAGTGCAGTGGCTGGAGACTCACTGGGCTTGCTGCTGGTGAATGTCAGATAGTGGTGGGGGGCAGCTGAGCATTTCCAGGCCTACTGTCTATCTGCCAGCCATTGCCTTATGGATGCATACAGATCTGTTCCCCAGTAGGACTGGGGTTGATGGTCCCCTCTACTGCCACCATTGCAGGGATGTAGAATGTGGATCTGTTGGTGGGGGGATCCTGTTCCCCACCCTGATCCACAGGGGGCGGGTTGGGTGGTGCTCATATAATCCACTTTAGGGTCTGAATACCACCCTTCACTTATTCTGTGACCATGGTACCCACACAGGATATGCACTGTTCTGGGTGCATCATAGTCCATAAAGCCTAGACATGACTGGGAAATACAGATGGACACAGGTGTATCCTAGGAGTGTCTGCAGGGACTACCCATCACACACTGACACTGAGGACCTGCAGCACAACCTATTTCAGCCATGCCATGTGCTGCGGAACTGGTGCTGGGCCCCCCACTTCACCCTCAGGGTGAGGACAGGAACCACATGCTGTCATGGTCTGTAGTTACTCTGTGCCAGTAACACACACGGTCAGTTCCCCCTACCAGGCCGGGGTGCTATAGAGGCGCATACCCCATCTTGTGATCAGACATAGGCTGCTGATCTGCATGTGCAGTGCATCATGGGTATGGGTGGGTTTACTCTATCCTGGTAACCACAGCAGACAGCTTGTGTGGTCACCTGCAGTCTTTCTGTAGCCAGCCAGCGGTGTGTTAGACACTATAGAGATGTGGCCCACTGGTTACTTTGACTGTAGAGGTAGAGGTCATGAGTTTTTATTTATTTATTTAGACGGATTTAGTATACTGCTTTTTCATTAAATCAAAGCGGTTTGGCACATCAAACAATCAAAGTTTTTGTGTGGTCTGAAGCATGCAGTGGATGATTTGTGCAGTGTGATGTGTGATGCAGTGTGTTGGATTTTATCGGTGAGCTATATACATAGTGAACAATATATACATATACACAAACGTGGTGTCATGATCTGGTATTGGCTTGAGAAGGAGTCACTTATGTGAGGTCCTTGAAATGTTCTGTAAATAGAGCAGTTTTAAGCAGCTTTCAGAAATCCTTGAGATCATTGGTTGATCTTATGTGGTCAGGGAGGGAGTTCCATATAGCGGGTGCTGCCAGGGAGAGTGCCCTTCTTGAAGTGGCCTGGTTTGTCTTAGTAAATTCCTTTGGGGTTCTGATGGTGTCTGTGGTTCCTTTTCTTCTTGGTCTTTTGCTGTCGGCGGTTTTTATGAGTGGTTGTAAGCTGTCAGCTGAGAGGTTGTGTATTATTTTGAATATGTTTATGATAACTTTGTAGCGTACTCGAGAGCTGATTGGGAGCCAGTGTAGGTGGTACAGTATGGGAGTGATGTGATCGTTATTTGTACTATCTGTTATGAGTCGTGCGGCTGTGTTTTGTGCTAGCTGTAGTGATCGCAGGGCTTTTATTGGTAGACCCTGGTAGATATGATTGCAATAGTCTAGAGTGGGGATGATGATGACTTGGCAGACTGTTTGATATTGCTCCTGAGCGAGAATGGGTTTGAGTCTTCTGATTATCCTCATTTTGATGTATGCACTCTTTGTTGTTTTTGCTATGTGGGATTGGAGGTTGAGGTCCTTGTCAAGTGTTAATCCCAGGTATTTTATCTCTTGTCTTACAGGAATAATGGTGTCGTTCAGGTTGATGGTGGCCGTGGGTGAAAATGTCTGGTTTCTTGTGATGAATAGGGCTTCGGTTTTGTTATAGTTTATTGACAAATTGTTTTCTTGAAGCCAGGTTGCCATTTTTTGGAAGCAGTTGGCTATGTTGGAGTAGTCAGTGTTGTCCAGATTGATAGGTGTGAATATCAATTCCTTGTTGTTCCCTCCTGTCCAAGGCAGATATTTAGCTTGCCTGTGACAGTCATATCTTTGCAGATCTGTGCTGCCAGCCACACAGTACCCTCACCACAGCTGGCAACAATCCTTATGAGGCATTACAAGGCTCCTAATTAGGCACAGTACAAGGCACGTTATAGGGCACCTTCTTAGGCACAATACAAGGCACGTTAAGGCACGTGCCTTCTACTGTGCCTCATATGGTGCCTTATAACACGCCTTATCTGACACAGCTTTAATGCTGCCCCACCCACTCCTTTATATGGGCATCTCTACCTTAACTGTGGAACCTAACGCGAATGACATTACCGCAGTTTAGTAAACATGCCCCTACGTGGTGTGCAGTGCAACATAAAAGGTCTGGCTGAGGAAAAGTACAGGTAGCCCCAGAGACCACCATGCATCTGTGGCAACAGTGTGGTGCAGTACACCCAGCCAGTGTCCAGAAGCAGAGGGTCACAGGTTCAAGTCCCTATATTTTACCCAGTCAGTAATACGTGGTTTAAAATTGGAAGGATACTTTCATTCAATAATTCAACAACCTGAGAGCCCGACACAGGCCGTGTTTTTGTTTTTACTTCCTCAGGGGATTCAGGCATGCCGTTTTTACGTTCAGTATTCACGGCTCAAACTTGATTCTCTGTAAGAGCCGAACAGACGTATTCTAGTTAAGAATATCAGGAAATCTTTATTCAAGGAGACTACCAGCAGTTCGCTGTAAAAACTTTCAGGGTAGTTTCTCCAAATGGGTGAGTCATGAACCTCACTTCTAAGCCAGGGTATGTGGATCACTGTGGTGCTGTTCCTGCTTCTGCCCCTACAATGCAGACTTCCCATGTAAAACAATTGCTGCCTCTGCTGGTCCCAGAGAGGCAGTAGTTCACCTAATGGTAGCACCAGCCCGAGGGATAGATTTCTCTGGCAACCTGTCAAGTATTTGAAACAGGATTGGCTCACATACTGGCTGTCGGTGACTGCTCGTTGACTTTCTACCCCTCCCAGGCTGGCTGTGGTGGTCTAGGCACTCACACATGTGATGAAAGCGAAGTTCCTGAATGTGCAAATTTACCGAGCATAAGTGATTGGCAGTTGATGCCAGGGTGACCCAAGAATTGTGATTTTCATTGATTTTAACATTTATACAAAAACTAATGCACATACCTAGAATATGTTTTTGTGTGATCATGTGTCTTAATGGTATGTGTTAGGGGGAAAGGTATAGTTTTTATGAATTCATGGTGATGAGATATTTGTAGAAGTGTGAGGAGAGGAGTGAATATATAGTGCATGGGATGTTTGTGTGTTTGTGGATATGCTGGAATGTGTACAAGGTTGCAGAAATGTGAGAGTGTTAGCTTGTGTATGTGTATCTGTAATTGTGGATTATGAGGGTAAATGTATAATGGAATACTAAGGCTTGGAGACAGTGAAAGCATCTAATTTTAATCTATTTTATAAACAATATTATGCTGCAGTGCAGGCTCTAAATGAAAGCTAGTGAATATTCCCCAGGGCTGTTCCAAGGGCGCAAACATAGAAGAGGGCACTGATATCATCACTGGGCTTCCAGGAAGCTCAAAAGAGCGAATTAGTGAACATAGCCGGGCGGAAGGAGGCACTAGATTCATTATTCACATTTCTAGCTTGGTACAGTTCTGTGTTCCCCAATACATACTAACTTCCCTCTCAGGAAACTATTTCAATCGTTCATCCTACATTTCAGTACAAAGAAACTGATCCACTCTTGATTCTGTCCCTTTGCATGCATGGAGATGTAGGGAACTCAAGACAGCAGACTCTACATACAGGAGATAATTTTATAAAGGCATTAACATGCAGAGGTAACAGATTACAAGCATTAATGGCGTCTTATAAAATCCCAGCCCTGTAAGAAGTGTGCACTTTGCCAAGGTATATACTTTGCCAGTATTTAAAACACTTTTCCATGATAAGTATTTTGTCATGGTATCTTTTTGCCAGTAGGTGTAACTGTTGACGTGGGCTGGATGAAGAATATGCATTGTCATAAAATACCTTCTTTTAACCAGACTTTATGCTCTTTCATTTACAGCTGCTATGGAGCAGGTGCAACTGTCCATGCTTTAACTTAAGGCGAGATCTCTGCTATTTATGCTACTTGTCATTATAAAATAAGGACGTTTTGATTGCCTTAACCTAGGCGCCTTGTTAGAAAATTACTCTCAGTGTGACTGGAGGTGTCACGAGAGCTTAGGCTGGTATAGGTTGAGTCATGTCTCTGATGAACTGCTGTCTTTCTGCTTTCTTTCTAATGCCAGTCCTGTGCCCCTTTCCTTATGTTCTCCATCTTTCTGCCTAGAATGTACCACATTGTATAATCTCATTGTCTATGCTCTCCCTGTGCCCATGGTTCTGGCTAACTTTGCCCATTTTTTCAATCTTTCTAAGGTGTGCGTGTTTTCTTGCAATGGAGGTACCAGCTGTGTGATTGTGGTTATTGGTAGATTGCTTCCCAGTTTAATGCTTGCTCACATTCATATCAGGCCTGACCAGAATAGTGTAACACTTGGGGAAAAAGATACAACCCAACAGTCCTGCACTGGAAGCCAAGATAGCAAATATCTCTACAGCTACCATCTGTCTGCCTTTTGTGCTCAGGTAGGCTGGGATGAAGGAGACCCAAACACTGCAGAACACCAGCATACTAAAAGTGATCAACTGGGCCTCATTAAAACGGTCTGGTAAATGCCTTGCCAAGAAAGCAACAGTGAAGCTTAGAATAGCCAGCAAGCCCATATATCCAATCACGCTATAAAATGCAACAGTGGAGCCTTCATTACAGACTAGTATCATCTTTCCAGGCTCAGTCTGTATGTCATAGTCTGGGAATGGGGGAGAGATGAGTAGCCATGCAGTAGAGATCACAACTTCACCCAGGGAGCAGAGAAGGACCAGGAAGCTGAGTGCTCTTGACCCAACCCACTTCCTTAACATGCTCCCAGGCTTTGTGGCTTTGAAGGCAATGATAACTGTAATGGTTTTTGCCAGTATGGCAGAAATAGTGATTGAGAAAATGATCCCAAAAGCAGTTTGTCGTAGTAAACAGGTCAGCTTCTCTGGACACCCAATGAATATCAAGGAGCAGAGGAAGGAGAGCATGAGGGAGAGGAGGAGGACGTAACTGAGATCCCGGTTGTTGGCTTTCACTACAGCTGTCTCACGGTGTTTAAGAAATATTCCCAGTACTCCAGCAGTGATTACACACAAACCAATGGCCATGGAAGCTAAAGCCATGCCCAAGGGATCCTCATAGGAAAGGAAGTCAATCAATCTCGGGATGCAGCCATCCCGCCTCTTGTTGGGCCATTGATCATCAGGACATTTGAGGCAGTTTTCCATATCTAAAAATGAATGAAATTTCTGTCAGAATTTGACTAAAAATATGAACTTTGAACATCCTCATAATTTTAAAGGAACAAATCTAAGTTGAAGCACATATTTTGATAATTTCACTAAAGATACACATCAATACTATTGTTGCTATAATTATTTTAATAAATGGTTAAAGAATACTTTTAATTTACCCAGGGAGGATGTGTAGCTCCCCAAGAGCAGCCCCGGGCAGTATGGGACTTCACAGCAACCTCATAAGCAGGAAAGGAGGAAGGTAGCACCAGAGCTGGGGCAGCCCATTGGGGAAGATGTCTAGCCCTGAAGAGTCCCTACAAAAATAGAGGCAGAAGGTTTAAAGGTTCCTATCTAGCACTGAAAGCTAGCCTGAAGAAGAAGAGCTTCTACTCCCCCCCCCCCCCAGGAGGGTTGTACACAAGAAGAAGCCCCCTGGGACAGGAAGAACCCTGACATCAGAAGCCAAAGACATCAGAAAGGGGTAGGTCACATAGGCCTTGGCCCCACCAAACTTCAAAGTGGTAGGTAGCAGGCAGAAGAAGAGAAGCTTCAATTGCAGCTAAGACCCTTCCTGTCTGCCTACAGGAGTTTGGATCCCCACCAGTAACCTGCTGGCTGTGATTATGGCAAGCACTCGTCCTCTTCTGCTGACGGGGATCCGGTCTTCTGTGTGGAGACAGGAAGGGTCTTTGCCTGATCATAGCTGGCAGGTAGCAGACTGCCTGCCGGGATCCTATTCTATGGGGATCCGGTATCCCGCAGATAGAACAGGATGGGTCTCTGCCCATGTGGCAAAACTTGTGGAAGAGTTAGGGAGGAGCTTGGGCCCCCACCAAATAAAAGACCTTGCACCACCCCTGTCAGAAGCTACACCCCCTCCCCCCCACACACACACCAGAAGAAGAACAGTGACATCAGCAACCATGTATGGAAGCTCAAAGAAAATCAGGATGAGCGATGGGCATGTTTTACTGAGAGCCTGCTATAGAATACAGAGAGCTGAAGAGACAGAAGATCAAGGGGTCCATGTGCTCAGAAGACAGAAGCTTGTGGATCTTGGAGGAGCTAAGCTGAAGCAAGAGAAATAGCCTTTTACCCTCTCTCCAAGGAGAAAAAAAGAGTTGCCAGAAAGCAGAGAAACTGAGTGAGAAAAAAAAAGATTCAGACCAACAGAAGGAAGACAAACAAGTCAGAACAGCAAAGATGGTAGTCTCAGTGAAGTATCTAAGCGAAAAAAACAAACAAACAAACAGTTCCATTGAAAGACTGGCAGAGTGTCCAAGGAAGAAGCCAACAGCTTGAAGGTAAACAGTGGGCATAGTGCTGACAGAGGTAGACAGTAACAATGCAGGCAGAAGGGTAACTGCAACAGCAGGAAGAGAAAAGTGACAGGAGGGTCCAGCAGCTGCTGAAGGCAGGAATAGATTAGAGAGCTAGAGAGAGAGAGCCTGCTGAGTGCCGGAAAACAGGAAATGATTTTAACCTTTCCTGCCACTCAGCGGGCTTCACGTGAACACAGCGCGAGTGAAGGATCATGCTGCTTTTCACTCCACCACTGTGCAGAGGCAAGCCAGGGCCTGTGGTGTCCTTGGCTCTCTCATAAGCCACTCAGATAGGCGCAGGGCTCTTTGGAGTGGGGGTGAGGTAGGGGGGCTAGGAAATGGCTGATTGGGGCTAGGACTGGAAATGGGCTGATGGGAAGCTAGGTTAGAACTGCAAATGACGTATAGGGGAGGCTAGGATTAGAAATGGGTTGATGTGGGCTGGGATAGGACTGGAAATGGGCTGATGGGGAGGGGGCTTGGACGAAATGGGCTGATGGGGAGCTTGGACTGGAAATGGGCTGATGGGGGGGGCTAGGATAGGAATGGAAATGGCTGATGGTGGGGCTAGGAATGGAAATGGACTTGGGGGGGGGGCTTGGATCGGAAATGGGTTGATGCGGGTGGGGGGAGAATGGGACTTGAAGAGAGTGGATGCTGGGTAGGGCTGAACTAGAAGGGAGCTTATGTTGGGGGAAGACTAGAAGGGGATGGCATTGGGGAAAAGATATTTTGTGTGGGAGGGAAGAAAAATCTACAATTGGCCAGGTATTGGGAGAGTAAGTGGGGATTGAGCATGGAAGGGTGAAATTTGAGTGGATGAAAAAGGAATAAAGAAAGAAATGGAGGAAAGAGTTAAAACGGGAAAGATCAGTATGTTAAAGCAGATGTAGAGAGAATAGAAAAAAATAGAAGCAAGAAGAAAGGACAAATGGATAGCAGACAATGAGGAGTTAGCCAAAGATATGAAGAAACCAAAAGAAAGTGACTGGAGCAATTGCAACTGAAAAATGAAATGCCCAAACAACAAAAGGTAGAAAAATACTTTTTTATTTTGAATTTATTAACTGGAATATGTCAGCTCGGGGAAATGTGCTTTGCTAACGCTTTGTGTTTTTGTTTAGTACTATAGGAAATTAATTTATACTTTTATTTCTCCAGTGTTGTACATTCCAGGTTTGGCTTTTGGGGTTCCCAGTTTAATTACGGTCTTCCTATTTCTAAATTGTGATCCCTTGTTCTTTGTTTGGTGATGGTCTATGTTCTTTATGTGCAAGCAAGGTATTTTGTTTATGAAGTTTCTATTTGACAGTACCACTTTTCTCTTTCCCCAGTAGAAGATGTATGGGTATTCTCTGAGATGTATTGGTTTAATATTTACAGTGTGGCCTTTTTGATAGGTAGGATTTGGTGCTTTGTGAGTCCTGGTAGTACTGTTATGATACAACGGGTTGGCTATGGGTTCTAAATGGTCTGTTTATAGTACTTCCTAATGTGCCTGGTGGTTGGCACCGGAGTACAGTAATTTAGAAATCTGGTAATTGTTCTTTATCCAGACACCAGGACGGTACCTAGCCCTGTGCACATAGAAGGCAGAAAGGCTTAAGGGGCACATTTTGGCTGCCTGCTGTTGCCCTGCTGCTGCCACGTTTCTTCTCTCAGTGGCAGCAAGACAACAGCAGGCAGCCAAAATGCACCCCTAAAGTTTTTTGTGGCACTTTAAGCAGGTCTTGTCCTTCCCTCCTCTGATGTCATGTCAGAGGAGGGAGGAACAAGACCTGCTTAAAGTGCCGGCGACTAGCACATTGGACATGTACCCTCTCCTCCACCTCTGGCCACCCATTTTCTGCTCTTGCCCTGCTGCCGGCTCTGCTGTGGAGAAAACAAAGGGTGGCAGCAGCAAGGTAAGAGCAGAAAGTGGCTGGGTGGAGGTGCAGTGGGCATGGGGATGCGTGCCCGATGTGCAAGTCACATAGGGTGCTATTCTGCCACGGTATGGCCCTGCCAGACACTCATTAAGAAGCATGTTTGCTAAAACGTTATGCAAATATTTATGCAAATGAGGCCCCACAGTGAGTCTCTGCACTTGGCCTTTGGGCCACCCCTGGATAGAGCACTACTACTACTTCTTATCATTTGTATAGTGCTACAAGGCATATGCAGCACTATACAGACACATGCATATAAGGCACAGCCTCTGCTTGATAGAGCTCACGTCTATGCAGGACAAAAAACTGCAACAAACAGAGGATTAGGGTAGAAATTAGGGGAAATGGTTATAACACACACACATGGGTGGTAAACAGGAGAATAAGGGGGATTAGTATCCAAAAGCTGCTCTGAAGAAGGGCATTTAATCTGGATTTGGAATAGGACCAGAAATTGTAACCTCTCGGAGGAGTATTGTCTTTGCAGAAGGGCCCAGGGTCCCGAGAGAAGGCTTGGCAAGCAGTGACAAGAGTGAAGAGAAGGGCAGTAAGATGACATAAGAACATAAGAAATGCCCAAGGTCCATCAAGCCCAGTATCCTGGTCACAAGTACCTGGCAGGTTCCCAAAAAGGCACACACGCTCCACAATGCTCGTCCCAGAGCAAGCAGTGGGATTTCCAGGTCCTCTTTTTTTTTAAATCCAGCTACACCAACAGCTTTTACTACATCCTTCGGTAACAAATTCCAGAGTTTGGCTACGCATTGAATAACAAAATGTTTTCTCTTAGTCAAAAATGGGTTAGATTGTAGCTACATTGTGTGTCCTCTAGTCTTTCTACTTTTAGATTGCATAAACAACCAATCTACGTTTACCCGTTCCAATCCATTCATTAAATTATAGATCTCTGTGCTATCTTCCCTCAGCTGTCTCTTTTCTAAGTTGAAGTGTGGCAGGTGTAGGCCTGTGATTCACTATGTCTGACATGAGCAAGCAAGCCTAACTAGCTTGACCTGTAAATGAAGCTTGTGAAGAGGCCCATAGGAGTTGCACATCCCCCAACATGCTGCTGTAGAATTAAGAACTTAGTGAAAGTATTGAATTAGCTTAGACAAGCAGAACAGATGGAAAAATACAGAAAGTAATGTTTAAAATTGCTGACAGAGAAGTTATAGAGCCCTGCTTCCCTACACGTACAAACTAGCTGAGTGACCTTGGAAGTAACAAGTTGGTGAACTGGCCATTGTAATTGGGACTAGAAGGGGGGTAGCAGGTGCTGAGCCCACTCCGAGAGCATAATTGGATAATCATATCAGTACCGGGACCAATAGAAGGGGTACGGGAGGTACGGGAGGTTACCGGGACCAATGAAATGTTTATCTATACCTAGAATGGAGCAAAAGTCTATAAAAGTTGTTGTATTACCAGAGAACATCGCTCAGCCATTTTGAAATTGTCTTTGCTTGAGACTTGTGCACAAATAAATGATTTGGACCTTCTGAACAGACTCCTGGTATTATTGGTTTGTCTGCGCTCTGCTGCTACATATTCTTGGTGCGTTGGCCGGGAAGTTGTGGAATCAGAGGGTATATAGGGCAATATACCACGACTTTCTGCCTCTATAGGCTTGGTCCTGCCGGGATCGCGCCCTTCCGACGGGGGCTGCTTCCTGGCGCCGCCGGTCCATTGCATCGGAGGGAGTTGGCCGGACCTCGGCGGGTGCCGGGCCCGGCTGGAGCCAACGCCTCGAACCCGAGTGAGGGGAGTCCGAGGTCCAACTCATGCGCCTGCTTGGGAAGTTTGAGGACCGGATCCGGTGAGTAGTTTTGATTTGTTATGTCTAGACAGATAAGAAAGAGCAGTGCTGCCGTTTGAACTTGGAACTTGGAAATTGGTAAGAGAGCTTGATCACCTCTCAAAGACGGACCGAGTACCCCCGAATGAGTATTCGCAGGGCGAAACTCCCGTCTTCTTGTATTTTGGAAATTGAACAAGACTAGTCAGAATAGATAGAAATGAATGCATTCTGGGATACGTTGCTAGCATGATTGAGTGAATGAAGTGTGTATGAGAGGTCTGGCAGCACGGACCAAGCGAAGGCGGACCCCTGAGTAGCGCATTTCCTGACCGGGCGACCGCGTTCAGGTTGCAAAAAGGGGGAAGCGATTGTCGTCCAGTCTTGTTGTTTGTTTCCCTTATACGTTTCCAGGGCCGTGAGGACCCCTTACCCACGGTCCGCCCTCCTTTTCCCTTCTGTCTGTTGCGTGCACACATCGAAATGGGAGGGGCGGGGTCTACTAGGAACACTCCATTAGAATGTATGATCGCACGTTTTAAAGAAGGATATTCTAGAGGTTATGGTATTAAAATGGATGTAGCGCGTTTGCAGATTTTGTGTACTAGGGAGTGGCCCGATCTAGACCCTACCTGGTCCCGAGAGGGAACCTTTAATGTAGGAATTATTCAATTAGTTCATCAAGTGCGACTAACGCACCCCGAATAGTACCCCTATATAGATTCTTGGTTAAGTATTTGTGAAGATCCGCCTCCTTGGGCGAAGCGCTGCTATGAAGAGCAGTGCAGAATGTTAGCGAAAACAGATCATAGTCAGAAAACAGAAAAAGAACAGCCTAGCAAGAAAGGGAAAGATGAGAAATCCAGGAAGAAACCCATCCTGGTAGATCCTGATTCCCCAGAAGTAGTTCCGACAGCCTAGAACCCCGGGCCCAGTACGAGTAGCCCGGCGTCCTGCCCCAGAGCCCCGGAGACAGCGGGAGCGGGACCCAACCCCTGAGTCATCACCCGAAGAGCAGGAAAATGAGCTTCCTGTAGTTGAGGAAGATTCTACTGAGACAGAGAAAGGCGAGTCAGATACAGAGACAGAGAAGGAAGAAACTGAAAATTCCCCGAGTGAGACTGACAGTGTAGAAGCGACTGCCAGTGTTAGCTTGCCAGTGAAAAGTAAATCTAAGACAAAGCATATAGAAAAGAAAGTAACCCTTGACAAGCCTGTAGAAAAGAAGAAAAAGAGCCCTGATAGGAAAGTTACGAAAATGTCTCTTAGATCCCAAAAGAAACCTACTGCCAAGATGATGCCTTTACGGCAAGTCCCGGGAGTGCCTGTAAGGAATGAAGATAATGAGGTGGTAGCGGGACCCCCAAGCTATGTGTATGTCCCCTTCTCTACAACTGATTTGTTAAATTGGAGGACGCATTATGCCTCCTATACCAATATTTATTTATTTACATTCTCTTATATACCGCGCTATTCTGCATCAGTGCGGTTTACATTGAACAAACTGAAATTACATTGAACAGGGCGTTATAACTTGGAGATAACTATTTTACAGGGCACATGAACTAGTGAATACTATTATGGAAACCCACCAACCCACATGGGCAGATTGCCGTCAGCTCCTGTCCACTTTATTCACTACAGAGGAGCGGACACGAATTAGAAAAGCAGCTATAGACTGGCTGGCAGAAAATCCTGTAGCGCCGGGAGAAGGGGAAAACAGAATAGATAATCGGGAAGTAGCCCAGAGAGAATTCCCGAATGAAGACCCCCGATGGGATCCAAATACTGAAAGAGGATCCAGAGCCCTAGCCCGTTTTCGCCAAGGCTTTTTACAAGGCCTGAAAAGGGGGGGGGGGGGGGTCAGAAAGCTATGAACCTTTCCAAAGTTACTGAAGTTAACCAAGGCATAGATGAGTCCAGCAGTGTTTTATGAGAGGTTAACTGAAGCATACAGAATGTATACTCCCTATGATCCCGATGCACCAGGAAGTTTATGCATGGTGAATTCTGCTTTTGTAAATCAGTCTCAACCAGACATTAGACGTAAATTACAGAAATTAGAAGGGTTTGCGGGCATGAATGCAACACAGTTATTGGAAGTCGCTCATAAAGTGTATGTGAATCGTGATAATGAAAGACAGAAAGAATGTGATCGAAAGATGAAGAAGAGAGCTGATTTTTTGGCTGCGGCCATAGTTGAACAGAAAAGGGGAGGTGTCCCTAGTCGGAGCAGAGGAAGGGGGCGAGGCCGAGGTGGAAGCCGGCCCCAACTAGGCGTAAACCAATGCGCCTATTGCAGAGAGGAAGGACATTGGAGAGATGCCTGCCCGCAACTCGAAGACGCCCACGAAGATGACAAACAATCATCAATGGAGAGAAGAGAGACGAGGCCGTCCCCGACACCGCGGAGGAGCCAATCGAGAGCAACATCAGCGTGAAAGAGGAGAAGCCGTGCAAGCATTGGCGGCAACAGCCTATGATGAAGATGATGTGGATTAGGACAGACCGGGCTCCGAATTTGCTTTAGGTCTCCAGGAGCCTATGGTCGGAATACAAATAGGAGACCAAGTTATGAACTTTATGGTTGATACTGGAGCAGAACATTCAGTAGTAGACAAGAAGATAGCCCCATTTTCTACAAAAGCAGTCACCATCGTAGGAGCAACTGGTGCCAAAGCTACAAAACCTTTTCTTCAGAATCGCATATGCAGTCTGGGAGGACAGCAAATTCCTTTACATGCCAGAATGTCCAGTGCCACTACTGGGACGAGATATGTTAGCCAAGCTACAAGCCCAAATATCCTTTACCGAAAGAGGAGAAATGCAAATGACAGTAAATTCGCAAACCAGACCAGCAGGAATAATGCTGCTTACAGTTCCCCGAGAAGAAGATAGGAGATATTACAGTGATGATTCTGTCCAAGACATCTATTTCGAACAAACCTTGAAAAGTATTGATGCCCCACCTGGAGTATGGGCAGAAGGCAGTCCTCCAGGCCTAGCCAAACATATAGCTCCAGTAATTGTAATCCTCAAGCCTAGTGCTACACCAGTACATGTCAAACAGTACCCTCTCCCAAGAGCTGCAATTGAAGGTATCCACCGCCACTTGCAAAGATTACTAGAACATGGCCTACTGAAAGTATGTCAATCCCCATGGAACACCCCACTTCTGCCAGTGAAAAAGCCTGGAACAGATGACTACCGCCCAGTGCAAGATCTAAGAAGAGTGAATGAAGCAGTTGAGACCATACATCCAGTTGTACCCAATCCTTACACTCTTCTAGGACTAATTCCTGCTGAAGCCACCCACTTCACTGTTCTAGATTTAAAAGATGCATTCTTTTGCATAAGATTAGCCCCTGTGAGTCAGATATTGTTTGCATTTGAATGGCAGGACCCCATTTCTGGAAGAGGGGGTCAACTTACCTGGACACGATTACCCCAAGGATTCAAGAATTCGCCTACCATCTTTAGTGCTGCACTGAATCAAGACCTTTCCAGCTATCCAGTGGCCCCGGGGAAGAGAGTGCTTCTCCAATACGTGGACGATCTGCTGATAGCTGCTGTATCAGAAAGTGAATGTGTACAAGCCACCAAAGACCTCTTGCAGTTACTAGATGAAGCTGGATACAAAGTTTCCAGAGCAAAAGCACAACTATGTCAAAAAGAAGTGAAATACTTGGGCTTTCGCATAACCCAAGGAAGCCGAAAATTAGGCAGAGAAAGAAAAGAAGCAGTATGCAGAATTCCAACCCCAACAACCAGAAAGCAAGTCAGAGCCTTTCTGGGAGCGGCAGGATATTGCCGAATCTGGATTCCCAACCTTGCCCAAATTGCTAAGCCACTGTATGAAGCTACAAAAGGAGAAGAAAAGTCGCCACTGGAGTGGGGACCTGAGCAGGATACAGCCTTCAAGACGTTGAAGGAAGAATTGATGTCATCACCAGCCCTTGGACTACCAGATGTTCATAAGCCTTTCCACTTGTTTGTACATGAAGCACAAGGAAATGCCTTAGGCATGTTGACTCAGAAATTGGGAAATTGGGAACGACCTGTAGCATACCTATCGAAACAATTGGACACTGTGGCCAAAGGATGGCCACCTTGCCTGAGAGCAGTTGCAGCTACAGCATTGTTGGTGAGTGAAGCAGACAAGCTCACACTAGGACAGAATATACGAGTCACTGTGCCACATGCAGTCCTTGCCCTTATGGAACAGAAAGCAAATCATTGGCTCACCAATTCCCGAATGTTGAAATATCAGAGCATGCTATGTGAAAACCCACAGATACAATTGGAAGTGAGCCATGCCTTGAATCCAGCCACATTGATACCTATTAGTGAAGAACTCCCAGAGCATGACTGTATAGAAGTCATGGACACTGTATTTTCAAGCCGACCTGATCTGACAGATGTGCCCATAGACAATCCTGACCAAATCTATTATGTTGATGGAAGCAGTCTCATCAATGGACGACGCTGTGCCGGATATGCAGTAGTCACTCAACATGAAGTTGTTGAGTCATCAGCCTTAGCCTCAGGCACATCAGCCCAGAAAGCAGAATTGATAGCACTTACCCGAGCACTACTACTAGGTGCAAAACTTGTGTTGAATGTAAAGTATGCCTTCACCACCCTACATGCTCATGGAGCTCTCTACAAAGAGAGAGGACTCATTACATCCGGAGGAAAATCAGTCAAGTATGGCCCCGAGATACTGATGCTACTTGATGCAGTATGGGCCCCAACTCGTGTAGCTGTCATGCATTGCAGAGGACATCAAGCAGGAAAAGGAGAAATTGCTCGAGGAAATAGATTTGCAGATGCCTCAGCACGACAAGCAGCTATGACAGGACAAATTTCGCCACAAGCCATGCCGATGCAGGCAGCATTGTTTCCAGTACCCCTGAACTCATGGACACCACGATATACCACCAAAGAATTAGACTATTACTGTGACAAAGAAGATGGAGTACTGAAAAATGGGTGGATTGAACTGCCACCAGTAGAGGGCAGTCAACCCCCAGGACGAATAGTAATTCCCGAATTGTTAGGACCAGCCTTTGTCAAAGCTTTTCACGAAGCTACCCACTATGGAAAACCTGCTATGGAAAAAGCACTTAGACCACATTTCTACATTGCCATGTTACCAGCCCTATCAGCCTCAGTAGCACGCCAGTGTCTAATTTGTGCCAAAAATAATGCCAAGCAAGGTCCCACACCACCACCTCGAGTTCAGTCAGGAGGTGTAACCCCCATGCACCACCTACAGATTGACTTTACTGACATGCCAAAAGCAAATGGATATCACTACTTATTAGTATTAGTTTGTACTTTCTCTGGGTGGGTAGAAGCCTTCCCAACCAGAACCGAAAAAGCTCGAAGTCACCAAAGTTTTATTGAGAGAGATTGTCCCTAGATTTGGAATTCCAGCAGTAATAGGGTCAGACAATGGACCCTCATTTGTTTCTCAGGTTACTCAACAATTAGCAAAAGCCCTACAGATACAATGGAAGCTCCACACTGCATACAGACCCCAGAGTTCAGGGAAAGTTGAGCGAATGAACCGTACCCTAAAAGCCCAAATGTCTAAGCTTTGCCAGGAGACAAAATTGAAGTGGCCCCAAGTGCTCCCAATAGCTTTACTCAGAATACGCTCAGCTCCTGTGAAGTCAACAGGATTTTCCCCTTTTGAAGTTCTGTATGGTAAACCCCCACCAATAGTGCAAGGAATTAAAGGAAGTCTAGCCCAAATTGGTTCAGAAATAACCAGGCAAGAACTCCTAGCTCTTAGTTTTGTTCTGCAGACTCTCCATGCGTGGATCCAAGACCAGTTGCCTGTCAACTTGACTGAACCCCTGCATCCCTACCAGCCTGGTACCTCGGTGTGGATCAAAGATTGGAAGAAAACACCGCTGGAACCCCATTGGAAGGGACCATACACCATCATCCTGTCTACCCCAACTGCAGTAAAGGTAGTGGAGATCAACGCCTGGATCCACCACAGCAGAGTCAAGCCCGCAGCAGCTCCAGAGTCGGAACAGTGGACCGCGGAGCAGCATCCTGATGCACCTTTGCGAGTTACTTTGAGACGGCAACCAGCAGCTTAGACACTTTGTCACAGTGCCTTGCAGTAGCCAAGTCTTTCGAAGAGGATTGCTGTTTTCCATGCAGCAACAGTTTTGTTTCAACGAACCCAATCTGCATGTGATTTTGCACACTACTTTGATGCTACATTGATTGACCATACTTCAAAAGCCAACTGAAATTGCTAAGTTGGTTACTGTGTGATGGACAACTTGAGGATCTTCAATCAACATTCAGCACCCGTTGAATTGCTTCATTAGCGGACGGAACGAAGAAAAGAACGTCGTGGTCAAGATCTGCAAGCTGAGGATTCAGAAGAACTCCAATCAACATGTATCTTTACCTTTGCTTTGCCCTGGTTGCCTGTTTTGGAGGTTTTGAACTGGCTCATGCTTTACCTCCATGCACTGCTTGCATTACTTCAACTCGAACTGGACTGAAAGTAACTCAGACTTTGATTTACCATTCTCACTATACCTGCACGGGTAAAGTGACTCGGTGTATTTATAACACCACTGAACTAAATGTTTGCATTAAAGGTAACTCCAGAGTATGCTATAACTCGCATCAGAATCCATCCTATTACACGTTGGAAATACGATGGAAGGATGCAGACGGACCTTTAATTAATGCTACACGACCACTTAGAGATGCTAGTACACCTGCTGTTTTATATTTTGATGCATGTGATGTTATAAACAGAGATAGTCGTTCCAAATGTGGTACCTGGGAAAAAGCATACCGCAATGATCATAAGTATATGTGCCCAGAAGGTGCCACGGGATGGAGAAGGTGTACTGGTAAGAAAGGGTCATATAGTACTGCCCCAGCAGCAGATTACTATTGCCCAAACTGGGAGTGTGTTTTCTATGCTATATGGAATGCTGGTATAACAGATGAACAGAGAGATAATCGAGTTGCCACTTTGACTAAGTCAAAAACAGATGACAAATGTAAGAAAGGTGCTTGTAACCCTTTACAATTATTGATCCGTAATCCTAATGCATGGAAACCAGGATACAAGTTTGGTTTACGTATCGCAGGTGGAGCAGTAGATCCTGGAACCATTGTGTATATAAGATTGAATACCCAAGCTTACAAGTCATCTAAATACCACATCCATAACACATTCTATGAGGCCATGCATGTAAATAAGTTTGAAATTCCCCATCCATCCCAGAACTTGTTTCTAGAATTAGCTGGAGCAGTAGTATCCAGTCTAAAACTCTCAGATTGTTATTTCTGTGGCGGAACCCAAATGGGTGACCAGTGGCCATGGGAGGCCCAAGAATTGAATTATTCTCTGACTTACAATCAGACTGAATTACATAAGACTACTAGCGAATGGGTGTTAGCGCACTCAATTGTTGGACGTCTTTGCTATGCCAGAACTGGACCTCAGTTCACCCAACAGGTAGGACAGCTGGTCTGTCTTAGCCAGAAGTTCTATAATGACACTACAAAAAAGACGTCATGGTGGTCAGGAGTTAAAGGACCTGAACCTCCTAATCCATTAGCCAGATTCCCCGAACTTGCTGGTTTATGGACTAATCTTGCCAAATCTCATGCTTGGCAAGCCCCACCTGGCCTGTATTGGATCTGTGGAAACCGAGCGTATGCTCAACTCCCACCACATTGGGGAGGAGCATGTGTCTTAGGGACCATCAGACCTTCTTTCTTTCTCCTACCCACAGAACATGGAGAACAATTAGGATACCCAGTGTACACTACCCACAGACACAAAAGAGCATTGAGACAGAAGAGATCACCCCTCCAAGTAGGCAAGTGGGAGAAATGGAAGGGTGGTGATTGGCCACCAGAAAGAATCATTGAGTATTATGGGCCTGCCACTTGGAATGATGATGGTATGTGGGGATATCGAACACCAATCTATATGATTAATCGTATTATCCGCTTACAAGCAGTAGTTGAAATAATAACTAATGAAACTAGCCATGCTCTCACACTTTTAGCTAGACAAAGCACCCAAATGCGCACTGCCATATACCAGAATCGTCTAGCACTTGATTACTTGTTAGCAGCTGAAGGAGGAGTATGTGGTAAGCTGAATTTAACCAATTGTTTGAAAATAGATAAGGGCCAAGTAGTTGAAGAAATTGCTGAAGATATGCGCAAACATGCTTATGTGCCAGTACAGACTTGGCACCCACTAAGATTACCTAACTGGTTTGCTAACCTTTTCTCCTGGCTAGGAGGACTTAAGACATTTCTCATACTAGTATTACTAATTGTTGTCGTTATTTTTCTGTTGCCATGTATAATCCCATGCTGTATGCGTTCCATACACAGTGTTATTGATAGTACAGTAGAGCGGAAGACCGCAACTAAGATAATGGCTTTATACCAACCTCGTCCTCCTGGATATAGCCGGACTCCTCTAACCTTAGTATAATTATTTTTGAAGTGATTTAATTCTCACACCTTATTAAGTAATAGGGTGAGATTAATCAAAGGGGGGAATGTGGCAGGTATAGGCCTGTGATTCACTATGTCTGACATGAGCAAGCAAGCCTAACTTGACCTGTAAATGAATCTTGTGAAGAGGCCCATAGGAGTTGCACATCCCCCAATATGCTGCTGTAGAATTGAGAACTTAGTGAAAGTATTGAATTAGCTTAGACAAGCAGAACAGATGGAAAAATACAGAAAGTAATGTTTAAAATTGCTGACAGAGAAGTTACAGAGCCCTGCTTCCCTACACGTACAAACTAGCTGAGTGACCTTGGAAGTAACAAGTTGGTGAACTGGCCATTGTAATTGGGACTAGAAGGGGGGTAGCAGGTGCCGAGCCCACTCCGAGAGCATAATTGGATAATCATATCAGTACCGGGACCAATAGAAGGGGTACGGGAGGTACGGGAGGTTACCGGGACCAATGACATGTTTTTCTATACCTAGAATGGAGCAAAAGTCTATAAAAGTTGTATTACCAGAGAACATCGCTCAGCCATTTTGAAATTGTCTTTGCTTGAGACTTGTGCACAAATAAATGATTTGGACCTTCTGAACAGACTCCTGGTATTATTGGTTTGTCTGCGCTCTGCTGCTACAGAAGAGCCCTAATCTTTTAAGCCCCTCTTCATAGGGGTATCCTTTCATCCCCTTTACCATTTTGGTGGCTCTTCTCTTTTCTAATTCTACTATATCCTTTTTATGATATGGTGACCAGAATTGCACACAATATTCAAGGTGTAATCACACCATGGAACGATACAGAGGCATTATGATGTCATCCTTTGTTCTATTCTCCATTCCTTTCCTTATGATTCCTAGAATTCTATTTGCTTTCTTGACCGCTGCTGCACACTGAGTGGAGGGTTTTAATGTATTATCCACGATGATGCCTAAATCTTTTTACTGGGTGTTTTCTAAAGTGGTACCTTGCATTGTGTAACCATAGTTTAGGAGGTTTTTTTCCTTGGGGGCCAATTCTATTCTGTGTGTCCCCCCCGCCTGTCTGTATAGTCAGAATTGGGATGTGCCCTATTTGCACCCGATTCTGATCCCACAGGGGCTGGATGTGCCCACAGGATCAGAATCAGGTCCACCGGTCTGGACATGCAGGCTGTACCCTGATTCTGGGTGCCCGGATGTCCAATAAACTCCTCAGCTAGCCCATCCTGAATCTTGCATGGAGCCACAGTGTCGTGATGTCATATTGCCATGGTACTGCAGCTTCATGTAGGAGCCGTGATCCCTGGCAGACTTCCAAAAATGAAATAAAGAATGAAATGGAGGAAAGAACAGACCTCCAAAAAATGCTTTCACCACAGCGCGACCACCAATCGGCCCTGTCGTAGCCAGGGTCAGGCTATAGGGAACGCCCTGCACCTCTTCACTTCCAGTCTTGTGGCAGGTGTAGGCCTGTGATTCACTATGTCTGACATGAGCAAGCAAGCCTAACTAGCTTGACCTGTAAATGAAGCTTGTGAAGAGGCCCATTGGAGTTGCACATCCCCCAACATGCTGCTGTAGAATTAAGAACTTAGTGAAAGTATTGAATTAGCTTAGACAAGCAGAACAGATGGAAAAATACAGAAAGTAATGTTTAAAACTGCTGACAGAGAAGTTATAGAGCCCTGCTTCCCTACACGTACAAACGAGCTGAGTGGCCTTGGAAGTAGCAAGTTGGTGAACTGACCATTGTAATGGGGACTAGAAGGGGGTAGCAGGTGCCAAGCCCACTCCGAGAGCATAATTGGATAATCATATCAGTACCGGGACCAATAGAAGGGGTACGGGAGGTACGGGAGGTTACCGGGACCAATGAAATGTTTTTCTATACCTAGAATGGAGCCAAAGTCTATAAAAGTTGTTGTATTGCCAGAGAACTTCGCTCAGCCATTTTGAAATTGTCTTTGCTTGAGACTTGTGCACAAATAAATGATTTGGACCTTCTGAACAGACTCCTGGTATTATTGGTTTGTCTGCGCTCTGCTGCTACAGTCTGACCAACTCCGCAATCTGGCTTTGTCTGGGGGACTAAGTCCCCGTACATATGGCCAACCCAGACATATATGGCTGACCTCGGAACTGGCCTTGTATATCAGTGGTCCTGCTGCCGCCCACTGCCTGCCCTTGCTCCACCTATATTCCACCCCTCCCGCCCATGAACAGAGCTTCCCGCACCCAGCGTTTAGTGGTATGGATGTCCAGATGAGACGTCCAGAGCCACTAAATGTAGTTCAGAAGAACCGCCTAGGTGCATAACTTTGCACTTGTCCATTCATCTGCCATTTGGATGTCCAGCCTTCCAATTTATCAAGGGCCTCTTCTAATTTTTCACAATCCTCTTGCATTTTTACAACTTTGAATAATTTTATGTCATCTGAAAATTTGATCACCTCACTCATTATTCATATTTCCAGGTCATTTATGAAAATGTTAAAAAAGCAGGCCCAGTACAAATCCCTAGGGTAATCCACTGTTCACCTTTCTCCATTGAGAAAATTGGCCATTTAGCCCTACTCTGTTTTCTATCTTTTAACCGGTTCTGATCCACAACAATACACTACCTCCAATCCCATGACTTTCTAATTTTGTCAAGAGTCTGTCATGAGGGACCTTGTCAAAGGCTTTCTGAAAATCCAAATACACTATATCAACCAGCTCACCTTTGTCTACCTGTTTGTTCACATCTTCAAAAAATATATAACAGATTAGTAAGACAAGACTTTCCTTGGTTAAATTCATGTTGGCTGTCTCCCTTTAAACCATGCCTATATAGATGTTCATTAAGTTTGTTCTTTATAATGGTTTCTACTATTTTGCCTGGTACTGACATCAGACTCACCAGTCTGTAGTTTCCTGGATCATCCCTGGAATCCTTTTTAAAAATTGGTATTACATTGGCCATTCTCCAATATTCTGGTACTACAGATCTAAATGATAGTATACAGATTACTAATGGTAAGTCTGCAATCTCATATTTCAGTTCTTTCAACGCCTTTGGATGTATAATTTGAAATATGCACGGGGTTCCAAAAAAAACAAACTAAGATTTCAGTTCTCCACAATCTTTTTTTTTTTTAAACATTTATTTTCATTTTGCAACAAACAAAAGAAACAACACACCAAAAGAGACAAAACAAGTATACAATAAGGAAAAGTAAACCCATTACCCCCCACCCCAATGCTTCTTCTCTACCCGATTATATCAGAATGTGAGCGCTTCCAATTAACAGTGATTATACATCAAACGATCAAAAGAGTATCTACAATACAGCATGATCATGGAACAGAGATATATACAAAGTTAGACAGTCAGATGAGAGCATTTAGCAAAATGTACATAGTCATTGAGCATCTTCCATTGAGACCAATGAAAAGGAGTCTGAATGGAGGAAGCGAACAGTCGAGGTATTTGTTCATATTTACTGTAAGGACAGACATGATTCCACCATTCATTGGGGCTCAAGTGGGAGCTAGTTTTCAGTATTACTTAATTAGGGAAATAGCAATGCCAAGCATAAAGTTCGAAAGGAGATAAGCCATTTTTGGGAGAGAGGGGATCCCCGCAACTAGGCGAAGTCCCACTATCCTCCAAGAAAGGGGGCTCCTGAGAGTGCAAGATAGACTAAATACGACCCCAGACCCGACGCCAGTGATACTGTAGTGCGGGATATTCATGCATAACATGAAGCAATGAACCAATGGCCGCAGGACGTGTCCAGCAACCAGTGCCCTGAGTAGTGTTCCATTTGTCTAATCTGTGAGGAGTGTAAAAAATACCGGTGGGCTAGAAAGAAGAGGTTCTGAGTGAATGAGGCGGATCGGGAACCCGTGTCCCTCTACTCCGGATAAGGCTCCATTGCTCCGAGGTCAAAGTCACATGTAATTCTCTCTCCCACACTTTCTGCGCTATAGGGGTATCTCTAGGTATAGCATTACTTAAGGTTTAATAAAATTGGATGCTACACCCGGTGAACTACCGAGAGATCGGAAAGTCTCCAATCAACCTTATGTAGGGAATGCCGATGGCGGGAGTATTCTAGTGCTCCGAAGGCGATGCTGAAGTTGCACTGACCAGAGTCGGGAGTCTAAAAATTACATAAAAGTATTAAAGGCACCTAAAGTGTCTAAAAGCATTGGTGGATAGTGGGAGTCTAATGGGAGAGTCATACCAGGGAGAAAGGTAAGAGGAATCGGTTGCAAAGGCCCGCTTCTATATCTAGCCACACAGGTCAATTCGGTACTGGATCTTCCAACCAACGAGCACCGTGTTTGAGAAGAACAGATTGAGGGAACACTGAGTAAAATCGCCACCAAGTATTAATGGAGCACTGGCAGAGGCCAAGGCCAACTGCGCAATACTTGCATAGTAAGCAGGGTTGTCCACGTTCGGGGCATAATGCAACTACACATGAATTCACTATCTCCAACCTCTAGGTATACACAGGCCCATCTACCCTCCTTGTCAGCGCTAATATCAGGTACTGTAGCGTGCAAATACTTCTTAACCAGAATGGGTATCCCGTACCATTTGTAAACGGTGGGAGAATAGACAGCTACCATATGAGGCTTAGCATTGAGTTGCAGTATTTCAGCAGAGTTTAAATGCGTTTCCTGAAGAAACACTAAATCAACATACTCATGGCTAAGGCAGCTAAGGATTTTCTTTCCTTTGAGTGGACCATTAATGCCGTTGACGGTGAATGATAAGATTTTACATAAGGCCATTCAGAAAAGTTAAAAATTCTGAGCATGATAGCACACATAATTTCACTATGTCCCTCAAGCTGACTGTATCTGGCTGTACACATGACACAGAAAATAAGCTAATACAATACAATGAAGCGCCCCACATTAACAAAGAAAACCGCAGTACGGTAGAGGAGAAGCAAAACCCCAAAATTACTGGCGACCATGTGTCTGCGGGGAGAAACCCCAGAGAAGGCCGAAATTGAAAAAACACATAACCTGTAGGACTGTGCGTGCTCCGAATCCGACCGAGGCACATATCATGAAGGGATAGGAGACCAAAAGAACAAAAGTCATATGGAGAAAGAAAGAAAGTCCAGGCTATTTCTGTGCTTGGCTATGACCGCCACATCGGGCCCTTCAAAATGGCGGATAGAGCCGGCAGATAAGAGTCCAAGATTCGGGATTAGCGCATCTGCTCTGCTTCTTTGGAGTCTAAAAATGTTGATAGTAGATCAGGATCTTCGAACGTCCTGGTTTGGTTGTGGAGAGTCACTCGGAGCTTTGCCGGATACAACAGGCCAAAGCGAGCCTGTAGCTGTTGAAGTCGAGGGCGAAAAGCAAGGAGTTTCTTCCGACGGTCAACGGTAGGCTTTGCCAAATCAGGAAAGAAGGAGATCTTACGACCTTCAAATTCCAAATGATGATTCGCTCGGGCAACATGTAAAATTTGTTCCACTTGTTGATAGCGTAGCAAGCTAAAGATAATAGGCCGGGGGGTCGTGCGGTTGGGCGCCATGTGGGCAGGAACACGGTGTGCTCGATCGATTTCCAGTGCTCTGTGAAAAGTGATCTTCAGCAAGGAGGGAAGAGTTTTGAGCAAGAATTCTCTTATATCTCCTACTTCCACCCCCTCCGGTATTCTGAGGAGCCTCACATTGTTGCGACGGGCTCGATTATTACTATCTTCTAACTCCTTTTGAAGATTCTGTATCTGGCGCTCAGCCTTATCCAGTTTGCCCAAGCGCGCCTCGTGCGAGTCGAGGACCCCCGCCATGTTGTCCTGCCGTAATGAAAGACTTTCAAGTCGGTCCTGGAGCACTCCAAAGTCTTCTCGCATGGCTCGAAGCGCTTCTCCATTGGACTGCACCAATTCCTTCACGCCGCGTATTTCCTCCAAAATCTCCAGGTGCATTTCGGGGTTTTCACGAAATGGGACCATCTTCTGTGGAGAGGACACCTCTGTTTTGGAGCGTTTTCCGTGAGAAAAGGAAGGAGACCCGAAGTCCAAGCGCGCTGGTTTATGGGCCGCCATCCCCCCCGAGGTACCCCGGTCAGCTCGGAGCAAAATAGTAAGTTTGTATAGGTATTAAGTCAGGATTCTAAGTAGGCCTCTCCGGAGCTTCAACGCAAAGCGTCCTACCCGCTGGACATCAGGCTCCGCCCCCCAGTTCTCCACAATCTTAATAAACAAGGCTGTTTTTGTTCTTTATCATATTTATAATAAACACACAAAATTTAATGAAAGTAAACATTTAGAGGTCACCCCATTTGGCAGTTTTTGTATCATCTGAACTAAACAATAGACAAATGGAATGTCTGGTTACAGTGGCCGCTGAAGGTTCTGCATTATTTTTTTTTCTTTGCTTCTGCTGAGACTCTGTCATCAAAAAGGGCTAATCCTGTCAGAGGTGCCTTTGAAAATGCAACAGCCCAGTTTGGATAAGTCTTAAGAACTGATAAACATTTGATGTCATAGAAAGGAACTCAGATTGCAAATGATGCTTCATTCCACTGTCTGATGTAAACGAGACTGACAGAGACAAATCTGTGATGTTCATGGACTCAAGTGCAGTCATCATGAACTAAGGGGTATGTTTACTAAACCGCGGTAATGTTACCCACGTTAAGTTCTGCGGTAATGGTACGGATGTCCATATAAAGGAGTGGGCGGTGCATTGTTAAAGCAAGCCGTGTCAACTAACGTGAGTTACAAGGCGATAACGCACAGTACAGTGTGTGCTACAGTGCACCATGGACCCATCGCATGTGAACACCACAGTGGACAGGAATCAGCAGTGCGTCCGAAGGGGTTGCAATCAAAGGCATGCTGACAGAAGATTCACTGAGGGATGAGCAGACACGGTGCCACATGAGAAACATAGCCGTAGGTGTAAGGCCATAGACCACAGGCAGCTCATATCGCAGTCTGTAATGGGGACGTGAGCCATAGTTAACACATGCACACACACCATGAAATGGTGTGCAGTGAACCCAGCATGCAGAGGAGTAAACAACGGTAAGGGAAAGGGCGCCAGGGGTCAGTCTGAAGGGCCAGCTGTGTGAATGGTGTGTGCATAAAGACAAAATGGGCTAGGAATCCAAAAAAGAGTAAGAGGGAATTGAACCAGTACACTGAGGAGCCCAAACACTGCTCACCGACACCAATACCAAACCACTGAGTGACCTGCTTACCCAGACAAGCAAAAGAAAGGGAGCATATGTAATAACTAGCATGTGACGGATAGGCTGCATGGAGGGGACACTGCAGTGTACAGTGAAGAGAGGGAAGGGTGAATGGAGAAGGGAGAAAGACGGAGCCATTGTATGGTACGGAGAGCAGAACAAACAAAAGGAAAGGAAAAGGAACCTGTGGGACCCAAACCCACAACCTATGTTGGCTCCACGCACATCTGCAACCACTATCCCAAAAAAACACAACAAACCCAATGCAAATATGTTCCACAGAGTGGCCATTGTGTCTGTCAGATTATCACACAGTAGTGCAGCGTATGCGCGTTGCGGAGAACACATGTAGCAGATGCGTAGCGTGCACAATAACGCACTTAATCATACAGAGCTGTCTACGTGCCTTATAAGATATGACTAGGCACCTTAGTATATGTGGTCAGATTACGATGCATAACAACACATGTCCCAAACAGATGTCATGCGCATTATTGTGCATGCTGCAACTTGCGTAGGATGCAGCACGCATACATTGCAATACTGCACACTACAGTAGACTACCTGCCCATTGCCCCTCCCCTGTGTCCCCACCAGTTCTAGGACTACAGCTGTACCCCAGCCCCCCCACCATGGTTTAACATTCACCAGGAGCAGGTACAGGCAACCTGTACCTGCTGCACCACACCAGTTGTCCCAACCATGCACAAACTAACCACGGGCACTCCGCTAGCCAAGCAATCCTGCATGTTCACAGTGGAACTGTGCGCACCTGGCAGGTACCCCAGTGACTAGCCCTCAGAACAGGGGCACATATATATCACCTGAAACAAATACTATGTAGCACTATGTGGGAACATAGCCGTGCCATGGTCACTGTTTGGTCAATGTGAGAGTGCCCTAACAGCAAGACGTGCTATGGCCACCTTGTCAATGCAGGTGGTGGTTGGGCACTACAATGTCCCAGCCATTACCCTACACCCTCTGCAGATGCATCCTGCTGAGTCTGCCCTGCCCGGGCCATACCCACAATACCTTGCTCCTCATTATGCACATTCGCAGGCTAACGCTGGTAATAATGGGACATTGTGGGCCCAGAGAGGTGTAGGCAGCCACAAAACAATGGATAGACATACACACACACACACCTACTGCAGCATTGTGCAAAGATAGGGGTGGTTGGCAACCCTGCCCGCCACACTGGTCATGATCAAAGTGCCGACATTGCCAAACTGTGCAGGAGGTAGTAATAGTGCTCTGGTGATAACTTTGGCTCCATGCTGGGGCCAACAGTCTGACTCTCCATGGAGCTTTGGATAGTGGAACCTGTGTGAGTGGGTGTTTGCACCCCTGTTGACCGCTGCTTTGGGGATTGCACATGTTACTGTTGTATCTGCATTGTATGGTAAAATATAAGGACATGCTCTGCAGGATCCACAGCTGGGACCTGAACCTGTGACTCTCTGCTCTGGGACACAATGGCTGTGGGTACTGCACCACACTGTTGCCACGGAAGCACAGCAGTCCCTGGGGCTACCTTATTTCACCTCAGCCAGACCTTTTCTTTTCCACTGCACACCACGTACTGGTACAGGTCATGGCCTGGGTGCACTGCAGGTAAGTGCCACTGCCCCCTCCAGCACCAAGACACACACCCCTGCCATGCTGCCTGGGCATATGCTGTCGGTGCTGATAGTGCGCAGTCCTGGGCCATCCACTGTGCAGGTAGGCAGTCACCTAGGAAGCAGGGTCTGAGGTGGGGAGGCATACATGGACATCCTCACATCCCCCCATCACAGCCTACCACTATTATGTCCCTTCCACATGGGGGAGGGATGGCTGGGGGGATGTCAGGTCAGTGCCCTAGCAACTATTGGCTAGGATGAACCAGGTAGATGTATGTGGATTGTGTTTGGCCTTGCTCAGCTGCTGTCTTGCTGATTTCCAGTTTCTATGTTCCTATGTGCCACCTAGGCGACAGCCTAGTCTGTCCTGTGCCCCATTTGCACCATCGCTATAGTGGCCGTTCATACTTGGGCACTATGTTGTTGCTGCATATGGAGCACTACAATCACATTTCTTGGGCTCCCTGCCTATGTTGTACATTGCTGATGCTGAAATGGTTTCACCCTCCTGCATATTTATTTATTTAGACAGTTTTGTATACCACCTTATCCTTCAATCAAAGTGGTCACAACACAAGTGGGGGATACATTTAACATGAGAGGATATGAGACACATACACTAATACAGGGAACATATCTGCAGCTAACAGCAGGTTTTTATCCCCGGTAATGTTCAGCCCTTCAGTACCTCTCGTTAGTGCTGCAGGAGCTTCTCCCCGCCCACTCCCCACCCATTGACCCCTTCTCTCTGCCCTCTTTCCGCCCTTTGCGGGAATTACCATGGATGGGGCGACCTTTAAATGTTTTGCAATTAGGTTGAAATTTCACAGGTAAGCAAGCTATCCCTTGTGGACACCAGATCCTGTGTTCTACTAAAGACCAGGTGGTCTAACCAAGATGGCCGCTGCAGTGTGAGTGAGCTGCAATGCCTAAGTGTAAGGGCAAACTAAGAGCCTTCCCCGTCGAGCCCTTACCTTCTCCTATGAGCCCCATGGACCATTTTGTGCAGCTCTCAGAGACTATGGGGTATGTTTACTAAACTGCGGTAACGTAGCAGCGGCTACGTGAAGGCGCATTATGTAACGTTAAGGCGCCTTAATGTTACATAATGCACCTTAACGTTCCAGGCTGCGGTAAGTCCAGAAAAGGTTGGAGAGAGGGCGGAGAGAAGGGGTCAATGGGTGGGGAGTGGGTGGGGAGAGGCCCCTTTCACACTAACGCGGAGAAATTAAGGGCGAATCCTAAAGCAACTGCAAACCTGGCATTAGCACACATTTGCAAGAGAGAGAAACCAGTTCTGTGTCAGCAATGTACAGCATAGCCAGGGAGCCCCAGAAAAGTGATAGTAGTGGTACATTTGCACCAACAGCATAGTGCCCTGGTATGAAAGGCCACTATGGTGATGGTGCAAATGGGGCATGGGAGCTGCAGGCGGGACATGCAGTTGGGGCTACTGGGGCACAGGGTGGACTAGGCGGTTGCCGAGGTGGCACATAGGAATGCAGAAAATGGAAACCAGCAAGACAGCAACTGACCATGGTCAGACATGCCCATGAGTCTGTGGCCCACAGTGTCCCATCCAGGAGACATTACCCAGCAGGCACCCCAAGGGGCACATAACATTGACAGGTGGTGCCTGGGGAAGCGTGGACACCTATGTAGGCACCCCTACCCCAGAACCCACACCTTAGGCAGCCACCTACCTGCCTCCTGGATGGCCTGTGATGGCACACCACGGCACCGACAGCATATGGTCATGGCGGCATGGCAGAGGGGGTGGGTGATTGTGCTGGAGGGAGCAGTGGCACTTGCCTTCAGTGGACCTAGGCCATGCCCTGCACCAGAATGTGGTGTGCAGTGCAACAGAAGAGGTCTGGCCAAGGAATGTAAAGATAGGCCCAGGGACCACTATGTTGCTGTGGCAACAGTGTGGTGCAGTACACTCAGCCAGCATGTCCAAGAGCAGAGGGTCAGAGGTTCAGGTCCCATCTGTGGATCCTGCAGAGCATCTCCCCATAGTTTTAGCCCACAATGCAGCCACAACAACAACATGGGCAAACCCCAAAGCAGTATTGCACAGGGGTATGGACACCCACTCACAAGGGCTCCACTATCCACAGCTTCATGGAGTGTCAGGCTGTTGGCCCCAGCACAGAGCTGCAGTTATCACCAGAGCACTACTACTACCCCCTGTACAGATTAGCAATGTTGGCACTGTGATCAGGACCAGTGCAGCGGGTAGGGTTGTCAACCACCTCCATCTCTGCACAATGCTGAGATAGGTGTGGGAGTGTGCGTATGTCTCTCCATTGTTTTGTGTCTGCCAACACCTCACTGAGCCCACATTGCTCATACTGCTTCCAGCGTTAGCCTGCAAATGTGCATAATGAGGAGCAAGGTATTGTGGGTAGGGCCCAGACAGGGTGGAGGGCAATGGCTGGGACACTGTAGTGCTCGACCACCACCTGCATGGACAGGTGGCCACAGCATGTCACGCTGGAGGGGGGGGGGGTCACTCTCACTCTGACCGAGCAGTGACCATGGCATGTCTATGTTCCCACATAGTGCCACACATTATTTGTTTCCAGTGATACCTGTGTGTTCCCAGTTTTGGGGCCCAAGCACAGAGATACCTTCTTGGTGTCTGTGCTGTGCATCCCACCTCTGGGTGCCCAGGGTTCCCCTGTGAGCATGCACTATGGACTGGTTAGTGGGCTGTCTGCAGTTTGTCTGTGCATGGTGAGAGCACCTTGTAGGATGCTGCAGGTGCAGTTTGACTGTGTTGTCTGTTGATGAATGGCAGACCGTGGCATGGGGCATTTGAGCCTACCCCAAGCTTCACTGCTGGTCTGCAATGGTCACAGGTATGGCACTGGCCCAGCAGCCCTGGAGGGCTGTCATCCGTCAGCAGGACTGTGGTTGCTGAGGTCTCACCAAAGCCTTATACAGCAGTACTATCACCTTCTCCTCATTAAGGAGGGTGTAAAACTTCCTCCGAGATTTAGCAGAGAAGGAATGCAGCACCATGTACTCTCACTGCCCCTCCTTCTTCCCCTCTATTTTGTTGTTTTGAGGGAGCAGTTGGCAAAAATACATGGGTGAGATTATTTTATAAGCCATTTCCATAGACATAGTTTGAGGGGGCAATTCCCCCCCAAATGTTGCAGGTACTAATAAAGAGCTGGTTCCTAGCTCCCACTGTCAGTATGATTTCCTTACTCTTTCTCCTGCCCCCTCCACCAAGTCAAATGGCAAACTACACCGATGGCCATTTCTATTGACAAAACAGCATTATATGCATAATAAAAGGTATTTATAAGATATGAACAGTGCATATATGTTTAAACTTATGCACATACACCCTGTATATTAACATTACTTTTTCTAACCTGAGCAGAGGCATTCCTAGTGGCATGATTTATACAAGGTTTGTATATGAGCATGTATTTTATGAACTGCAAGCCATAAGAATTTCACATAAAATGGAGAAGTTATGCATTCCTATGTGGCTCTCTCCTGACAGCCTGGATTCTGCATATAACCCTGTCATAAGACTAGAGACTCTTTTCCAGTTCTGGTGAAATGGCAGACTAAGGGGTATGTTTACTAAACTGCGGTAATGTCACTCGCGTTAGGGTCCGCGGTAAAGGTACAGATGCCCATATAAAGGCGTGGGCATTGCATTGTTACCGCAAGCTGTATCAGCTAACGCATGTTACAAGGTGCCTTAGACTAATGCACGTTACAAGGCACCTTACAAGGCGCCTTGTAAGGTGCCTCATAAGGCGCCCTATAGGGCTCCTTAGGCTAAGCGCCGTATTAGGCACCCCTGGACAAGGCACCATAGAAGGCACCCTGGGCTTTGGAACCATAGGTTAAGGTGGCCTAACAAGGTTACGGTGCCCTAGGTTAGTGTGCCCTAGGGGCTGCAAAGTGCCTCAGGATGACATGCATGACCTGTGAGGAACAGAGACAGATGTAGCCCTAACACTAGATAGAGCACCGAGGAAAGGCAATGAACAGATGAGTGAAGGAGGGAGAACTGGGAGCCGCTGGACCTGCCATTACTGCGGGCATTCCATGTGGCTGCCAGTACTGATGACAAACATGGTGGGGGCAGCTGTACCACAGCACAGGGTGTTGGCAATGTAAAGTACTAGAAAGACAGTTGGTGGCAGACGATGGGAATACGTGTCCCCCAGTGGAGGCGGAGGTGTCAGGATAGTTACAGTGATGGGTGGACTGAGGAGTGGTGGTGCCATGCAGATCAGGCACAGGCGAGGCAAGCATGAAGAGGCGCAATGCAGGAAAGGGTAGCAGTGCAGGACATGGGGTGGCAGCCTGCACAGGCAGACAGGACTCTGCACAGCTGACAGATGCAGATAGATGGACCGAGGGAATGTTGGAAATTGTGGCAAGGGTATTATGGGCTGGCAGCACAGATCTGCAAAAATATGACTGTTACAGGTCTGCACACTATTTGAGTAGGACAGGCATGAGAGGAGGGAACAATGAGGAATTGAATCCATGAACACTGCCGAGAATGGCATTATATTAACCAGTAGGCTATACCTTCGTGGTGTATGTCACAGCAATGGCTGGATATAGAAGGACTGCAGGTCACCACACAAACTGTCTGCTCTGAGTGCCGGGATAGGGTAACCCCACCAGTACCCAAGATGCAATGCGCATGCTGAATAGCAGTCTACAGCTGATCACAAATGGGGTATGCACCTCTCCAGTACCTCAGCTTGGAAAGACGAACTGACAGTGCGTGATACTGGCACAGAGTAGCTACAGACCATGCCATTGTGCAGGTTCTGTGTTCACCCTGAGAGATAGGATGGGTGCCCAGCACTAGGTCCACAGTACATGTGGTACTAGAGATAGGTCCTGCTGTACATCCCCATCACTATCAGTGTGTGGCAGGTGTTCCTTGCGGTGTAGCTGAAGGTAATTTGGTGTCCATCTGTATTCTGCAGTCACATGTGGCTCTCTGGGACCAGACACCCCCCAGATTAGTATGTACCCCATGTTAGGGTCTGGCTGACATGGGCACTTGTTATCATGGCAGAGGGGTTTCTAGACTTGCATGAGGTTTGTGTAGCAGTGACTTTATAGATCATAGTGGTATACACTACATACCCCAAAGGGCCCACATCACCCTTTTTGTATGTAAGGAACAGGTGCCCCTGCCCAGGTGAAGCAATCTCCATCCTGCTGGTATAAGACAGCCCTCCAGAGTTGGTGGGCCAGAGTCATACCTGTGACTGGGGCAGTGGCAAACCAGCAGCAATGCTGGGGTTAGGTCTGGAAAACCCCAACTGCCTCACACCACTGGACAGCGTCGAGAGGAAAATCTTTATCATCCCAAAATGTGTTGCGGGCCGCACAAAATTCTCTCGGCCCACGGGCCGCATGTTGGAGACCCTTGCTTTAGAGGAAAGGCGGGATAGATGTGATATGACTGAGAGGTTTAAAATCCTCTGTGACATAAATACACAGAGGGAGAGCCTCTTTCGATTGAAAGCAAACTGTGCTATGAAGGGACATAGGAAATAGGGTGAAAGAGGATAGATTCAGAAATAATATGCGGAAATATTTCTTTATAGAAAGAGTGGTAGATGCGTGAAATAGCCCAGCGGAGTTGGTAAAGATGAGGACAGTATCTGAATTCAAAAAAGCATGGGACAAACATAGAGGATCTCTATAGGGAAAAAAGGGGACTGTTGTAGTGGTTGATATAGAAGGGCAGACTAGATAGGCCATGTGGTCTTTTTCTGACATCATGTTTCTAAGGATATTTGAGATGGGCTCAGGGTCTACCGGAGGCTGATCCTGATACTCAAGGTACCTTGTCAGATGCAGCTAAATTGGAATCTGGTTCGGTGTATCTCACAGATGAATTCTATGACCTTGGCCTCAGTTGTCTCAGCACAGCACCTTTTGTGGCTCCATAATTGGTCTCCGGATGTGCTTTTCAAGACACACCTTTTTAAGCTGCCTTTTAAGGAGATGCTCCATTTTGGTGATGCGCTAGATAAGTTAGTGAAGGATTTAGGTCTGACCCAGTATGGCTTTTTCTTATGTTCTTAATTTGATAGTATTCAAGTTCAACCATAACAAAAACTGAGATAAAGAATGATCCGTATCTGTCCATAAAAAGAAAATATCATCTAAAAAATGAACCCATAGGGGAATATGTTGAGTAGGACAGGCATGAAAGGAGGGAGCAAAAAGGAATTGAACCCATGACAACTGCCTAGAACATCATTGTACTAATCAGTAAGCTATACCTCTATGGTGTGTTTCACAGCAATGGCTGGGTACAGAGGGACTGCAGTTCACCACACAAACTATCTGCTCTGTGTGCCGGGATAGGGTAACCCCACCAGTACCCATGATGCAATGCACATGCAGAATAGCTGTCTACAGCTGATCACCAAATGGGGTCTGCACCTCTCCGGTACCTCAGCTTGTTAAGATGAACTGACAGTGCGTGATTCTGGCACAGAGTAGCTACAGACCATGCCATTGTGCAGGTTCTGTATTCACCCTGAGGGTTAGGATGGGTGCCCAGCACTAGGTCCGCAGTACATGTAGACCTGGAGTTAGGTCCTGTTGTACATCCCCATCACTACCAGTGTGTGACAAATGTTCCTTGCAGTACAACCTAAAGTAATTATGTGTCCATCTGTATTCCCCAGTCACCTCTGGCCCTATGGGACCAGAAACCACCCAGACTTCCAGGGTTGTTGGCCCAGAGCCATAGCTGTGACTAGGGCAGTGGCAGACCAGCAGTAATGCTGGGAGCAGGCCTGGAAAACCTCAGCCGCCCCACACCAAAGTCTGCCATTCACCAGCAGAAGGCACAGTCACTGCACCTGCAGCACCCTACAAGGTGTTCCAACCATGCACAGACTAACTGCAAACAGTCCACTAGCCAGTCCAGAGTGCATGTTCACAGAGGAACTATGTGCACCCAGAGTTGGGATATACAGCACAGACACCAAGCAGGTAGCTCAGTGATTAGGCCCCAGAAAAAGAAATGCATAGATATCACCAAAAACAATGTACAGCACTATGTGGAACATAAACATGTCATGGTCACTGATCAGTCAGAGTGAGAGTGACCTCCCAGCATGACATGCTGTGGCTACCTTGTCCATGCAGGTGGTGGTTGGGCACTACAATGTCCCAGCCATTGCCCTACACCCTGTGCAGATGCATCCTGCCCAATCTGCCCTGTCTGGGCCATACCCATAATACCTTGCTCCTCATTATGCACATTTGGAGGCTGATGCTGGAAACAGTGTAAGCATTGTGGCCCAGTGAGGAGTAGGCAACCACAAAACAATGGATAGACAGACACACATACACACACTCCAATTGCAGCATTGTGCAGTGATAGGGGTGTTTGGTAGCCCTGCCCACCACACTGGTCCTGATCACAGTGCCGGCATTGCTAAGGTGTGCAGGAGCTAGTAGTAGTGCTCAGGTGATAACTGCAGCTCCGTGCTGGAGCCAACAGCCGGACTCTCCATGAAGCTTTGGATAGTGGAGCCTGTGTGAGTGGGTATTTGTACCCCTGTTGGCTGCTGTTCTGGGGATTGCACATTTTGATGTTGTATCTGCATTGTAGGGTAAAATATAGGGACATGCTCTGTAGGATCCACAGCTGGGACCAGAACCTGTGACCCTTTGCTCCAGGACACACTGGCTGTGTGTACTGCACCACACTGTTGCCACAGAAACACAGCACTCCCTGGGGCTACCTTTACTTTTCATCAGACAGACCTTTTCTGTTGCACTCCACACCATGTACTGGAACAGGGCATGGTCTGGGTCTACTGCAGGTAGGTGCCACTGCCCCCTCCAGCACCAGCGCACACCCCCCTGCCATGCTGACATGCCCATATGCTGTCAGTGCTGGTAGTGCGCAGTCCCGGTCCATCCACTGTGTAAATAGGCAGGTGCCTAGGGTGCGGGGTCTGGGGTGGAGAGGCATACATGGACATCCACACATCCCGCCCATCACCGCCTACCAACGTTATGTCCCTTCTACATGGAAGGGAGATGGCTGGGGGGATATCAGGTTGGTGCTCTAGCAACTGTTGGCTAGGGTGGACCAGGTAGATGTAGGTAGATTGTGTTGTGACAGCAGACTGTGGACAGGCTAGGGCATGCACCTCAGGTACGTTGTACCCAATTTGGACTACTGAGTGTATATATGTTTCAGACAATGTGTGATCAAACCCTGCAATGCCTTACTAGGGGCTGCAGTAAAGGGTGTTCAGTTAGCTGGGTTTACGAACTGTTTGGGATGCATTCTGGGGAAGGTCTTTGGACCCTTGTTAGAGTGGTACCTGTGTGACCTTTGGGGTACTTGCTGGGTAATGTCCCCTGGATGGGACACTGTGGAACACAGACTACTGGGCATGTTTGGCCTTGGTCAGCTGCTGTCTTGCTGAGATCCAGTTTCTGTGTCCCTATGTGCCACCTAGGCAAAGGCCTAGTCCACCCTGTGCCCCAGCTTCCCCCACTGCATGTCCCACCTGCAGCCTCCTATGCCCCATTTGCACCATCACCATAATGGCCTTTCATTCTCGGGCACTATGCTGTTGCTGCAAATTGAGCACTACTATCATATTTCTTGGGCTCCCTACCTATGCTTTACATTGCTGACACTGAAATGGTTTCTCTCTCCTGCAAATATGCATCTAACGACAGGTTTTCACTCCCGGTAATGTTCGGCCCTTCATTTCCCCGGGTTAGTGTAGCAGGAACCACTCCCCACCTACTCCCCGCCCATTGACCCCTTCTCTCCGCCCTCTCTCCACCTTCTGCGGGACTTACCGCGGCCGGAGACGTTAACGCGGGTTAACGTTACTTAACATGCTTTAGTAAACATACCCCTTAGTGTCTCTATTTGTATTTTCTGGTTTGGAACAGGGTTCAATGTCAAGTCAGTTGCATCAGTTGGATGTTCGTAGGGTTCTTTGTTGCTGCTTTAAATGCATGGAAGCATTTAGGAAGTCTGATCTCTCTTTGTTTTGTTTGGAAGTCCATGCAAAAGGGAAGCAACTTCGAAGGTAACTATTGCACATTGGCTGAAGCCTGTTTCCAGAGGGCTTGAGGGCTCATTCAGTGAGAGCCCAAGCGGCTTCTTGGGCTGAGTATGGCCTAGTGCCTCCAGTTGATATTTGTAAAGCAGAAACTTGATCATCTTTTCATTCCTTTGTGCAACATTATCATTTGGATATGCAGGCAAGGAATGATGTGCATTCTGGAGCACGAGTTTTCCAAGCCAGTCATGTGGATCCCTCCCAAATTTGAATACTACTCTGATACTCACTATGCATCTGGACAGGACTGGAGGGACGATATGGAAGTTAAAGGCCTTACCTGATAATTTTCTTTCCTTGAGTCCCTCCGGTCCAATCCAGAATGTGCTCAGTCCTTAGCGAGCCCAGGCGTGCAAAAAGTAGAGAACACATTAGCATCATGTCCGGATACTTTGTAAATTTCTTGAGCTTCCCCAGTCAGTGAGGAGATTGGAGCTGACTTTACAATACTCAGTCTCTTTGGAGATTCTAATATTCAATTCCTATCCATTTTAATGTACATAGTTTAAAAAAAAAGAAAACATTAGTTTGGTTGGGATATTTGCTTAACTGTCTCTTCTGAAGTCTGCTTTATCAATAGATGTGCACAGGTCTCCTTATAGTGTGACATCATCAAAACCAGGGGATCTCTCAGTCTCCTTCTGCTGGAGATAGGGGCTCAAAGAAAGAAAATTAGAAGGTAAGACCTAATTTCACCATCTCTGAAATCCTACCCATGATTGCTTCTTATCTGCCAACAGAACTCTCGAAAGAGTGAGGATGAATGGATTGAGAAGAGGAGGTCTTAAAAATGGGTGGAAAGAGTTGGAGAGAGGGCGGGCTGCTTTCTTTCAGGGTATAGATATTTTGGCAAATATATATATATATACCTTCAAGAAAAGGCAGGATGCAGGACATATGATGGAGACATTTAAACACATCCAAAGTATTGATGCACAGGAGCTGGGCATCTTTTAATGGAAAGGAGTGTGTAGAATAAGGGGCCATGGGGTAAGGATGAAAAGGGTGTAGACTCAATCATTATCAAGGGAAATAGATGGATGTATGGAACAACTTCCCAGTGGATCTGTGAGGACGGATAAGGGAAAGTTGTGGAATCAGCAGTTCATGAGGATGGGCAGACTAGATAAGCAATATGGTCGTTTCCGCATCATGCATGTTTCTGTGAATTTTTGGGTACCTGGCACTTTTAGTCAGAGAATTCTATTACTGGAAGACCACAGTTGCGTCATTTCTTTGTTTTTATGCTTTTATGTGTGTTTATTAGTTTAATCACCTGTTGCATTGGAGAACTCGTCCTCTGCACAAAATGCACAATCATAGCAACACCCTTTTCTTCCTTGCTTGTGAACTTTCCTGTATCCTGGTAAGCAGCTCTCACTGCATGTGGAGGTGGGAATCTGAGAAGCAACAGCAAAGAGAATCTGTGAGTATTCCCAGGAGATGAGATCAATTTCCCATGTCTGCACAGACAAAATACATCATTTTGAGATGGAAACAGGACAAAGGATTTCTCCAGCGTATTTCCTCCTTATATTTCTGGCACCTCATTATTTATTTATTTATTACAAATTCTTATATACCGCGCTATTTAGAATCAGTGCGATTTACATTGTAACAACATTTGCATTAGAACAATATCTTTTGCTTACATTATAACAGGGATTGTAACTTGAAAGTACAATCTAATAGACTGAGAAGATCAACAACCAACAATACTCTATCTATACCACCTGAGTCCATCAAATGTACCCAAGCAACTAGAAACAGAGCATTTACACTATATGCTCCTAAGTGCAGGGTAACTATGTACAGTTCAAACAAAGGAGCTTATAGATTATTTAAGTTATATTATGTAATAGACTCGTAATGTAGTCATGTTGATTGTGAATGTTCTTGATGGTGGATTCTTTGTAAGTCACTGGGGGTTATGTTGTTGGTATGTCAGATGCTGTGTTGGTGAGAAGAGGTGTTGGATGTGAATGTATTAGGTTAGTGTGGGTAAAATAAAGGCAGAACAAGTCATGTTTAATAGCCTTTCTGAATTGCGAGAGGTCAGTAATTGATCTTATATGAGGTGGGAGATTGTTCCAGCACTTAGGAGCATATAGTGTAAATGCTCTGTTTCTAGTTGTTTGGGTACATTTGATGGACTCAGGTGGTATAGATAGAGTATCGTTGGTTGTTGATCTTCTTAGTCTGTTAGTGGGGATACTGATCAGGAGTGCTGAGAGGGATGTGGAAGATATCCAGTTAATTGCTTTAAATGACAGGATTAATGCCTTGTAGGTGATTCTGCATTGTACTGGTAGCCAGTGTAGGTCCATAAGTATGGGAGTTATGTGGTCTTTTCTAGAGATGCCGCAGAGAACGCGGGCTGCTGTGTTCATTGCCATTTGAAGAGGATTGAGAGAGCTCTTAGGGAGTCCATGTAAGATGATGTTGGCATAATCAAAGTGTGGCATCACTAGTGTTTGAAATACTGTTCTGAAGTCGTCAGGGGCTAGTAGAGGTCTTAAATGTCTTAGGAGCATGTTTACTAAACATTCCTAACGTGCGGGGCCGCGCTAGTGAGCGTGTGCCATATAAGGAGTGGGCGGTTCAGGCAGAAAATAGAAAAAAAACGGTAGTAAGCAACCGGACGTGTGTGCGTCGCGCTAATGTGCGGGGGTCGACATTACCGCGTGGAAAGGCAAAGTGGCGCGCTGCTGAGTATACAAAACAACAGAGCCGTGGTACAACGGTGAAGACACTGACCAATGGTGTAGGGGCCATGGGTTCAATCCCCCAGTGTGCGCAACGACAAAGGTCAGCTGAGGCAGTAACTGTAATGATTAACATTGTTTTAGGAGGCAAATTAATTTGGAACGGCATAAGGCGGCGCACAGTTATTTTTGGGCGGCAGAAGGCGGCGCACAGTGCTTTTTGGGCGGCATAAGGCGGCGCACAGTTATTTCTGGGCAGCAGAAGGCGGTGCACTGGTCCCCTTGGGCGGCAGAAGGCGGCGCGCTGATAGGCACAAGGCGGCGCGCTGATGCACAAGCACAGGAACAGAGCCACAGCACAATGGTTAAAACACTGACCAATGGTGCAGGGATCAGGGGTTCAACTCCTCACAATGCCCAGTGAAAAATGCCTGCTGAGGCAGTATGTATTATGTTGCGGAGTGCTGTAGGAGGCTGTATAATTATATTTTGTTATCACTACTAGCAAACGCACTCTCCCAGCATGTTACCATACGGCGGCCCATAAGGCACATGTTACAGTGCACTGTTCGCCAAGGCACCCTTGAATGACCCCTATAGGGCAGCATGTATGTTGCGACACAGGATAATGTATAGTGCACCCTATAGGGATGGCAACCATAAGGTGGCCTACAGGGCGCCCTATGAAGCACCCTCAGAGGCACCTAATGGGTATAGTAAGCTGAGGGTGGTCTTGCCGGCATAGACATATGTACAGTAAATAAAAATAAAGCTGTGGACAGCCCTACCAAAGGGCCCCACTGTGGGTTTGAACCCATGACCTCTGGCTGCACAGGCAGTGATGTAACCATTGCGCTACAGCTCCATAGCTGTAAGCAGGCCCCTGGCTGGCTGCAGATAGCCTACACGTCACCGCACAGACAGTCTGCTGGTGTCAACAGAATAGGGTTAGGCCACCCGTACCCATGATGCACTGCACATGCAAATTAGCTGTCCGCAGATGGACACAAGATGGGGAATGCACCCCCACAGCACCTCGGCCCTGTTGGGGGAAGTGACCGGGTGCACCCACACAGCACCTTGGCCTAGTAGGGGGCACTGACCGGGTGTTTTACTGGCACAGAGTAGCCACACACCGTTACATCGTGCGGGTACTGTGCTCACCCTGAGTGTGCAATGAGGTGGCCGTGGCCAGGACCAGGTCAACAACACCTGCCATGGCTGATGGAGGCCAAGCGGGCGTTCCAAAGCAGTGTTAATGTGTAAGATAGCTAGTTTCTGCACAAACACCATGGATATCCCTGTCTGCCGCCATCAGGCACCCCCCCCCAGTGGCAAACATGGTCCCCATCAAGGGATCCACACTCTACCTCCCTGCAAAGGTGGCAGTAGAGGGCAACATCAACCCCAGTCCTGCTGAGGAACACCACCACCCCCCCCCCCAGGCAGGCAGCTCCATACACAGCCATAACACAATAGCAGACAGACATAAGCCCAGGGTATGGTAAGCTGCACTCCACCACCAGATATTCCCCTGCAGCAAGCCAACAGCCACTGTACCATGCAAGCCATTATAGCAAGACATTTACCAGCTACAAACAGTCTGCTGGTTAGTCCATAGTGCATGTTCCCAATGGAGATGCATGCACCCAGAACTGGGCTGTCTGCATACACAGCAAGCAGATAGATCAGTGACTGGGCCCCAAAGAGAAACCCATATCTATCACATGAAAGAACTACTATACAGCACTATGGGGGAGGCCTAGCCATGCTGTGGTCACTGCACAGTCAGGGTGAGCGTGATCCCCCAGAAGGACATGCTTTGGCCACCCTGTCTGTGTAGGTGGTGGCCGGACACTACAATATCCCAGCCAATGTCCCTGCCAGGGCCCTATGCCCAGTGCAGATGCATCCTGGCCACGTCACCCTGCCCTGGCTATACCCATGGTACCTTGCACCTCATTATGCACATTGACTGGCCAATACTGGCAACAGTGCTGGCAGTGCGGGCTGTTGAAGGGGCTTGCAGCCAACACCCACTGTATAGACAGACACACACTTCCACACCTCTGCCAACATGGTGCTACGATTGAGGGGGTAAGTAGCCTTGCCCACCAAACCGGTCCTGAGCACGGCATGGCATGGATATGGTACGCATTACAGCTGGTGGTCACTCCCCAGGGTGGTAAGCACCGTCAGAGGCCAGGGCTGGAGCATGCCCCGCAAACACCTAACAGATTGTTTGGATGGGGTCAACTAGCAGTATGTACGTAACGTATGGATAACTGCCTGCCTGTGCTCCTAGCAAACGTCTCCGAGCTGTGTACCGTATACCTCAGGTGTAGGGTGACATTGGTAAGTTATGCAAGTGCTCGTTGTGGGTGCTGCATGCACGGTCCAATGTTCTGCCTTTCCAGGAGACATTGGCCAATGGGGCCTGTGGGTGTGGGTGTGTCTGCCCTTGATGGCTGCTGCTTTATGGCACAGATTCCCAACTCCAGTCCAGGTTTGCATCACACTGTTCGGGTTTTCCTGCTATCCCTCATGAATATGCATGGGCTACATCTACATGCCATGGGGGTGGTGCATAGATATACAGCACAGGCATTTGTATGAGTGTCAGCATGGAACCTGACTGGTGTGTGGCCCACCAGGACTGCATTTGGGTGATTCTGCTCTAGGTACTGCCCCTGTTCATGGTGTCTGTGCTCAGTGGGGTAAAAGATAGATGTCTTACCATTGCATATGTCCCCGCCATGAAAGGTGTGCCCTTACTATCACTGTTTAGTTGTGGGAAAAATGTGTGGGCAGGATTGGCAGTAGCCCCAGCTGGGCTTTGAACCTGTGACCTTCTGTTCTTGTATGCACTGTCTGTGTGCACTGCACCACTGTGTAGCCACAGTTTGGTTGGATTCCCTGGACTGTCCATGACTGTGGATCCGGCAGGACCTGTCTGTTGCAGTGGACTGTGCCAGCCTGCACATGGCTAGGCCTCTGTCTTCTGTGGTTAGCAGCCACTGCCCCCTGCACCACATGTACTTGTCCGCCAACATGCTGGCATGAACTTCTCTCAGAAAAAGCAGTTGACCTGATTGCAATGTGGCAGTATGGGACTGCATTTGGGGGACTTGGCTGTAGGTAATGCCCATTGTTGTGGGGTGTGTGCGGTGTTGGGTAAAATATGGGTGTTTTCCCCATGCATACAGGGGTGTCTGCGCTATCTTTATTTAGTGGTGGGTAAAATATAGGGACTGGGCTGGCAGGTGCCCCAGCTGGGTTTTGAACCTCTGCCCTCTGGTCCTAGAGGTAATAACTCTGTCCGCTGTACCACACTTTGGCCACAGAGACAGTGCAGCCCCTGGAGGCAGTAAGCCTGGCAGGATGGAGTCACAAACCCTGCTCTACGCAATTCTACTGTGGGCATATGCAGCCTGTCTGGTGACAAACATGCACATAAACCCCGGAAATGACCACGGGAAATGTGGGACAAAATATCACCACGCTGGGCAACAGTGATATTAATGGGCAACCATAGCAAACACTCCCAGGAAAGCTCCATAACGTGGAAATGGTTTTTGGAGGAGTCTCCTCTCAGTAGACCCTTCCAAACTTCATTTCTTTTTTCTGGAGCTTTTCTGGGCGTGATTTCTGTATTTGCCCATCACTATAACTGTTCCCCAGCTGAATTACTATTTGTAATAGTTCTGTTGTGGTCATTTTCTATTTTTATTTTCACTTTTGTGCTGTGCACATGTATCACACTGCTCACGTTTTGCTGGTTTCCCCGGTTTTCCTGTACATTGCTGACGGAAATGGTTTCTCTTCCATTTAAATGCTTTCTACCGCGAGTGTTTCACTCGCGGTAGTTTTTACATGCAAATTCGGGCCCGCTACTGTGCGGGGAGCCTCTCCCCTCCCACTCTCCACCCATTGACCCCGTCCCTCCGCCCCTCCGGAGCCTTCCTCCGCCCTCCTTTCGCCGTTCCACGCCTCTATCGCACATTTGCGGGCCCGCACTTGTACGGGGCCCGTTAGTGAGCCGCGTACCTGTGCGGGGGTGACACGCACGTGTGCGGGGCGTTTAAACGCGTTTATTCGCGTTTCAGTGCCGCGTTTCCGTGCGCTATTTTGCGGCGCGCACATTTGCGGCTTTTAGTAAACATCCCCCTTAGTGTCCTTATTTTGTTGTAAATGGATTTAGTGGTATTCTTTATATGCTCTTTAAAGTTAAGCTGCTGGTCCATTGTAATCCCCAGATATCGCATTAATGACTTGCATGGGAGCTCAGCGTCACGAACTTTCAATGAAGCGGGGGGAGAGAAGTCTTTGTTCCTGGTTATTAAAAGGACTTCAGTTTTTTAAAAATTTATACGAAGATTTTGGGATAGGAGCCAATCAGTAATTGCATTGAAGCATTCGATAAGTGGAGCAAGGTTTGGCTGCTTGATTTTAATTGGAGTGAAAATCAGTACATCATCCGCATAGATAAGACTAGAGATGTTAAAAGAACGGATGATATCACAAATGGGTGGCATATAAATGTTAAAGAGTAGAGTCGACAGGGATGATCCTTGGGGTACTCCTTGTTGCTGATGGAATGGTTCCGATGTTTTGGGATCTATCCGTACTTGTTGCCAGCGGTTCATGAGATAGGATTTGCACCATTCCCAGGCAAGGCCATGAATTCCCTTTTCCTGGAGGCGGGAGAGGAGTTGTACATGGTTAACAGAGTCGAATGCAGCCACTATATCAAGAAATATGAGCGCGAATCCATTCTCAATTTTGTCAATCCCTCTGGATAACATATTGATGAGTAGAGTCTCTACACCATGTGACTCACAGAATCCATGCTGAGAAGGGTCAAGAGGGGCTGATATGTCAATATGTTGTGTGACCCCGCTTCTTTAGTATCCCCTCCACAAGAGCAGGTAGGGTTTAAGTGGGTTGTTTTCTTCCTGAACAACTACTCTACAAGTTCCTAAAGCAAAGCCTCTTGGGAAATGTAGTCTTTTTCACTGTTCAAGGAAGAGTAGTGTGACTCCAAAAAGTGGTTAAAGCAACAAGGATTTATTTTCCCTCCCGGGGAGGATTTTCAACAAGGAAATAAAGATAACAAAACCAGATATCTCTGGCAAAAGGACAAAGTAAGGTTTCCAACATAAATAGCTTACTTCAGCAGAAACATTTGCTTCTCAGCAATCAAAATGAAACAGCTCTGTTTTCCCAGCTTTGTACTTTTCATCTCAATACCTCTGTACTTCTCTGCAAGGCAAACATTCAGCGCAGGGATAATACTTCATCAGATATTGTAATTGTACAGTCCATCAATTCTTCCGAGACACTTTCAAAACCTGGCTCTACTTCCATTAACTCCTCCGAAGAGGTAGGAAATGTTTGTACCATTGTTTCTTGGGCTCTGCCCTTTCTCTCTGCTTTAAGCTTTGTACTATATTCTTGAATCACATCCCATGATCCCGACATATAACATCTGAAAGTTGGCAATTGTCTAATGCATGTTCAGTGGGGGTCGTTTAAAATGTCTTTTTGCATTGCATTCATACTTTGGACATCTGAAAATACAAAAGACATATGGATGTCCAAAGCATGAATACATCCTTGAAACCATTTTAGAAAGTGGTTTCAAAGATGTCCTCGGTGTGAGGAAGTCCAAGAAGAAATGGAGGTTGGTATAGCCATATTCAGGGCATTCCCACCTTCACCCAGTATCAGAAATGCACTGCATGTCCCAAGCCGTGTCCATGTTTATACCTGCTCCAGGCATGAATAGGCACCAGAAAAGTGTTCTTTTTGCCAGCCAAAAGAACCCGTGGAACCCGTGGCGTGGAGAAGTAGGTACACTCATAACCCTTATAATTTCCATGTTGGCAATGAACACTGACGGGGAACGAGGGCTCTTGTTTTTATGTTGCCATGCTGATGGGCATCCCAGTATACAAACTCATAGGAGATAGATGGCCCCACCCCAAATGTTTGTACCAGGGATGTCTTCATAGATGCTGGCAAAGGGGTCCACCTCAGGAGCATCTATGGGGTATGTTTACTAAACTGCGATAACGTCCCTGGCGGTGTTAAGTCCCGCAGAGGGTGGAAAGAGGGCGGAGAGAAGGGGTCAATGGGCGGAGAGTGGGTGGGGAGAGGCCCCTGCTACACTAACGCTGTGAAATGAAGGGCCGAAAATTACCGTGAGTGAAAACCTGGCGTTACAGGCACAATTGCAGGAGAAAGAAACCATTTCAGTCAGCAACGTACAGAAAAGGCAGGGAGATGAAGAAAAGTGATAGTAGTGCTACATGTGCAGCAACAGCATAGTGCCCAAGTATGAAAGGGCACTATGGTGATGCTGCAAATGGGGTATAGGGGGCTGCTGCAGTCAGAACAGGCAGTGGGGCAGCTGGGGCACAAGGTGGACTAGGCAGATGCCTAGGTGGCACATAGGAATGCAGAAACGGAAAATAAGCAAGACAGCAACTGACCATGGTCAAACATGCCCATGAGTGTGTGTGCCACAGTGTCCCATCCAGGGGACAGTACCCAGCAGGTACCCCAAAGAGCATTTAAAATTGGCAGGCGGTACCAGGAGGAAGCGTGGATGTCTATGTAGGCACCCCTACCCCAGACCCCACACCATAGGCAGCCGCCTACCGGCACACTGGTTGGCCTAGAACTGCACACCACCAGCACCACCGGCATAAGGGCATGTCAGCATGGTGGTGGAGGGGTGCTGGTGGTGGAGGGGGTAGTGGCATCTGCCCATGGCAGACCAAGGCCAAGCCCTGTTTGGTGGGTGGCGTGCAGTGCAACAGACAAGTTCTGTCTGAAGAACAATCATGGTATCCCCAGGGAATGACCTGCCTCTGTGGCGATGGTTTGGTGCAGTACACACAGCCAGTGTGTTCAGGGGCAGAAGGTCAGAGATTCAAGTCCAAGCTGTGGCTCCTGCAGACCATGTCCCTATGTTTTACCCTACCGAGCACATACAACATAAGCATGTGCACTCCCTAGAGCATCAGCCAACAGGGGCACAAACACCCACACCCACACCCACAGGCTCCACTAGCCAAAGCCTCATGGAGAGTCAGGCTGTTGGGCCCGGTGCGGAGCAGAAGTTACCACCACTAGCACCTGCATACCTTAGCACCATCATAAACATGGAAACACGCTCCACATATATCAGAAGTTGCTATGATTACATTCAGATAACAAATCCTAAATTAAGCACAATTTGTTAACAGAGATTCATCATAGCAACCTTTCTGATATATGTGGAGTGTGTTTCCTTTTTTTCTGACAGTGTTTACCACCCTGGAGAGTGACCCTAACAGTATTGATTACCTTAGCTATGCCTGCATTGTGCTCGGGACTGGTGTGGCAGGCAGGGCTGCCAACCACCTCTAACTTTGCACAATGCTGACATAGGTGTGTGAGTGTGTGTATGTCTATCCAGTGTTTTGTGGCTGCCTACACCTTACTGAGCCCACAATGCTTACATTGTTTCCAGCGTTAGCCTGCCAATGTGCTTAATGTAGAGCAAGGTATTGTGGGTATGGCCTGGACAGGGCAGTCTGGGCAGGATGCATCTTCACAGGGCAAAGGGCAATGGCTGGGACATTGTAGTGGCCGACCACCACCTGTACGGACAGGGTGGCCACAGCATGTCATGCTAGGAGGTCACTCTCACCCTGACTGAGCAGTGACCATGGCATGTCTAGGTTCCCACGTAGTGCTATACAATGTTTCTCTCAAGTGATGTCTGTGAGTTCTCTTTTCTGGGGCTCAATCACTGACATACCTGCTTGGTGGTTGTGCTTACATCCTACTTCTGGGTGCACATAGTTTCTCTAGGAACATGCACTATGTATTGGCTAGCAGACTGTCTGCAGTTAGCATGTATATAGTTCTAGGTTTTTCGGCATGTTATTTTGCTGCATTTCTAATTTTATTCTGATGTTTATTTATGGGTTAAATGTTAAAAATGCTCTACAATTTATATGTAAAATAATAATAGATTTCTATTAAGTTTTTTTTATTTTCTTTGTTAAATGTTCTGAAATTTGTTATATGTAAAATAATAGTTTTCTATTATTAAGTTTTAATGTTCATTGTAAACTGCCTCTGATCTCTGGAAGAGGCGGTATAGAAAAATGTTTAAATAAATAAATAAAATAAATAAATGTGTATGGCTGGCACACCTTGCAGGGTGGGGTGGGTGCAGACTGACTGTGTCCTCTGCTGGTGAATGTCAGATTGTGGTGGGGCAGCTGAGCTTTTCCATGCCTACTTCCTGTCTGCCAGTACCCTATGTGATATGTACAAATCTGCATTGACTGACCTGGAGGGCACCCTTTTTCTAGCAGGACTGGGGTTGATGGTCCCCTCTACTGCCTCCCTTACAAAGGTGGTTCTGTTGGTGGCAGATCCCATCCCCCACCCTGCCCAGAAAGGGCGTGTTGGGTGGTGCTACATAATCCACATGTGGGTCCAGACACCCCCCTGCTCTTATAACAAGGGACCATGGTAACCAAACTGAATATGCACTATTCTGGGTGCATCATGGTCCACAATGGCTAGACGTGACTGGGGAATGCAGATGGACACAGGATTATCCTAGTTGTGTCTGCAAGAAATACCTGCCACACACTAGCACTGATGGGGACCTGCAGCAAAGGCTATCTCAGCCAACCCAGGTACTGCGGACCTGATGCTGGGCGCCCCACCTCACCCTCAGGGTGAGCACAGGACCCACACAATGTCACGGTCTGTAGCTATTCTGTGCCAGTAACCCACATGGTCAGTTCATTATGATCAGCCTGATCATAACGTTCCCTGTACGGCACCTTATAGGGCGCGCTACAACACGCCTTGTGAGGCGCCGTATGTTAAGTCACTGAGGCGAGGGTGGTTTTGGCTGTCAGCACAGATTGTGGGGATGTGTCTGACTGTTGCAGGAATTAAAAGGAATTGCCTCAGACAGCCTTATTAAATAAACCACTGCGGGATCAAACTCATGACCTCTGCCTTGGCAGTCATTGTATTATCCAGTGGGCTACATCTCTATGGCTTTTAACACAGCTCTGACTGGCTACAAGTGGGCTGCAGGTCACCGCACGAAATTGCCGTTATTGCGCGCTAAGGCCAAGGTGCCCTCTACCGCACGATAAACAGCCATTGCTACTTTGATGCTAGAACGCCCACTTCCTTATATGGCATTCCTCATGTTAACACTGCACCTAGCGCCAGTAACATTAGCACGGTTTAGTAAACATACCCCTATGTTTCTAAAATCAGGCCAAAATATAAACAACCCTGGCATTTTCCTGCACATTTTGCCCTGGATATCCCAGATTGCACTTGGAGGCCCTTTCTATACGAGTAATGCTGCTTTACAAGTGCAGCATGTGAATATAATGCTCTCCCAAATCAAACCAGTCCCAGACTCACCCCGTTCCACGTGATTAAATATTTTTTCTTCATCAGGAGACAGTACCACTAAAGGTGACTACTGTCTCTGGCACGCACGTCAGATCATATGACTGAGGCCATAAGACCTATTATATAACCACACTAATCCCTGTGTAGCAAGTGATCCAATACTCCATCAAGCCTCATGGCCAATATTTTAGCATAAATTACAGTCAGAGTGGAGGATTAACCTAATGGTCACCCCCTAAGACGCTAACCATGTGTGCTGTGACCCCAGTTCTTTGTTCATACCACCCCCCCCCAGTCGTGATTGACATTCCCTGAACATAAATCAAACCGCTGCTGATCGCTGGAAGTAGCGGTATATAAATGTGCAGTAAATAAAATAAATAAATAAAATAAAAGTCTATAAATTAGAAGTCTATAAATTAATGAGCGGAGTGGAACGGGTAAACGTAGATCGATTGTTTACCTTATCAGAATATAGAAAGACTAGGGGACATGCAATGAAGCTACAGGGTAAACTATTTAAGACTAATAAAAGAAAATATTTTTTCACTCAACGTGTAATCAAACTCTGGAATTTGTTACCGGAGGATGTAGTAAAGGCTGTTAGTGTAGCTGGGTTTAAAAAAGGTTTGGACAAGTTCCTGGAGGAAAGGTCCATAAGCCATTATTAAGAAGGGACCCAGGATATCAATGCTTGAACCAATACAAGCATTGTGGAACCTGTGTCCCTTGGGGAAACTGCTAGGTACATATGACCTAGATTGACCACTGTTGGAAACAGAATACTGGGCTTGATGGACCTTGGTCTGACCCAGTTTTGGCATATCTTATGTTCTTATGTAAAAGCACACAACCTGGGTTCAATTCCCACTAGCACTCCTTGGGGCCTTGGCAAAGTCACTTAACCCTCCATTGCCTAAGAAAAATTCAAGTTATCAATGTCCCTGTTTAATGTACATTGCCAAGTTTAAGTTGCAACATAAACAGCTTTGACCGAAATTATAAAACTGTATAAAACACCTCCTAAATAAAGAAATTGATCATAACTGTTTATTAATGTAAGATCCCTTCCTGGCTTCTTAAATACCACAATCTGTGCATACCCTGAGCATGACCTTTAACCTTCGAAGCCTCATAAAACTGAAGCAGCTGCAGGGTCAATAGACTTTTAAAAAATGGATAAAATTAAATTAAGAGCCCATTGGGTCCCAGCGTCTTTTGACTGGAAAGACTAGTAATCTCATATGCTCTCTCTTCTGCAGTAATTACAGATAAAATGGGATGCTGTAAGCCCTCGAGGAAGGAATTCATCATTCTCATTGGTGACTTCGCCTCTTCTGTGACTTAGCATAGTATTTCTTAAACTGTTGAGCAATAACGTTATCTAAATTGACCATACCTAGGTACTCAATATTAAGGCATTTAGGGCTTAATATTCAGAGGTGGTGGCTAGCAATTGTAAAGCGTCTAGCTGTCACTGCTAAAGGTTAAACCTGGCTATTCAAGGCCGGGACCATATCCACCAACCCACATTGAATATCTGGGTCAGATGGAGAGCAGCAAAGCTAACTGGGCAGTGGTGATATTCAGCCACTGTCCAATTAGCTTAGCAGTGAAGGTTAGAACAGTTTTTAAGGTGCCTAACCTCTGCCGCTCAGGCATAACAGCATGGTTTAAAGGCAAGGTCATAGAGACTTTGTTGCCAAAAAAGCATCTTTCAGAAAATGGAAAAAAAAAAGAGTGAAATGATGAACGTGGGAAACAACATAAGCATTGGTAAGTTTAATACAAGGCATTGATGAGGCAGGCAAAAACAGAATTTGAAAAGAAGCTTTCTGCAGAAGCAAAAACGCATAATAAAAACTTTTTCAAGTACATTCATAGAAAAAAACCCTATGAGAGAGTCAGATGGACCACTGGATGATAGAGGGGTAAAAGGAGCACTAAGTGAGGACAAGGCCATAGCGATGAGACTGAATGAATTCTTTGCTTCAGTCTTTACTGAAGAAGATGTAGGGACATTACCTGTGCCTGAAAAGAAGATGTTTCAGAAGAATTGATGTAGGAACATTACCTGTGCCTCAAAAGAAGATGTTTCAGAAGACTTGAAAGAAATATTGATAAAGTGGGAAGATATATTGCAGCTATTTGATAAACTGAAGAGTAGCAAATCACCTGGACCAGATGGTATGCATCCAAGGGTGTTGAAAGAACTGAAATATGAGATTAAAGACCTAATAGTAATCTGTGAACTATCATTAAAAACCATCTGTAGTACCTGAAGATTGGAGAATGGCCAATGTATTGCCAATTTTGAAAAAGGGTTCCAAGGGTGATCCGGGAAACAACAGACTGGTGAGCCCAATGTCAATATTGGGCAAAATGGTAGAAACCATTATAAAGAATAAAATTACTGAACATGTAGATAGTCATGGTTTTTCTCCAGGAACAAGCAGGAAGTCAGTCATCATATATGGGTGATGTCGGCACCGACGGAGCCCTCGTGGAAACATACCCCCAGCTTTCAAAGAAAGCCTTTGGGAGATGCCACCATGCATGTGTGGTCCCCTTCCCGCCCAAAGGTGCCATCTTGCTCAGTCTCCTTTTTTCTGCGGAGCCCTTCAGACGTTGCCTGGTTTGTCCCCGGAAAAAGTTAATTTTTTTCTCTCTGTGAGTTTTACACTCGCCTCCGGTATTGCACCGGTACTCTTCCCACATAACGGCCTCGGTGCCTCGGCATCAGGTTCGGTTTAATTTTTGTAGTCTTTTGTTATTTTCTTTTTCTGGCGTCTTCATGCCTTATTTCTTCTGCTGGCAGCCCAGAGAGTCTTTGACCTCGCAGGGGTACTTTCCCCCTCCCATGGCTACCAGTGGCTTTAAGAAGTGTGATCAGTGCTCCAAAATCATGTCTTTGACTGACACACACGACTGCTGTCTTAGCTGCCTCAGGCCATCTCTGCAAGAAGATGTCCAACAAGGCCCTCAAGAGCCACCAGCAGCAGCACAATAAGTTTTTCCTTGAGTCCTCGATGCCTGCGAAGGCCAAGACCTCGTCTGATGCCCCAAGATCTCGGACGGAACTCTCCAGACCCAAGCCTCATCGTGAGCCCTCAGAAAGAGGGTCTCCCTCGAGGGAACCCAGAAAGAAGAAGAAACCCTCAAAGGCGGTGTCCTTGGATGGTTCTGACCTGCTGGAAGCTCCCCGGGCCTGGTTCTGCAGTCTGAGACGCTCATCCGAGACATCGGAGAAGTAGCGATTTGCAAACGTCCCCCAGCAGGATCCGACCACGGATTGGCCTCAGTCCCCAGACACCATCCTCATCGAGGATTCCCCTTTGGGGAAGCCGGTGCCCTCAGTGCCAGTGCTGAAGGCTGCAGAGCCTTCTGGTCTGGAGTCCAGAATGGAGGCCCCGGAGCGCAGTTTGTCTGCCTTCATGGACCAGCAGTGAGCGCTGTTGTCCGTCATGACCAGTTTATCCACCCCGACCACTGTGCCCTCGATGTCCAAGGTGTCTCTGGAGGCCGAGCCAATCCTTGAGGTGCTTTGGCCTCGGGTCAATCCTTGGCTGAGGTCGTGCTCTGAATCCCGCTTGACGGGACCGTGGTCATCCCTGGCAAATTTATTGGGTGCCAGCTGCAGGGCATCGGTGGTCCTGAGGCCCGCGGAGCAGCCCATCCTACAAGTCCTCAACAGACTACTCTGAGTGGAAGACGAAGGACGAGGAGTCCCCCAATACTCATCACCACCGCGATGTCCTTTCTGACTCTCCCATCTCGGAACCTCAGCAGCGGTCCCCGCCCAAGGACATGGGCTTCCTTGATTTTGTCTCTAAGACCCTGGCATTCCCGACCGAGTCGGAAGAGGACCCTCGGGCAGATGAGTTGGAAATCCTCCAGTATGAGGCCCCTCTGCGGGAATCGCTCACAGTGCCATTCCTCCCATCCTGCAAAGGCTCATGCTCTGAATGTGGGAGACACCGGCATTAGTGCCGGTGGTGAGCAAATGCCCCGACTTGATGTATCGAGTCCGCTGGAGCCCAGGCTTCCAGAAGTCACAACTGCCGCATAACTCCATGGTGGTGGAGTCAGCCATGCATCAGCTGAAAAGCCAAAAGACGCAGTCCTTGGTACTCCCCGGCAAGGAGGCACGTACCTTGGACGCCCTTGGCAGAAAGTGCTACCAGGGCTTAATGCTCATCTGCCGCATCCAGGCCTACCAGCTATATATGGGCATGTACCCAAGAGACCTGGCGAAGGAACTCGCTGGTTTTCAGCTGGTCTCTCTGAGGAACCTTTGCAGCGGTTTAAGAACCTGACCAAGGCAGTCCGTGAGTGCTCCAAATTCATGCCTTGAGCAGCCTATGATGGGTTTGAGTTGGTGACCCAGGTAGCCACGGCGGGCACCGGTTCACACTGCCAAGCTTGGCTTCAGTCGTCCAACCTCGAGCAGTGGGTTCAGGACAAATTGGTCAATGTCCCATGCCAAGGAGAGAACCTTTTTGGCAAACCCATGACCAACGAGGCTGCAGAGCTGGAGACTGAGTTCATGACGAGGACCAGGCTCTCTAAGAAGACTGCTGCTGCTCTCCGAGGAAGGGAGTTACTTACTGAAACTACCAACCTTATAAGGCCTCCCTGGCTCCCCAACAGGGTCAGCAGGCCAAGGGACATGGGCATGGCCTGCGTAGGGCAGAAGGCTCCAAAACCCCAGGCACCAGCCCCAGCCCACAGGGGGGAGCTTTTGACTCCTTGAGAATAGCCTCTCTACCCCAAGGAGATCAGCAGCCCACAGGGAGACGTCCAGCCCTTTATGCCCAGAGGTGAGTGACCATCACCACCGATTCCTGGACACTAAAGGTAATCAGGGAAGGTTACCTCTTCTGCCTGACTCAGACTGTTCCCCCTTATTTCCCGAGAGTGCCCCCTAGGTCTCCCCTCCACTGGGACATTCATCTGAAGAAGTTGGCAGGTCTTCGAGGACAAGCAGTGGAATCGGTGCCCCACCATCTCAAGGGCAAGGAGTTCTACTCCAGATACTTCCTTGTGCCAAAGAGGATAGGGGGACTAAGGCTCATCCTCGACCTGCGTAACCTCAACAAATTCCTGGTGAGGGAATGCTCTCCCTTGGAACATTGCTGCCATACCTCCTGCAGGGAGACTGGCTATGCTCCTTAGACCTCAAGGATGCTGATACCCACATCCTCATCCACATCAACCACAGGCAGTACGTGTGGTTTGTAGTGGTCGGGGGGCAGACACTTTCAATACAGGGTGCTCTCCTTCAGCTTAACCTCTGCCCCAAGAGTCTTCACAAACTGCCTGCAGTTGTGGCCACCTTCCTCAAGCTCCAGGGGGTCTTCGTCTTTCTCTACCTGGACGACAAGCTCATAAGGGGAGGCACTGCCTCCCCTGCTAGGTACGTATGACCTAGATTGGCCACTGTTGGAAACAGAATACTGGGCTTGATGGACCTTGGTCTGACCCAGTATGGCATATCTTATGTTCTTATGTAAGTATAGCAGGCCACCGCACACACCATCCAGGTTCTGCAACACTTTGGCTTTGTCATAAACTACTCCAAGTCTTACCTCCTCCGTACACAGTGCATGGAGTTCATTGGGGCAAAGCTCGACACTCTCCAGTTGAAGGCTTTCTTGCCAGGGATCGAGCCGATCGTCTCAGCTCTCTAGCTCGGGATGTACAGTACCATTCCTCAGTGCCCACCCAGCTTCTTCTGTGCCTCCTCGGGCACATGGCCTCCACAGTCCACATCACCACAGATGCTCGCTTCCACATGAGGATGGTACAGTGGTGTCTCCGGGACTAGTGGTCTCAGGCCACAGACCGCCTTAAAGACAGAGTTTCAGTGACCTGCCATTTGGCGGACTCCCTGGTCTGGTGGCAGTCACCCCAGCATCTTGAGGCAGGCATGCCCTTTCAGACCCCAAGCCACTCGAGGGTCCTTACCTCGGATGCCTCCCTGCTCAGCTGGGGAGCCCACTGTGAAGATCTCCACACTCATGGTACCTGGTTGCCAGACGAGAGCACCCAGCAGATCTACCTCCTGGAACTCCAAGCTATTCACCTAGCCCTGAGGGTCTCCTGTCACCACCTGCACCACTAGCTGGAGCTGGTCCAGACAGACACCTAGGTGGGGATGTTCTACATGAACAAACAGGGGGGCATGGGGTCTCATACCATTTGTCAGTAGGCACTGATCCTCTGCTCATACACAATCCAACAGGGTATTCTCCTGCAGGCAGTGTATCTGCCAGACCATGACAACTTGTTGGCCGACAGACTCAGCAGCCGCATGAGTGGCAGCTGGACCCCAGGGTAGCCAGTCGTCTTTACCGGCTCTGGGGGAAACCCGTGATGGACCTGTTTGCCTGCCTGGACAACTTTCAGTTGCCCCACTGCTTCTCCTGGCAGGCCCATCCCTCCAGGATGGCATCAAACGCATTCTTAGTCTCATGGTCAGAAGGCCTCATGTACGCCTTCCCTCTGACACCATTGATCACCAAGACCTTGGTTCAAGACCCTCCGCAACAGGGCCTTGCTCATTCTGATAGCTCCTCGGTGTCCCAGGCAGTTGTGGTTTCCGCTGCTTCTACAGTTGACGGTGGAGGTCCCCATCCCCTTGGGGACTGCCCCAGAACTCCTATCTCAGGAGGCGGGCTCTCTCCTGCACCCCAACCAGGGGTCCCTTTCACTGACAGTGTGGCTGCTGACAGGATGACTCTGGCCCCTTTCAACCTTCCGGTTGAGGTGGAAGACATTCTGCTGGCCTCTCACAAGGCCTCCACTAGGAAGGCTTATGCCCTCAAATGGCACAGGTTCTCTGTTTGGTGCGCCGAACATGGGGCTGATCCTTTCTCCTGCCCGGTGGCCCTGGTGCTACAGTACCTTCTCCACCTCTCTGTCCAGGCTCAAATCTAACTCTGTCCAAGTGCACCTGAGTGCCCTTGTGGTGCACCACCATCCAGTGGATGGTAAGCCCTTCTTAGTCCAACCATTGATAACCCGTTTCCTTTAGGGTCTGCTCTTATCAAAGCCCCCGGTTCCCCCCGGCAACCGAATGGGACCTACACTTAGTGCTGGGGCAGCTCACTTGCCCACCCTTCGAGCCACTGGCTACCTGCCACCTTCGCTACCTCTCTTGGAAGGTGACTTTCCTGGTTGCGCTCACCTCCGCTTGCAGAGTTAGCGAGCTCCGGGCCCTTGTGGCAGAGGCGCCTTATACCAGGTTCTATAATAACCAAGTGGTGCTTCGCACGCACCCCAAACTTCAGAAGGTAATGTTACCCTTCCATCTCAACCAGGAAGTGGTGCTCCCTACCTTCTTTCCAAGATCTCACTCCAGTCAAGCGGAGATGGTCCTTCACACATTGGACTGTAAGAGGGCCTTGTCCTTCTATATCTCATGCATTCAGGGCCACCGCAAAGCTTCTCAGCTTTTCATCTCCTAAGACCCCAGTAGGCTGGGGGAGCCGGTGACCAAATGTGCATTGTCCACCTGGGTGACAGACTGTATTGCCCTCACTAATGAGCAGGCAAGGATCCCGTTGGAAGGCCGTGTCACGGTGCACAGTGTTAAGGCCATGGTGACTTTGGTGGCAAACTTGCACTCCATCTTGATGGTGGACATCTGCTGGGCCACCACCTGGTCTTCAGTCCATACCTTTGCAGCCCATTACTGCTTGGAAAGAGAGTCCCAATGGGACAGTGCCTTCAGCCAGGCTGTGCTCCATAACCTTTTTAGGGTTAAGGCAACTCCTACCCTCCAACCCTTCTGTGTTCAGGCTACCAGAGTGCTGGTTTCATCGGATACAGGGGTCCTACTGTGGTCTGTGTACATGGACTAAATTGTTGCTTCTTGCGGATTCCCATGAGGGAGCCCCTATGTTTGCTATGGGCTTTCGGTAGCCTGTAGCTGGGGCATCCCATATGTGAGGAATGACTTCCTGCTTGTTCCCGGAGAAAGCATAATTACTCACCTGTAATAGGTGTTCTCCGGGGACAGCAAGAATCAGTCCTTACAACCCTCCCTCCTCCCCTTGGAGCTGCTTCTTTACCATCTCTTATTTTTGCCATCTTTTAGCTATGTCATCTGACTGAGCAAGATGGCACCCTTGGGCAGGAAAGAGACCATGCATGCATGATGGCATCTCCCAAAGGCTTTCTTTGAAAGCTGGGGGGATGCTTCCACAAGGGCTTCATCAATGCCGATGTCACCCATATGTGAGGACTGATTCTTGCTGTCCCCGGAGAACACCTATTACAGGTGAGCAACTACGCTAATGGGAGAAAACCAACATGGATTTAGCCAAGGAAAACCTTGTTTTACTAATATGTTATATTTTTTTTGAAGGTGTGAATAAACAGGTAGACCAAGGTGAGCTGGTCGATATAGTGTATCTGGATTTTCTGAAAGCCTTTTACAAGGTCCCTCATGAGAGATTCTTGGAGTCTGTCTACTAAGCGGCGCTAGTGGCTTCTGTGCAAAATCAGAGCCATGACTGCAAGTTCGCACGGAAGCCACTAGCGCTGCTTAGTAAACAGATCCCTTGGCAAAATTAAAAAGTTATGAGATTGGAGGCAGTGTACTATTGGTTAAAATATAGAAAGCAGAGAGTAGGGTTAGATGGCCAAATTCTCAATGTAGTGAGGAGAACAGTGGAGTTTTCCAGTGATATGTGCTAGACCTACTGATTTTTAACATATTTATAAGTGTCCTGGACATAGGAATAAAGAGTGAGCTGATCAAATTTGCTGATGACACAAAATTATTCAAAGTTGCTAAAATGCAAAAGGATTGTGAAAAATTGCAAGAGGACCTTGATAAATTGAAAGACTGGACGTCCAAATGGCAGATGAAATTTAATGTGGACAAGTGCAAAGTTATGCACCTAGGAAAGAACAACCCAAACTATGGTTACACAATGCAAGGTACCACCTTAGAAACCACCTAGCAGGAAAATGATTTAGACGTAATAGTGGCCCAGTGTACAGTGTCGGCCACGAAAGCAAATAGAATGCTACGCATCATAAGAGAAGGAATGCAGAATAAAACCAAGGATATTATAATGCCTCTATATTGTTCCATGATGCGACTGAACCTGGAATATCATGTGAAATTCTGGTCACCATATCTTAAAAAGGATATAGCAGAATTAGAAAAGGTACATAGAAGAGCGAAAAAAATGATAAAGCGAATGAAAGGATACCCCTATGAGGAGAGACTTAAAAGATTGGGGCTCTTCAACTTGGAAAAGAAACGGCTGACGAGGGATATGATAGATGTTTACAAATTAATGAATGGAGTGAAATGGGTAAATGTAGATTGGTTGTTTATGCCATCAAAAAGTATAAAGGATAGAGGACACGCAATGAAGCTACAATGTAATCCATTTAAGACTAATAAGAGAAAATATTTTTACTCAATGTGCAATCAAACTCTGAAATTTATTACCGGAGGATGTAGTAAAAACAGTTAGTGTAGTTGGTTTAAAAAAGATTTGAACAAGTTTCTGGAGCAAAGTTCCATAAACCGTTATTAAAGAGAACCGAGAAATCCACTACTTACCCCAGGATGAACATTGTGGACTCTGTGTGCCTTTTTCGTAACCTGCCAGGTACTTGTGACCTGGATTTGTCATTGTTTGAAGCAGAATACTGGGCTTGCTGGACCTTGGTCTGACCCTGTATGGCATTTCATTTGTTCTTATAACCGGTCAGCAGCTGGATATTGCCACTGCCCGGTTATCTCTGGGTGCTGGCTCAACTCCATCCCAGCTAACCATGTTAATTGCTTTGGATAAAAGGCCCTTAATTCTCTGTGATCTTTCTTCCTTTTTAAATATTGTGTGAATAACAAGGCATTCTTGTTGCCTCATCATAATAGCAGGATCTCTGCAGAAACAAGAATTTAACTTCTCCAGAGGCAGAAATAGGAAATGGTCCTGCTCTTAATATAGATTTGGTTTAACCTTTTTATTGCTTGTTCGTCTCTTTGCTTCTTCTGCTTCTTTTCACAAGCCAAGAGACTATTTATTAGCATTTAGTTCACACTTTTCCAAAAGTAACTGAAGTCAAATTACAGTCAGGTATTTCCATGCCCCTAGAGGAGATACTATCTAAGTTTGTACCTGAGGCAATTAAGGGTTAAGTGACTTGCCCAAGGTTACAAGGAGTGCCAGCGGGATTTGAATACTGGCCTTTTCAGACCCAGACCAGAACTCTAATCATAAGGCTATTCCTCCACTTTAAATCTGCCTCTATATAGTTGCCTTAAAGGCATCCCATCAGATATCTGCCTCTCATCTCTTTCAAGTTGATTGCATTGAAAATGTGGTGATGGCTTTCTGAATGTACTCCTTAAATACTTTTTCTGCTAATAATCCCAAATAATGTTCCCGATGCAGACTATCCTACTTGTAAATCAATTTACAAAGTAATAGCAGCATGATTGGTGATGATGATATGTAGAATAGAGGTGTGGAGCACCCACTGAAGTTGAGAGCTAGAAATTAAAAGTAATCTATATGCGATAGAGTAGTATGTAGCAGAAAGAAAAAGGCATAGAGGCATATTCCAAATGGGATGGCCAAGTGCAATCTCAGACGTCAAAGCCAGAACATCTGCCAGGAAAGGCAGGCACGTACAAATTCAGGCACAATTCCAGATAGCAGATGTACCCTATATGTATGGGTATGAAATGTCTATATAGACGTCCCCAAGAGAGTAATTCAGAACCAAAAATGCCTAAGAGCATAATGGTTACAGTAGTGGCTTAAGAATTGGGTGGACACAATTCAAATCCTACTATGGGACTTTGTAATCTAATGTTTGACATTTAATTCTCCATTCTCTATATCTATACTACGAGGGGGCACCCAAAAAAAACAGGAATAACATTGCCGTGGGCGGAGCTTGTGTAGTATGCACTTCTGCCGCTAGGCGTGTATAGTGCAACTCATTGTCAGTTCAGTGCCGCCTGTGTTGTCGACCTGGCTTGTTCTGTTCATCTGCAGTGATTGTTTTTGCTAGCGCTGTTTTGTTCTTGTTTCTTTTTTTATGATGACAAGTTTAAGTGAACAATGTGCAGCTGTGAAATTTTGTTTTCTACTCGATAAAAATGCTGCTGAAACTGTTTTAATGTTGAAAACAGCTTATCAAGATGACGCTATGGGAAAAAGTCAAGTGTACCAGTGGTTTGCTCGGTTTAAAAATGGCGACATGTCGATTGATGACAAACCTCGTTCTGGGCGTCCATCAACTGCCCGAATCGACGAAAATATTGAAAAAATTAGAGAGCTTGTGCTCACAGACCGTCGACAGACAATTGATCAACTGTCAGAGATTAGTGGGTTATCTTGGAGCTCGGTTCAGTGAATTTTAACGGAAGATTTGGGAATGAAAAGGGTTGCTGCCAAGTTTGTTCCTCGGGTTCTGACTGACAATCAAAAGGAACATCGAGTTGAAACATGTCGTGTTTTGAAACAACAGCTTGAAACTGATCCAGATTTTCTGTCAAAGGTCATTACAGGTGATGAGTCATGGTGTTATGGTTACGACCCAGAAACAAAGCAACAGTCAAGCCAATGGAAGACGTCATCGTCACCCCGTCCAAAAAAATGTCGTCAAGTCAAATCAAACATCAAAACAATGCTGATTTGCTTTTTTGATGCCAAGGGGGTAGTTCATTCAGAGTTTGTTCCACCAGGTCAGACCGTCAATCAGACCTTTTATTTGGAAGTTTTAAGAAGATTGCGCAACAGTGTTCATCAAAAAAGACCCGATTTGTGGCAGACAGGAGACAGGTTCTTCCACCACGACAACGCACCTGCACACACAGCCATCTCTGTTAGACAGTTTTTGGCTAAAAATGGCATGGTTCCGCTGCCCCATGCACCTTACTCGCCTGACCTGTCTCCGTGCGACTTTTTCTTATTTCCACGCATGAAAAGGGGCATGAAAGGACACCGATTTGACAACATTGAAGAAGTCAAGAAAAAAAGGAGGGAGGAGCTGTCAGCCGTTTCTAAAGATGACTACAAAAAATGTTTCGAACAGTGGAAGCACCGGTGGGACAAATGTATCAGTTGTAATGGAGAGTATTTTGAAGGGGATAAGGTTGTTTTGTAAAGAACTTGAAATAAATAGCTTTTAAAAAATAATTCCTGTTATTTTTGGGTACCCCCTCGTATTTGGATGTTTTAAAGTGAAAACAAACACTTTCCCGATATCTATTCATTCCCGGAGCATGAATAAACATACACATGTCTACAGATGGCTCTGCTGCATCCAGCATCGAACGGGGATGTGTAAGTCCATTGCCCCTCCCCAGATGCGCTTCTGCCATACCTCGGTGCCTATTTGCGCATCCCTGCACTGAAGATGTCTGCAAACTGCAGTTGTGGAATTGTTTACGATGATGTGTCTGTTTCGCTATCCACGTGCATGTCTGCACATGTCCAAACCATGACTAAACCTTTCAGAATGCCCCTCGTGGAGGCCGATTCTAAACTGTGCACGTCTGGGCTATCTCGACATCCAGAAAATGAATGGGGCCAATTTGCACCCGATTCTGCAACTGTGAGAGCTATATGTTCCCACAGATGTGGAATTAGGGCAAATGGATGGCCTGGCATGCCCAACATTCAGAGAAGGGAGACATACAGCAGTCTGCCGTCCCCACTGCTCAATGCTTCGGCTGGTGTGCCGGTGCCATGATGTTCCGTCGCCATGACATCAGCATGTCCAGCTGGAGCAGTCAATGTCCGACAGCACAGAAAACCCTTTTTCCCGCCAGCCAACCCTCGGCGGGGGCAGCCAGGGCCTGGATTGGGCAGTGGGACATCTCCCGCAATGGCACAATGTCATTGAGGGGGCTGCAAGGCCCGATCTCCCCTGTGCCCAGCACTTATTCCAAATAAGGCAGGCATCCAGTGCAGCTCAAAGGTCGTACAGAGGCTTGACCAGAATGGCCTCTATACGTCTGGGTGCATGGACTCACTCCCATCCTGCCCTTGCTCTGCCCCAGTGTTGCCCCTTCTACCCCCATCCAGCGCTCCCCACACAAACCCTCTGTACATGCAGGGAGCACTGGGACAGTTATAGCATCCCAGGTCTGTTTGCGGATTGTACATCCAAGCCAGACATACAACTACCCTTTTCAGTGTTCAGAATGCCCACCCCCCCCCATAGTCTTTGCCAGTTGGGTTGAAGATATGCCAGTTGGGTTGAAGATATGAAGACCCTTGGGTCTGCAAGACCACCACATCTATCGTTTCCATCCTAGACTGTCTATCCAGCACCAAATCTAATGGTAAATTAAAATCACCATCTATAATATTTTTTTTTTTTTAGTGCCATCAAGTCAGTGTTGACTCATAGCAACCCAGCTACCTCTGGGTTTTCTTGGCTATGTATCACTGGAAGTAGATTGCCAGCCTTTTCTTCCAAGGCAATGGAGGGTAAAGTGACTTGCCCAAAGTAACAAGGAGTGCCAGTGGGAATGGAACCCTTGATTTTCTGGGTACTAGGCAGTTGCTCTAACCACTAGGCTACTCCTCCACTCACCTATAATAATATGCATCTTCTTATTCTCAAGAGCCATCTGAGGCACATCTTTAGAAAAAGAAGGTAGAGCCCCCCCATCGGGCACATGTATGTTCATTAATACCAACTCCCTATTCACCATCTGCCTTCTAAATCATATGATTAGCTGGAGAAAATGCTGCCGTCTCATAACATTTATCTGAAACATCCACATTTTTCTCCATAATGTAATTAAACACTTTGGTTCGCTTGATTTTATTCAGGTCTTTAACATTAAATGATAATATTTTATTATTAGCTGCCATTTCCAATCCTATAACCCGTCACCCTCTTACTGATGTAGCATTTCCTACAGTAATTGAGATGTCAACACTTCTCCTTAGGCATGTGGAGGCCTATTCAACGAGGATGTCGAGGTCCAGGAAAAACATATAAGATGTGAACATGCACAACTAAGACAGTATACCGTGTGCGCAGGAATCGACGTACACGCGAACACAGAATATGTGGCAAAACATATATGTGAATAAACATACAAAGCATGATGTGCCGTCTACCCAGCAAATACATACAAACAAGACGTGCATGGTTCGTATGGATGGATGTCAGAAAATGTCCAGACCTGCACCATGGCCCACAGGAAACAGGATGAAGTGATGCAGGCGACCATGTAGCAGAACTTGGAAAATGGCCACATGACACCCAAACATTTCTGAGGCTGAGACACACCTGTTCTGCAGGCTAGTCCTGGAGGAGGAGGCAGCTCAGCTCTCCATGGGGCACAGAAGACCAGCCCTTGCTGCAGCTCACAAGGGCTGGGAGCACATCAGGACCACCCTAGCGCAGTAAGTAAGGAAAGCAGAAAGCTGGCAGACATGCAAACAATAGGCATGGACAGAGAGTGAATGAAAAAGGGGGGTGGTGGGGATGCCAGACAAGGACAGGAGCATGAACCATGCACAGAGTCCGGGGAGCAGCCCCAAAGCAAAGTGAGGGAGAATGTGTAGGACCCAGACAGTGCACACAATGTGCCTCAGAGAAGAGTATGTAGGTGAAGCAGGTACCAGGGATATATGCCCCCCCCCCCCACAGAGAAAAATAGAAAAACACACAAACACACACATACTACAATGTCCCTGTGGAATGTGGAATGCTGAGGAGGAAATACCACCATGAGGCAGAGAATGAGAGAAACCACAAGTAAAGAACACTGTAAAGCATCAACCATCCCATACAGAAATGACAGTGTAGCAGCACCCTCCAGATCATGCCATGCCGAGCTGTGCAAATGGAAGATGGTACAGCACAAGCAGGAATAGCAATAGGAAGGTGCCACAGGCAATGGAGTGCAAGGTGAAGGGACAGCACAAAACAAGCAAAGCAGGTGGGGACAGAGCCCATGGTCCCCAGCACCCAGGCCACTGATCAAAGCACTACACCAGAGCCCCAACAGACAGGCCACAGTGCCCAGTCACAAGCACAGGGCAAAAGGCAGTAAGAACACAAAGCACAGACCACAAAGCAGCTGCAAATCCCCAATTGCCCTGACACCCTACTGAGTCCAAAGACAGGCGCTTGTAGACGTGTGGAAGAGTACCCAGCAGCAGCAGTAAAGCAGAGATGGAAGGATTAGACACAACACACTCATGTGCAGAAGTGATGGTCACAGCTGTCATGAGTGCAGCACACCTAAACCATGTGGAGATAGTGCCCTGAGAAAGCCACAGGGACCCATGAAAACCCAGAACAGAGAAGGTGTAGGTGGCATACCAGCAGCATACCCAAAACAAGCCAAGCAGGTTGGGACCACACGCCAGCCCCCAGGACAGCGGCCAAACCAGTAGGCCAGAGTCATACCCCAGCAGGAGGCAGGAAGTGTAAATGCAAACCGTCAGTGGTGATGGGCCCAGCACAGGCATGCAGAGACAGACATGTACAGGAAAGGTGTAGTGCAATGCCACAATGTCCCTCATGCCTGGAAAATATGGTGCCATGCAAAGGTGACAAGTAGCAACTACAGGCCTGAGAATAGCATCCAATGGCCACAATGGGCATCACTGGCCGGTCCACAGAAAGTGCAGGTCCCACTGGGAACAGGTCAGCATATCTGGGCAGTGCACCACCATCCCCATGGTCCCCAGGCCATGGCCCGGCAGTATGCAAGGGGACACGGAGGGAGCAAAGACCCTTGCAACAGCAGAGCAGAGACACAACTAGCGAGAGGCGATTGGAGGTCACAGGTGCTTTTATTAATGAACAACCCCTATGCATTTCGGCATCAGCCTTCTTCGGGGGGGGGGGGGGTACGCATCTTCAAAAATTAATACAATACATCGTTAATAGGAACAATTGAAAGATAATAATGTATCTAATCTATAAATATAAGTAAAAACACTGTTAAGAAATGTAAATAATAACATTATTAAAAATGATAAGCAAATGATAATAAAAAGCAATTTAAAAAGTGAGGTAGACAAACAGCAAAATCAGCTAAAAACAGACATAAGGTGTAAAAAACCATAACAAACATATCTGATACATTAAAACTAAATACATTTAAAGGGAAAAATAAATAAATAAATAAACCTCAAAATTTGAGGGACGGAGAGATGAGGACTCAAATTATACAACAGTCAGCACTCACAAGTGGCACCCTGTGAGGGAATAGTCTTGAAAAAGACACCAGTCACATCGAGGCACTCACAAGTGGCACCCTGTGAGGGAATAGTCTTGAAAAAGACACCAGTCACATCGAGGCACTCACAAGTGGCACCCTGTGAGGGAATAGTCTTGAAAAAGACACCAGTCACATCGAGGCACTCACAAGTGGCACCCTGTGAGGGAATAGTCTTGAAAAAGACACCAGTCACATCGAGGCACTCACAAGTGGCACCCTGTGAGGGAATAGTCTTGAAAAAGACACCAGTCACATCGAGGCACTCACAAGTGGCACCCTGTGAGGGAATAGTCTGCCCAAACACACCAGCCACATCTAGGCTCTCACAAGTGGCACCCTGTGAGGGAATAGTCTTGAAAAAGACACCAGTCACATCGAGGCACTCACAAGTGGCACCCTGTGAGGGAATAGTCTTGAAAAAGACACCAGTCACATCGAGGCACTCACAAGTGGCACCCTGTGAGGGAATAGTCTTGAGAAAGACACCAGTCACATCGAGGCACTCACAAGTGGCACCCTGTGAGGGAATAGTCTTGAATAAGACACCAGTCACATCGAGGCACTCACAAGTGGCACCCTGTGAGGGAATAGTCTTGAAAAAGACACCAGTCACATCGAGGCACTCACAAATGGCACCCTGTGAGGGAATAGTCTTGAAAAAGACACCAGTCACATCGAGGCACTGAAGCTATAAAATATGCAAAGGCAAGACAAATAAAAGTGAATAAATAAATAAAAAGACACACTGATGTCTCGGTGTATAGTGCCTAAAACTGTGAACTTATTCTGTTAGAACATCGGAAGGACATTTTCAAGAACACTGTCAGGTTGTTGCAGCAGTTTCTAAAACTGGACGTACACTTTGATGTATTTGATCGCACAACTGTAGGGTAAGACTTTCTGCTTTCTTGAATGGGATCTTTTATGTATGATCGTCTTCAGAATAGCAATTTGTGTCTTTGATTGGAATTTGTGTCTTTGATAGCAATTTGTGTCTTTGATTGTCACTCCGTTCTTCATTTAATTTTCCTTTACGTGATCTAGCCTGTAGTTTACAACATACATTTATTTCCTCATGTTTCATTATTGTAGATGCATGCCTCAGTTTCAATACGCCCCTAATACTCAACACTAAAATTAACTTACACGTTACCATCAATATTTTACCACATTTTTTCTGGCTCTGACCCTCCATTTGCACAGTTTTAGGCACTACACATTGAGGCATCAGAGTGTCTTTTTATTTATTTATTCACTTTTATTTGTATTGCCTTTGCATATTTTATAAATATTATCACAAACCTAAAATAGTGAATAATTCAACAAGCCCATATCAAAAATTCACCATGAAAGCTCCCCCCAACTTTAATTACAATCTTTCGTCGAAGCTAGTCGAGGGAGGGTAAGAATTGTATGTCTAACCCACTCCTGACGACAAGCTGCTTTTTTTATTTTTAGAAGGTACTCCACCTCAAAAACATTTTTAAATTGAAAACTTATCTGCCCGATATTCAAACCACAGTCAGTAAAATCGTTGTCCTTTGAAGATGCAATGTTCTGCATGACCTGCGACCTCCAGCTGCGTAGACGGCATTTTTTGAGTTTATGGTTGCATTGTTTGTGGATATTGTGGTGCAGCAGAGGATACACAGCCCATGGAAGTGCAGGTAAAAGAGGAGCTTACCTTAGACTCAGCTGTGCAAAGAGACACGAGGCATAGTGAAACAGTTGAGCAGGGAAAACTGTTACTACGTGCCAAGCAGAAAGCTTATCAGGAACACCTGATTTCAAATCCTCACGTTACGTGTAGGGCTGGGAACCAGATAAGAGAAGGTTCCAGTCAGTGGATAAAGGCAGAGGGCAAAAGCCGGAGTGAGAGCCTGAGCCAGGGAGGACAGAGATGGACACACCCACATTCACCAATACGAGGGAGTGCTAAGAGTAGCACAGGAGGTGGAATAGCAGGTGGGGCCATAGCAGATGACGTAGCAAGAGAAAGCAGCAGGAGGTGTGGCTACAGTCAGCTGAGCAGAAACCACAGAGGAGTGCTGGGAGAGAAAGCTGCTATCGGAGAACCAGGAAGTGAATGCAGCTACAGCACTCGAGGGAAAAGGTTTGAGGCAGGCTGTGCTGGGAGAAGTTATGCCTCCAGAGACAGACCTCAAGAGAAGCCAGGAGAGTCTTATCATCCAGGAGACCGGTATGTGCCTGCAATAAGCACAGGTCAGCTCAGAAAGAGAGTGTCGGGGGATGGGAACTCCAAACATAGCTGCACACTGAGAAACAGCTGGAAGGCTGACACAAACTCTGCTACTTCACAGTACGGCTGGGAGGCTAGAGAAAAGGGACATTGCAAGCCAAGAGCCAGGACAATCCCTAAAGATAAAAGGTGGGAACCCTGTTCTTATAAAGAAAGGCTTGAAACGTATGCATGCAAAGGGCGTGGCCCTGAGAATGAAGGCAGGAGGAAAAGGTATTCAGAACCTTTACTTTGGGAGGAAAACCCAGAGAGAGTCTCCCTCACGTCAGACAGGTATAAACCTGGGAAGAGAGAAACATTTGCAGGAAGCTGTAGTGATTTATCACAAAGGGACGTGCCAGAATATACCACACAGGAAGAGTGTGATACCGAGAGCTTGGGGAGTGCCATAGAGGGTATGTTGTGGGAAGATAACAGCTGCCTTCCAGACCCCATGCCCATGGACTGTAGCATTTGTTATAAACGCAACTATTCGGGGGCGGAGCCTGATGTCCAGCGGGGTAGACGCTTCGCGCTGAAGCTCCCGAAGGGCCTACTTAGAATCCTGACTAAACATCTGCATAAATTTCATATTTTTATACCGAACTTGCCGGGGTGCCTTGGGGGGAATGGCGACCCACAAACCAGTGCGCTTGGACTTCGGGTCTCCCTCTTCTTCACATGGAAAACGCTCCAAAACAGAATTGTCTTCCCCACCCAAGATGGCTCCACCTCGGGTAAGCCCGGAACTGCAACAGGAGATCTTGGAGGAAATACGTGGTGTGAAGGAACTGGTACAGTCCAACGGAGAGGCGCTCCGAGCCATGCGAGAAGATTTCGGTATGCTTCAGGACCGGCTTGAAGGTCTTTCACTACGGCTGGACAACATGGCGGGGGTCCTCGATTCGCACGCGGTGCGTTTGGTAAACCTGGACCAGGCTGAACGTCACATACAGAATCTTCAAAAAGAGTTGGAGGATTGCAATAATCGTGCTCGTCGCAACAATGTCAGGCTCATTGGAGTTCCAGAAGGGGCGGAAGCAGGAGATCTCAGAGAATTTCTGGTTAAAACTCTCCCTTCCTTGCTGAAGATTACCTTTTGCAGAGATCTGGAAATTGACCGAGCATATCGTGCTCCTATCAACTTTGCACTCCATCAGACGACCCCCCGGCCCATTATATTCCGTTTACTGAGGTACCAGCAAGTTGAGCAAATTTTCAAAGCCGCCCGGGTGATGCCACATCTGCAGTTTGACGATCATAAAGTCTCTTTTTTCCCCGACTTGGCAAAGCCCACAGCTGACCGGCGGAAGGGACTTCTTGCTTTTCGTCCTAGACTTCAACAGTTACAGGCTCGCTTTGGCCTCTTATATCCAGCGAAGCTCAGAGTGACTCTTCATAACCAAACTAGAACCTTCGAAGATCCTGTTCTGCTAGCAACATTTTTGGATTCCAAAGAGGCAGACCTGATGCGCTGAGTCAACAATTTGGATGGTCTCCTCTGGAACCGCCCGCCATTTTGAATGGCCTGGCGCGGTGATTCTTGCCTGGAATAGAGACTGCCTGGACCTTCCTTTCTTTTATATCTACCCCTTGGTCTCCTTTTCCTCCATGATGTGCACCTCGGTCGGATTCGGAGCATGCACAGACATAACGGTTATATGTTTTAATTTAGGCCTTTTCTGGGGTTTCACCCCGCAGACATCAGGTCGCCTGTAATTTCTGGGGTTATGCTTCTTCTCTAAGGCACTTCGGTGCTTCTACTGTTATATAGGGCGCTTCATGATTTTCCTTGGCTTATTTTCTATCATATCGTGTGTACAGTCATTTATAGTTGATATGAGGGACATTGCACAACTCGGTGCGCCATCATGTTCCTTTCTCAGAATGTTTGACTTTGTTGTATGGCTTTATGTATGCTCTTAGTATTGAACGTAAGAGGCATCAATAGTCCAATCAATCGAATGACCATTCTTAGTTATTTTAATCATGATCATACTGATTTAGTGTTTCTTCAGGAAATCCATTTTACTTCTGTCGAACCACTGAAACTTGCTGCCAAACCTTATCTGGTGGCTGCCTATTCTCCCGCCGTCTCTGAGCGTGGTGAGGTAGCCATCTTAGCTGCGAAACTTTGCCAATCACTGTAATGGATACTAGCTCTGATGGGGAGGGTAGCTGGGCCTGTGTATACTTTAAGGCTAGAGACAGTGCATCTGCGTGTATCGGTATTTATGCTTCGAATGTGGATGACCCTGTTATTGTTACTCGGCGGTGACTTTTGCCAATGTATTTGTTCCTTTGATAGATAGTCCGCCGCCTAGAACGAGTGGTCCGCCCAAGAGTCTCCACACCCTGCCAGCCCTGATGACAGATTTTGCGTGAATTGCTATATGGTAGTTGCTTCACCCCTCAGACTTAGAGCTCACCTTTTCTCAGCCCCCCCCATCACTCACATTCTAGATCAGATTTTTCCTATCTCCTCCGTACTGTTATCTCATGTAGACAAATACTCCTGATAGGTTAGCCAATGGGAATGCCATCCAGTGCGCTTGATGCGGGACATGCTATGTGGCCTTAGGTCTACTGCACTCCTGTTACGTATGATTGTCCCGCATTACAGTATTGCTGGAGTCGGGTCTGAGGTTGTCTTCATTCTATTTTATATATTTTGGATCCCTTTTTGGGAAGTTTGTGGGGCTCCGCTTAGCTGCGGGGATCCCCTCTCTTCCTAAATTGGCTTACTTCTTTCAATCTTTATGCCGGGTATTGCTGTCCCCTGTTTCCTCAATCACGAAATATTGGGAAACATATTTGTCTTTATAGTGAATGTGCGCAAATACCCAGTATGTCTGCCTCTTCCGTTCAAACTATTAACTATTGGTCTAGCTAGAAGACGCTCAACGATTATGTTCAAAATTTCGATGCTCTCCATTGACTGTTGATTCTGTATTAATCTTTGTCACATGCTCATCCGATATCATAGATTTTCTTTCTGTTTGTTTGATGTACAATAATTGTTGTATGTTGGCGCTCATATGACGATTCTAATCAGCTTAGAGAAGAAGCATTGGGGTGGGGGGTAATTGGGGTTGCTTTCTTTATTGTATGTGTGTATATGTTTCTTTTGCTGTGTTGTTACTTTGTTTGTTGTAAAATGAAAATAAACGTTTAAAAAAAAAAAAATAAACGCAACTATTCTGCTTAAGTTAAGTAATTAAAAGGAGCTTTGTGAGATTAACAAAGGAACAGAAGTTCGCTGTTACCATTTTTGCTTTATTGCTTGTTTCTGGAGTTTTTGATCCTGGAGAATGTCCGAGCGGGAAGGGGAATAAAACCCATGTTATTTTTCCTTATCACTTTTTGGTCTGCAAGACTCTGTTATTTCACAGCAAGAGCAGAGTCACTTATTTCAATGACCCTAGGCAGCCGCCTACATAGGGTTTAGAGGGCTCTATCCACGGGCCCCATCACAAAATGGCGTGGTTTTTTCGGATCCAATCAAGGGGTAAAGAGCTGCGGAGCAAGCAAGCAACAGCACGGGAAGAGCGGGAGTTGGCACGCCCAGAGAGGATCCAGGTCCTACAAGCGCAACAGCAAGCGCCTTCTCAAAACAAGAACCTCCACCTGTCTCAGGTAAAGGGTATTTGGGCACAGGTTGGGAGGATCCCTGGTGAGAAGGAAAAGGCTTGGGATAAAGAAAAGAATTGTTTCTTTCTCTCTTTTTGTAGTACCACACTTGGTCCTTGTGTCTCTGGTTTATTTTCCAGGAAAAAAGGAGTACCACGATGGAGGCACAGGATGTCTTAAGATGGATGAGTATGCAGTTCGACAAACAGGGAGAGCTAGCACGGGTGAACCAGGAGCAGGCCATCACAGCCCTGAGAGACCAACAAAAGCCCCTGACGGACTTATTGCATACTCTTCTAAAGGAGCCAAGGAAGGAGGCGACACCAGCGCCAGCAGCAGCACCCATCTGTGGGGTAGGCCCACAGAGTTGTGGGATATGGACACTGGGACAAATGAATAGAGATGATAACTTTGATGACTTTGTTGAGACCTTTGAGAGGATAGCTCTCAATGCCAACTGGCCAGTAGAGCAGTGGGCCGTTAGACTGGCCTCAGCGCTAACCGGCGAGGCTCAGTCGGCTTATACAGCCATGCCTGCCGCTTTGGCAGTAGATTATGATGAAGTAAAGAGAGCGGTGCGTGATAGGCTGGGTTTAACACCAGCGGTGTATAGACGCATGCTCCGGTCTACCCGGATTCAACCTGACGAAACCCCAAAGGCGCTCTGTCATAGAGTGCACGGTTTGGTCTTAAAATGGCTTGAACCCGAAGGTAAACCGGTGGAAGACATAATAGATCAAATTGTGCTGGAACAGTTCTTTGAGGCAGTTCCAGGGGAGGTGAAAACTTTTCTAACCTTACAGAATTGTAGAACCTCTGCCGAAGCAGCGCAGTTGACCGAAAGGTTCTTTGAGGCTGAGGTAACTAAGAAGGCCAGTGCTGGCAGTAGGTTTGGGTTAACCAATTCTGTGAGAGGTACTAAAGTTCCTCAGAGGAATGTGTGGGGTTCAGGGGAATCCACATACAGGAAAACGGAAAGTAATGTTCGGTCAAAATGCTTTAAGTGTGGAAGAATTGGGCACTTGAAGAAGGATTGTGTATATCGTACAGCCCTAGTTACTAATAATGACCAACATGTACCAGTGGGTTTCCGTGTAGATGTAGAGGTGCAGGGAGTACCTGCTAAGGCCTTGCTTGACTCGGGGGCCGACCAAAGTATGGTCTCCCACCGTTTTTGGGAAACCATACTGGCCAAAAATGATTTGTCCTCGAGTCATACCGATGGCATAGCAAACATAAGATGTATTCATGGGTCTTCCGCCGGTTACCCTCTGTACCGGCTAATGATACAAGGGTTAGGGGCCCGGAAGAAAACATTAGTAGCTGTAGTCCCTAAGCTACCTTTCGACCTGGTGTTAGGTCTGGATTGGCCCCCGTTTGATGAAGGGCTAAAGGAAGGCCTGGTCATGGAAAAGGATGAGTCCCTGGGGCATCCTGGGAAGGTAGGAAAAGAAGGTAAGACCATAGGGAAGAGTGATAGTAAAGGGGAGGCCATGGTAAATGTAATTCCCAAGCCTCTGTTTGCAAAAGCCCCAAAGATAGCACCTGACCTAAAAAACCCGGTGGAGGTAATGACACCCAGTAAAAATAGCTTTGTGCTAAAGTTCTGTAAAATGTCCCCAGACGCACAGAGTCCGCAGAAAGCAACTGCCGCCTCAGCAGGCTTCGACCTTTTTAGTGCAGTGGAGGGGGTAGTACCTAAAAAGGGGAAGGCTGTAATTGACACAGGGCTGCAAATTCAGTTGCCAGCAGGGTGCTACGGGCGGATCGCTCCCCGATCCGGATTGGCATCGAAGCATTTTATCGATGTCGGGGCGGGGGTTGTGGACCCGATTACAGGGGAGAAGTCAAGGTGCTGCTTTTTAACTTTGGGGAGCGGGACTTTGAGGTTAAAGTAGGAGACCGGGTTGCCCAGATCATATGTGAACGGTTTGGGTCGCCAGAGGTGAAGGAGGTAACTCACCTGGTCCCTACCAGCCGGGGAGGCCAAGGGTTTGGCTCCACCGGACAGAGGGAGGTACAAGGTCTCACTGCCACTGCAGAGACGAAATTAGAGGATGATTTAGGTCCCCAAATTGAAGACTGCAAAACAGTTTCGGCACCGAAGGTAGGCATGGAGTTGTCACTGCAACAACGGGGCCAGTTAGCCCAGTTGCTGGCACGGTTTAAGGACGTCCTCACGCCCGTTCCAGGAGAAACCACCCTGGTTGCGCATGAAATTCTCACACCCCCTGGGAAAATTGTGCGGCTGCGACCTTACTGCTTGCCAGAAGCTCGCAAGAGGGAGGTTGTCTCCCAAGTTCAAGAGATGTTGCAGCTAGGCGTCATTGAAGAGTCCAAAAGCCCCTGGTGTAGTCCAGTAGTCTTAGTTCCAAAACCCGACGGCAGTCTTCGTTTCTGCATTGACTTTAGGCAGGTCAATGCTAATTCCCTCTTCGATGCCTATCCCATGCCAAGGATCGAAGAGTTGTTGGATAGACTGGGGCAGGCACGGTATCTGACCACCCTTGACCTCACCAAGGGTTATTGTCAGATACCGTTGACCCGTGCCTCCAGGCCCAAGACAGCGTTTAGCACGCCGCTTGGTTTGTTTCAATTTAAGCGTATGCCATTCGGCCTGCATGGCGCCGTGGCAACATGCCAGAGGCTGGTAGACCAGGTCCTACGCCCTCACCACAGCTACGCGGTAGCATACATGGACGATATAGTCATCCACAGTACCACCTGGGCACAACATCTTCCACGCGTAGAGGCCGTGTTGAAGGCTTTGCGCGGTGCCGGGCTAAATTTAAATCCCGAAAAGTGCCTGTTTGGAGGACCGAAGTTAAATATTTAGGACACCTGGTGGGCAAAGGTACGCTCCGACCCCTACGTAATAAGATAGAAAGTGTGCAGAATTTCCGGCGACCGCTAACTAAGAAACAACTCAGAAGTTTCTTAGGGTTAATCGGGTACTATAGGCGTTTTATACCCAGGTTTGCGGAAGAAAGCACTGTATTAACAAATATGTTAAGAAAGAATGCACCCAACAATTTACAGTGGACACAGGCAGCGGAGGACGCTTTCATACTTCTGAAGGGGAAATTATGTAAAGCGCCAATCCTATATGGGGTGGATTTTAATCGCACATTTATCCTTCAGACAGATGCCTCGGAGTCGGGGTTGGGAGCTGTCCTCTCCCAAGAGTTCGAGGGTACTGAACACCCCGTTCTTTACTTGAGTAGGAAGTTATCAAGGGCTGAGGGCAACTACTCGACCATCGAGAAAGAATGTTTGGCTATTAAATGGGCCATTGAGGCGCTCCGATTTTATCTTACAGGCCGGCATTTTGTGCTAATTACGGACCATGCACCTTTGAAGTGGTTGGGTACCATGCGAAATCATAACCCTCGCCTCACCCGTTGGCACCTAGCGTTGCAGGCTTTCAATTTTACCATACACCATAGAGCAGGCAAGTTGCATTCTAATGCGGACGCCCTATCCCGTATTCCGGGCTGTGAGCACGAAAGTTTCCCATCCCGGAATATCTTAAGAGGGGGGATATGTGGTGCAGCAGAGGATACACAGCCCATGGAAGTGCAGGTAAAAGAGGAGCTTACCTTAGACTCAGCTGTGCAAAGAGACACGAGGCATAGTGAAACAGTTGAGCAGGGAAAACTGTTACTACGTGCCAAGCAGAAAGCTTATCAGGAACACCTGATTTCAAATCCTCACGTTACGTGTAGGGCTGGGAACCAGATAAGAGAAGGTTCCAGTCAGTGGATAAAGGCAGAGGGCAAAAGCCGGAGTGAGAGCCTGAGCCAGGGAGGACAGAGATGGACACACCCACATTCACCAATACGAGGGAGTGCTAAGAGTAGCACAGGAGGTGGAATAGCAGGTGGGGCCATAGCAGATGACGTAGCAAGAGAAAGCAGCAGGAGGTGTGGCTACAGTCAGCTGAGCAGAAACCACAGAGGAGTGCTGGGAGAGAAAGCTGCTATCGGAGAACCAGGAAGTGAATGCAGCTATAGCACTCGAGGGAAAAGGTTTGAGGCAGGCTGTGCTGGGAGAAGTTATGCCTCCAGAGACAGACCTCAAGAGAATCCAGGAGAGTCTTATCATCCAGGAGACCGGTATGTGCCTGCAATAAGCACAGGTCAGCTCAGAAAGAGAGTGTCGGGGGATGGGAACTCCAAACATAGCTGCACACTGAGAAACAGCTGGAAGGCTGACACAAACTCTGCTACTTCACAGTACGGCTGGGATGCTAGAGAAAAGGGACATTGCAAGCCAAGAGCCAGGACAATCCCTAAAGATAAAAGGTGGGAACCCTGTTCTTATAAAGAAAGGCTTGAAACGTATGCATGCAAAGGGCGTGGCCCTGAGAATAAAGGCAGGAGGAAAAGGTATTCAGAACCTTTACTTTGGGAGGAAAACCCAGAGAGAGTCTCCCTCACGTCAGACAGGTATAAACCTGGGAAGAGAGAAACATTTGCAGGAAGCTGTAGTGATTTATCACAAAGGGACGTGCCAGAATATACCACACAGGAAGAGTGTGATACCGAGAGCTTGGGGAGTGCCATAGAGGGTATGTTGTGGGAAGATAACAGCTGCCTTCCAGACCCCATGCCCATGGACTGTAGCATTTGTTATAAACGCAACCATTCTGCTTAAGTTAAGTAATTAAAAGGAGCTTTGTGAGATTAACAAAGGAACAGAAGTTCGCTGTTACCATTTTTGCTTTATTGCTTGTTTCTGGAGTTTTTGATCCTGGAGAATGTCCGAGCGGGAAGGGGAATAAAACCCATGTTATTTTTCCTTATCACTTTTTGGTCTGCAAGACTCTGTTATTTCACAGCAAGAGCAGAGTCACTTATTTCAATGACCCTAGGCAGCCGCCTACATAGGGTTTAGAGGGCTCTATCCACGGGCCCCATCACAATATAGATGAGAAGGCACTTGATACAGGAATTTATATTCTGAAAAGTGCACATCGTGCAGAACATTGCATCTTCAAAGGACAACGATTTTACTGACTGTGGTTTGAATATCAGGCAGATAAGTTTTCAATTTAAAAATGTTTTTGAGGTGGAGTACCTTCTAAAAATAAAAAAGCAGCTTGTCGTCAGGAGTGGGTTAGACATACAGTTCTTCCCCTCCTTCGACTAGCTTCGACAAAAGATGGTAATTAAAGTTGGGGGGAGCTTTCATGGTGAATTTTTGCATATTTTATAGCTTCAGTGCCTCGATGTGACTGGTGTCTTTTTCAAGACTATTCCCTCACAGGGTGCCACTTGTGAGTGCCTCGATGTGACTGGTGTCTTTTTCAAGACTATTCCCTCACAGGGTGCCACTTGTGAGTGCTGACTATGGTATAATTTGAGTCCTCCTCATCTCTCTGTCCCTCTAATTTTGAGGTTTATTTATTTATTTGTTTATTTTTTTCCTTTAAATGTATTTTGTTTTAATGTATCAGATACCTTATACCTGTTTTTAGCTGATTTTACTATGTTTGTCTACCTCACTTTTCAAATTGCTTTTTATTATCATTTGCTTATCGTTTTTAATAATATTATTATTTACATTTAACAGTGTTCTTACTTATATTTATAGATTAGATACATTATTATCTTTCAACTGTTTTTATTAATGATGTATTGTATTATTTTTTGAGGATGCGTACACCCCCGAAGAAGGCTGATGCCGAAACGCGTAGGTTTTTTTAAATTAATAAAAGCACCTGTGTCCTTGCAAGCCTCCAGGCAGTATGCACTGCAGGCACACAGGAAACAGACACTCATGTAGTGCACCATTGTTTGTGTCCACAGATGCTTCCAGATCTTGAGGGACACAGAAGTTTACCTGTGTGTTACTGGGCCAGGGTCGGGCTGCAGAGAATCTCCTGCTCCCCCTCACCTATATGGCGCTGGCCGGCCCTCCCATCCCCTGACATCTAGGGGGTCGTAGTCCACATCTGGGGTGGAATAAGTCTTTTGTCTAATCTGCCAGCCCCAGATGTTCAGGGTCAACCTCAGAACCAGTCCTGTATGTCCGGGGCTGTGGACCACCCACTGCCTGCCCCAACTCTGCCCCTGTCTAAACCTCTCCATTCAAACTCCTTGTTCATATGGGGAGGCTTTCATCGAGGACAGCAAGGGGCAAATAGCAGGGATGGATGTCCCGATGGGACATCCATTCCTGCTATTCACATGTCAGAATAGACCCCATAATGTGGCTGTGATACATCTGCCATGCATCCCCAAGTACTGCCACTGATGCATGCCCCCTTATATCACCCACAGGCATCTCAGTGGAGCACTCCCTGCCCCCTGCACCAGAGGAGGCTGAGGAAGAGGAAGGATGAAGGTGAGGAGGTGGCAGAGGAGATGGCCAGAGAGGTGCTGGGGCAGCTGAGGACATGGGTGGGCAGGTGCCATGGCCCCACCCTGAGCAGCACAGGCACAGAATCTACTGGAGCCATCATAACCACAACTACAGGCAGCCCCATTGTGCTATCCAGATTACCCCAGGAGAGAATGGGGAGGAGGAGGGGGGTCACCCTGATACTCACAGAGGTACACAGCTACCCTGAAGCGGAGGGGCGGGATAGCACATTGAGGGATGTGGAGGGCACCACACTGTGGCAGATCATGTGCCATGCCAGTGAAACATGCATGGATGGAGGGCAGTAAGCTGGAGATCAACTGGGTGGGTGCCCCTAAGGAGGCGGAGGTTGCCAAGGAGGCAGAGGTTGCCTTGAGGTGGCCGAACTGAGGGATATGCCACCCAGTCCTGGTCTGTGGCAGGAGGAGAGGTACTAGGTGATCCTGCAGCCACCTCTTGACCATACATTCTGCCCCCACCCAGGCCTGTGGGACCCAGAGTCAGACAGGGGTGACTCCCCTGCATATCCTTGCCTGCTCATCCTGTCCCTGGCCATCCACCTTCCAGGGGGACAGAGACCACCTCGATGGTGGGATACATTCCCATGCAGATCACCAACCCAGACACACATGGCTGCCCTTGGGGTCTGCCCTGTATGTCCTTAGTCCTTGCGGTGCACTCATTACCCCATGGACCACCCCCACCCCCACACAACCTATGCTCCCCACATGTGCAGTTCCACCTGCAGTGGACTCCATTTCACCATTACTGGATACATACATTGTGTGTCTCGTCATCATGTTCGCTTGACCTGACCCACTATTCTCTGAGCAGGGTAGGCTCTTGGCCTCCATAACAGCTACCCAGGGATGGTGGCTGCGAGGGGTCATCTCCCAGGGAGGTGGTGGTGGGGTAGACAGGCCACACCTGTAGGACAGTATGGGATAGACACAGCTGCCCACCCAAGGGGGTCAGTTGGGGGATGGGCCTGCTGGCCATATGGTCTTTCACTGCCTCATGATGCAGTATCCTTTCTGTGGGGCATCAGGTGTGGGGCAGTGGCACCATTGGCCTACATCTTCCATTCCCATCAGCTGTGTGTTGTCTATGTCCCCCACCCCTCTCTTACCATCCCTTCGCAGTGCACCCTTCAGTTCCTCCCCTCTTCTGCAGCCCACCCTCCTGAGGCACCGCCACAGCCCCTGTTGGGTGCTATTCACCTGTCACCTCACAAATCCCTGTCTACATCTACACAGGGTGCCCTCACTGCCATCAAGGGGGACACTGTCACACCATGTTGGCATGGACCAGACAGTCACTGGGTTGTGGACTCTGCAGAGGTTCATCTACAAGTCAGGATATCACCTCAGCAATGTCCTACACCATTTCCAATGGATATGACCATTGAAAGGGCAAAGACCCCATTGTGGATGCACTTTATACCTGCCGGACACATCTAGATGTCGCTGCACATGCATACGTAGATGTCTGTATGTCTACATGTGAATGTACGCACAAATGTGACCCGTATTCTGTGCACCAGTACATCTATACCACTACATTTCTACCTGTCATAGAACATACATCACGTCTTTGGTCACACCCCGTGGCTTAGACATCTTTCCGGCCTGCTGTGCCAGTTTAGGCATGTTCCTGGGCAGCTAGATCTGTGTTTGGGGGCTTCCCTGTGCATTTGTGCATTCGGCAATGGCCCCCAGGGTCTCAACACGGAAACACAACTTCAGCGATGGTGAACTGACTCTCCTCATAGAGGCAGTTCTTGGTGACTTTGCTGCCCTGATGGGCACAGAAGAGTACAAGCTGAGTGCCTATGCGAATCAGTGGCGGTGGCTGGACATCTGTTGCTGACTTAATGCCATATACCACCAGAACCGTGAGATTGAGAACCTTAAGTGGAAGTGGAGGCAGATGTGCCGGGACACATGTGCAAAGGCACACAATGAGGGTCCAGATGGTCAGGGCCACAGCTGACTGACCTGGAGAGGTGGGTCCTGGCAACAGTTGGCACTTCTACATTGGAGGGCGTCAGTGACCTGGACACCACAAGGATGGCAGGGGACAGGGGTAGGGGCATGATCTGTCTTCTGCCTCCTATATGGCTCCTCTCTGCACCCTGCATTTCTAGTTTTGGGCCACGTCCTCACCACCCACTGCACCTTTCACATGTCCCTCCTCAGGGTGTTCATTGGCCATGTCACACATCCACCTTTCCCTTTGCTGTCTCTGTGGGGGGCTATGTGATTTTCGTCTGTACAGTGGTGCATGTCTCAGTCTCTGCTATGCTCACACATCTGCACACTGTATCTCTGGGTCCTTCTCCCTATACCTCTGCATGTGTGTGTGTGTGTGTGTGTGTGCACACTGGCTGCATGCATCCATAATGGTTTGCTTGGTCTTGCTTCTCCCAACAGGTGCCAGTGCCATTGTGGGTCCCAGCACTGCTCCCTTGCCACCAGCCGCTCCCCCACTGCCCCAGTCACCTGCACAAGCTTCAGCATCTATGGCACCAGCAGAGGCAGACGGATCACACCCGGGCAGCCCTAGTGACTTGGCCACCAGACCTGCTGATACAGATGGGGAAGGGGATACCACATCAAAGGATGGGGAGGGCCAGACCCCACTGTCACCAGAGCAACCAGAGCAACTGGGAGGGGCCGTGCACAGGAAATGGCCATGGCAAAGCAAATCTGTGCTGCCAGTGCAGTGCGCCCAGTGCCTGCTCGCCCATAACAAGGCACATTCATGGCACATGCACATGAAGCTGTAGCTTCTTCGCCGAGGTATCTCACTCCAGGAGCAGCAGCTGGCTCTCCAGCAGCAGAAGCTGGCTGCAACAGTCTGGCTCGGGGCAAACATTGTGGCCCTTGTCAGCCAGCTGGGCAGGTTGCAGGGTGCTCCTGACCCCATCCCCGCTCCTAGGCTACCATCTGCAGCCACTGGGCCTGTCTCACCACCTCCACCACTGTCCACTGCTGCTGTGGCACTTGCCCATGATCCTGTGCCTGCAGCCTTCCACCAGCAGGATGGCCGCACATGCCACTGCACAGGTGGTATCAGCTGGGGGGTAAATTGCCAGGGGGGGGGGCAGTCCAACATCCTGGGTCCCATGTCTTGGGGTGCAGGGACATCTATGGCATTCCCCCCTTTCCATAGGGCTCAGGGAAGACACAGTGGGGATACCAACAGCAGCAGCTTATCCTCCGGGGACACATCTCCCTCTCCTCTGGAACATGTCCCAGCGCTGGAGGCCAGCAGAGGGTCCTCAAGGTGGGGGGAGGACAAGGGAGCATTCAAGGGTACTTTGGGGACAGTGCTAGTCCTGGCCCATAGTTCCAATGGGTGTGCCTGGGGTGTGCTTTCATTGGGTTTCTGTGGGTGGGGGTGCTGTGTCATGGGCTGTGGTAGGTCACTTATTTATTTATTTATTTACATTCTCTTATATACCACGCTATTCTACATCATTGCAGTTTACATGGAACATTAGAACTCACACATTTCAAAGTTGAACTGCGTTTACAATGAACAGGTAATTTATTTATTTATTTCTCTTATATACCACGCTATTTGACATCAGTGCAGTTTACATGGAACATTACATTGAACTGGGCATTATAACTTGGAGATAACTATTTTACAGGGAACATGGGCAATGGAGGTTTAAGTGGCTTGCCCAAGACCACAAGGAGCACCTGTGGGACTAGAAACCCCAGTCCTTCATGCCCAAGGTTGCTGTCCTCTAGTGGGATTTGAACCCCCCGACCTTCCAGCCTGAAGTACCTTGCCGCAACCACTAGGCCACTCCTCCACTCTGAACATCTTGACAATCTAGTATAGAATATTTCCTTTGTACTTCATTGGCTAGCTAGTTGAGGAAATGGAAAAAGGAGCCAAATGACAAAAAATAACATAAGTACTGGCAAGTTAGATGCAAGGCATTGATAAGGCAGGCAAAGAGAGAGTTTGAGAAGAAGCTTGCTGTGGAAGCAAAAATGCATAATAAAAACTTTTTCAAGTATATTTATAGCACAAAATGTGTCAGTTGGACCATTAGATGATAGAGGGGTAAAAGGGGCACTAAGAGGGGACAAGGCCATAGCGGAGAAACTGAACGAATTCTTTCCTTCGGTCTTTACTGAGGAAGATGTAGGAATGTAACTCATGACTGAAATGGTATTTAAAGGAGATGCTGCAGAAGAATTGAAATAAATATTGATACACCGGGAAGATGTAGTACAACTATTTGATAAACTAAAGAGTAGCAAATCACCTGGACTGGATGGTATACATACAAGGGTGTTGAAAGAACTGAAATATGAGATTCCAGTCCTGCTATTAGTAATCTGTGAACTATCATTAAAATCATCTGTAATACCTGAAGATTGGAGGATGGCTACCTGAAGATTTGAGGATGGCCAATGTAACGCCAATTTTTAAAAAGGGTTCCAGGGGTGATCCGGAAACTACAGACTGGTGAGCCTGATGTCAGTACCGAGAAAAATGGTAGAAGTTGTTAAAACCCAAGAGGATTGTGGAAAATTGCAAGAGGATCTTGATAAATTGGAAGACTGGGCATCAAAATGGCAGATGAAATTTAATGTGGACAAGTGCAAGGTTATGCACCTAGGGAAGAACAACCCAAACTATGGTTACACGATGCAAGGTTCCACATTAGGATCCACCAACCAGGAAAAAGATTTAGGCGTCATTGTGGATACCATGTTAAAACCCTCGGCCCAGTGTGCAGCAGCGGCCAAGAGAGCAAATAGAATGCTAGGTATGATAAGGAAAGGAATGGAAAATAAAACAAAAGATATTATAATGCCTCTATATCATTCCATGGTGAGACCGCACCTTGAATACTGTGTGCAATTCTGGTCGCCGTATCTTAAAAAGGCTATAGCGATTTTAGAAAAGGTTCAGAGAAGAGCCACCAAAATGGTAAAGGGGATGGAAGGATACTCCTATGAAGAAAGGCTAAAAAGGTTGGGGCTCTTTAACCTGGAAAAGAGACAGCTGAGGGGAGATATGATAGAAGTCTATAAATTAATGAATGGAGTGGAACGGGTAAATGTAGATCGATTGTTTACCTTATCAGAATATAGAAAGACTAGGGGACATGCAATGAAGCTACAGGGTAAACTATTTAAGACTAATAAAAGAAAATATTTTTTCACTCAACGTGTAATCAAACTCTGGAATTTGTTACCGGAGGATGTACTAAAGGCTGTTAGTGTAGCTGGGTTTAAAAAAGGTTTGGACAAGTTCCTGGAGGAAAGGTCCATAAACCATTATTAAGAAGGGACCCAGGATATCAATGCTTGAACCAATACAAGCATTGTGGAACCTGTGTTCCTTGGGGAAACTGCTAGGTACGTATGACCTAGATTGGCCACTGTTGGAAACAGAATACCGGGCTTGATGGACCTTGGTCTGCCCAGTATGGCATATCTTATGTTCTTATGTTCTTATGATGAACCAGCAGGATATCGTCGGCGTAAATGTACGTGGAGATGCCAGACTGTTGGATGAGTAGAGCTAGGGGAGCGAGGAAGGCATTGAAGAGTAGGGCGGCAAGAATTGACCCCTGAGGAACACCACAGAGGGAAGGGGATGGAGGGGAGGTGGAGTGGCCAGCGTGAACTGAGAAGGTGCGTGCAAACAGGAAGGAACGGAACCACTGCAAGACAGTCCCACGAACCCTAAAGTCAGATAGACGAGACAGGAGAATGCGGTGATTGACAACATCGAATGCCGAAGAGAGGTCCAGAGACACCACAAGAGAGAAATCACCACGGTCGTGAGCACGGTGAAGCTCAGAGAGTAAGACTGTGAGAATAGTTTTGGTGCTATGGCCTACACGGAATCCAGATTGATGGGGGTGGAGGGCAAAAGTAGAATCAAGGTGTGTTGCAAGTTGGGAGAATACCAGTTTTGCTGGTCTTTATCTGCCGTCATTTACTATGTTACTATGTAGGTATCATTAGAAAAGAAATGGAGAATAAAACAAAGGATATTATAATGCCTCTGTATCGTTCCATGGTGAGACCGCACCTTGAATATTGTATGCAATTCTGGTCGCCATATCTTAAAAAGGATATAGCATTATTAGAAAAGGCACAGGGAAGAGCCACAAAAATGGTAAAGGGGATGGAAGAATACCCCTATGAAGAGAGGCTAGACCCTACCTGGAAAAGAGACGGCTGAGGGGAGATATGCATATCCATTGCCCATCTTCCCTGTAAAATAGTTATCTCCAAGTTATAATGCCCTGTTCAATGTAATGTTCCATGTAAACCACACTGATGTCAAATAGCGCAGTATATAAGAAAAATAAATAAATAAATAAATATGATAGAGGTCTATAAATTAATGAATGGAGTGGAATGGGTAAATGTAGATCAATGGTTTAACCATCAAAATATAGAAAGTCTAGGGGGCATGAAATGAAACTACAGGGTAACCTATTTAAGACTAATAAGAGAAAATATTTTTTCACTCAATGTGTAATCCAAACTCTGGAATTTGCTACCGGAGGATGTAGTAAAAGCTGTTAGTGTAGCCGTGTTTAAAAAAGGTTTGGACAATTTCCTCGGGGGAAAGGTCCATAAACCATTATTTTTTTTTTTCATAAACCATTATTAAAGTGCACCAAGAATATCCACTGCTTGCCCCAATGCAAGCATTGTGGAACCTATGTCTTTTGGAGAAACTGCTAGGGTCTTGTGACCTAGGTTGGCCACTGTTGGAAACAGGATACTGGGCTTGATGAACCTTGGTCTGACCCAGTATGGCATATCTTATGTTGCTATGCGCCTTATTCGTGGTTCAGAATAGACCCTCCCATACTCAATGCTTGATCCTATTCAAATCCAGACTAAAAACCCAGCTCTTTGAGACTACCTTTGGATCCTGACCCACTTATTGTCCTGTTTCTTCCTCTTAGTTTAACCTGGGCCCCTGTTTGTTGTGTTTGTTTTGAATAGGTTGTAAGCCCTATCGAGTAGGGACTCTCTCTTATATGTATATGTACAGTACTCCATATGCCTTCTAACACTATAGAAATCTTAAACAGTAGTAGTAGAAGTGGCTTCAGCAGAGCACCAACTTCACACTACTATATTGGCTTTATCTTTATGGCTAGTGCCTCCACTCCCCCCCCCCCCCCCCACTAAAGATAATAAGAATTAACGTGCCATAGATTGCCTTCTGCAATCATAGCAATAATATGCAAATCAAGCTGAATGTTCCAGTTTATCCTCACCTTATGTTCTCTGTATGCATAGCAATCATTTCTGCTTCACAATACCTGATAATGTTACTGCAGGGACTGGAATTATCAAACAATTTCTAGATACAGAAAGGCATATAAACAGCTTCTGTGACCTGAGCATTAATCATTATTTCAGAACATCAAATACCGGGGCAAGCCATCCCTCACAAAGAGCCCATTGCTGATCTTTTAATAAGATGATTTTGCCCCTGAAAATCAGATAGAGAGTGAGGCCTTCATTTATCTTTTTTTTTGACTGATGGTTTCCAGCTCAGTCAGACCTGGATGATGCTAAGCTAAAACACAATCAACTTTCATTTGCACCTACTCTGGGGGAAAGGGTTCCTTATTATTGTATCTCCATCCCCAAATTAAGCCCAGCAATTCCAGCAAGTCCTCCACCAGAGCTCAGCTAGTGTGGACTCTAAGTCTGGCCGCCAGATACTGCCATTGAGACATGAATGAGACTGTTGCCAGGGTCTCTATTTTGCCTCAGCAGCAGCTCCAGTTTTGGTTGGCCAACAAAAGAACAACCTAATATGGAAGTTGAATCCAAATTTCTCATGTGGAAGTACCTATACTATCACCAAACCAATGACTTATCCCCACTTTCAGCTTTTTAAATGCCACGATGCCCTCTATAATGCTCTTTCTTTAATAAAAATGATGCCAACTCTGAGTATAAGAGGGATAATGGAATTCAGTCTCACCTGTGTAAACCTGTGGTTCCACCTGATGGCACTCTTATTGATGATGAGTTGTTGACCTGAAGGATTAAAGCTGCCCACAAGGGTGCTGGTGAGGGTCTCATTGGGGTAGTAAATCCAGTTTAGAATGTCATATTGAGCTGAGGTTTCACCTCTGTCATCAAAGAAAACCTCATTTCCAGTAGAAGTTTTATAATGAATTTTCCTGAGCAAATTATTCAGCTGAGAAAGGAAAATATCAGGAAATTAACAAGTGAGAACCTGCTGGAATCCCTCACCTGAAAATATCATGACAAGTAGAGGAAAGCAGCATTGGGTGCTGCTGTGAGAGGTGTCTGTGTGTAGACATGTGAGCATGAGGTGTTTGCAGAGTCTGTGTGTTAAATATTCTTATATGTAAATAGACTATGAGCCCGATCCAGCAAGACGGATAGACTGGCAGGACATCCAGCCCTGCTAGCTGTCTGAACTGTATGTCACCTCTTGGCCCTCCTGCACGTACAGAGCCGCTGTGTGTACCGCAGGGGATGGGGGTGGAGAGTAGGCAGAATGTGGGAGGGACCAACCCCCAGATGTAGAGGGCCGATTCCGGTGACTACCCTGTATGTCCAAGGATTGCCGGCGGATGACCAGCTTATTCTACTTCGGATGTGGAATAAGCACTAGCTGCCCTCCGGATCGGGCGGCCAGCCCCACCCCCCCCCCCCAGCAGCGACAATGATGAGCAGGGTGAGTCCCCACTGCCCGATCCAGGCCCTGGCTGCCCACTTCAGTGGCGGGGAAATGGGGGTCTCTAAGGCAGCGGGCAGATTATGCCATGGGGAGGACATCCCTGCCGTGATGTAGGGACACGCTGGGTCGTTTCCTAGATCATGATCCTGAACTTGTGGAACCGTCTTGCTCCACAGTGCAGAATCAGGTCCTAACGGGACTGTCCTGGTCGAGCCATCCAGATACCCCTTCTAAGATGAGGCGCCACATGAATGTTTATGAAAATGTGTTTTAGCAGGTGTGTGAATTTGAGCAGGTGTGCTTGCTCTATGTCTGTTTCCATTTTAGGTCCATGCTCATCTTGTGCAATTGCTGTGTACACATAGCTACGAAACGCATGGCAACGCATGGCAATTGCCTTTCATTTGACAGAAGGTTCTTACAAAAAGGTTTGCTCCCTCAATATAAAACCCCCTGAGGAAGGCCGGGAGGCAGAAACGCATAGGGGACAATAAAAGGGGTTTTCAAACCTGAAATCACTGCCAGTCCTAGTATTTGTTCTCTTGTTCTCTCATTTAAAAAATGTGCATCTCTTATGATCTCCAGGAACAAGCCAGATTGCAGTCTTCATATATGAGTGACATTGGGTACTGATGGAGCCCGTGCGGAAAGCTTCCCAGCTACCAATAGGAAAACCTTTGGGAGCACTCCACTGCACCCGCGCCACTGCCTTACCACTCTCCCAACTCCCTCTCCTCAGTTCTTCTTTTTACGCAGAGCCAGCGGGTCAGAATCTTGTCATAGGAGAAAAGAACTTTAATATTTTTTTCCAAAGCGCTTCTGCCTTACTGCACCGGTATCGTCTGATTCTGGTATCATTTTTGCCTTTTGATTTTTTTCTAAAAATATTATTTTCTTTTTTTCCAAAAATTTTTCCTCAGGCCTTGTGCCCACCAAGCCTTGGCCTACCCATCTTTACAATGGAGAAACCCTCAAATGGATTCAAAAAATGTACTAAGTGCTCCAGCACCATTTTGGTTACAGATAAACATGACTGGTGTCTGAAATGCCTCGATCCTGACCATATTCCCCAAGCCTGCTCCCTCTGTAAACAGATGATGAAGAGGGGCCTAGGGAACCGGGTCAAAAGGTTTGGTGAACTCTTCCCATCAGACTCAATGTCACTAGCCTCGACTTCCTCGAGAACGTCCTCATCCTCCCAGGCTTCCAAGCTCTCCAAGGGTTCCAAACAGACCAGAAAAAGGATAAATGATCCTTGTCTCCCTTGAGGTCTTCCAAAGACAAACAGAAGCCTCGAGAACCCAGAGTGTTGAAGGAATTGAGAGAGAAAGCCAAAGATTCCTCAGGAAAGTCACAGGAATTGAGGGAAAAATCCCGCTCTAAGCATTGGAATTCTTTCAGGACTTCTTCTGACTCTGGCCATCAACCCAAGCATCCCCAGTGGGAAGACTTGTCCTCCAAAGTCTCAGTGTGGAATTGGGAGGCTCTTGAGGCCTCGACCTCTGGAGAGCCCCTGATGCCTTGCTCTGGTATGGTGGTGACAAGCCCCATTCTTGTGTTGGACTAGACACAGGTAATTTCCTTGAATCAAGCATATTCTATCCTTGAAGAGAACTTTAGTAGCCCTCCTTGCAGCATCGGTTCCATTTGCACTGACAAATGGAGGATCACAGACCTTGGCATCGACATTGGTGTCACCGTCGGTACCAATTCAGTCTGCCTCGAGGCCAGATACCCTGGCACTGACACTGACATCGATCTTGGCCATGACATCCCTTGGACACGGCCTATGAGACTTGACCCTGAAGGTATCGGGAACATCAGCATTGATTATATCGACATCAGCATCAACATTGTCGATACTCACCTGAGTCAGACTCTAATACTTCCAATTCTGACCACTACTCCTTCAATTCCACGGACTTCCAACACATTCCTCAGAGCCCTCGCATCTATTCACAAACACTTGGAGGAAATCACCACCAGAGGAAATGTCCTTCCAGAAATTTATCTAGGACATGGTGGCAGGCTTGTCGATCCATACTTCAGCAGAATCAGAACCGAGGGCAGAGGAGCAGGAGATCCTCCAGTGCCCGGTCCTTAGCGAACACACCGTACTCTCAAAAAAACAAGAAACCGAGAGAGCGAGATGTAAACCAAAAAGGTCCATTTATTGACAATCAGCGACTCCGACACGGCCGTGTTTCAGAATAAGCCTTCATCAGGGGGTAAACCTCAAAACATAAATAAAACATTAACATCAATTTAATGTAAAACATGTATATTGATATGTATAAAACATTGTATCAAAATAAAAGATTATAATAAATAAATAAAACAATGAATGAAATCAATGAATAAAAATATATTGATCCTAAACACAAATTTGTATATAAAAATGTGTACAGATGGGGGGGGGGGGATTTTTTATAAAAGAGAAAAGAAGACATATAGAGAAATGATAGTCAAACAACCATACAATCTTGATCAAGTTTATATTATGGACGAGGTGGTCTTAAAACACTAGCACAATTGTAATAAAAAAAGAAACTTACTGAGCAAAAGTAAAATTGCATTGTATGTGTCCAAAATACAGTATTGGCAATAATCTAGAAAAAGAATAGCTTTAAAGTTATCTTAACATTATTGGATGAAGTGTATATACATATTAGTATTAGTAATGAAGTATGATATGTATTTATAATTCAGGAAACAAAAAACAACAGACAAAAAATAAAGGGCAATAAACAAAGCTTAATCACTGTTAAGGAAAGTTAAGCAAATTTTGGGTATGCAAAACTTATCTGCATTTTACTAAAAACATGCCAGCTATAAAATTTTAGACTCGAAAGTTACATAGGACCTCATTCCGATCAGGACATCCAGGCACATGTGCCCCCGATCAGAATCAGACACACAAGAGCAGACACGATTCTGATCCCGCAGGGCATATCTACCCGGCTAACTCAGTCAAGGCTCCTGAATGGAGTCAAGGCGCCATGGCATCCGGTTGCCATGGCACTGTGGCTGCATTCAGGAGCTGCAATCCCCGGCTGCCGACCTGTTCTTTCATTCCCCACAGCCCGACCCCCTATCTGGCCTCCCAAGGCCAGAGTCGGGCTTCAGGAAATCACCTGTACCCCCTCAGACTCCTTCCACTGCCTGGCCTGCCATCCCCCACGGTCTGGGGGAACTTATTCCACCGTAGAGGGGGAATAAGTTCCCCATTCAGTCTGCTGGCTCCGGACGTACAGGGCTGACATCAGAATTGGCCCTATATGTCTGGGGCTACGGACCGCCCACTGCCCACCCTATCTTCACCTCCGCACCGCCCCTTTCCCACCCCCATCTAGCTTCCCCATACAAACACCCTGTTTGTATGGGGAGGTTAGTCGGGGACGGCAGAGAGGGTTAAATAGCAGGGATGGGTGTCTATCCCTGCTATTCGCGGCTAAGAATGATCCTGATAACATATACAGTATGTAGCCATATAACCCAAACAAGCATTGCGTTATCAAACATTATTCTTTTTGACCACCAGTGGGCATAAGATCATTGAAACACCTATTGCATATTAACTTACGATAATAATGTCAGAGAACACGACGGACAAAATGCACAAATCAAAGAATAAGAGGGCATTGTAAATACATCTGAACAGAAAAGCAAATGAAAAATTGGGGGTTTCGTCACTGATTGAGGGGACCAGATCTTATACTAAAAGCTGTGTGACAGTGATATAGAGAAAGGAGAGGCATGTGGACCGTGCTTAATAATAATAATTATTATTTATTATTTATTTATTTATAGTTCTTCTATACCGCACTCTTTTTCATCAGCGCGGTTCACATTAAACAAGAATACTCATTACAAGCAACAGGCTGTTGTGAGTTTACATATAACAGGAGAATTCAACTGGGATTATAACTTTGGGAAACTTTGTACATATTCGTTATGAACCTATATACAACGAATAGCATTTATTATTAACATCTTGAGTAAATAAGGTATTTACAATTTTACAATTTTTACTATGAGGGCTTGGAATGCGTTAGAGGGTTGTTGATGTGCCTTGGGATTGGCACTAAAAATCATGGCACTATGGTCATTGGTTAGCTTAAAAATGTGTATCGTCAAATAAAGAAATCTTTTGAAAAAGTGAGGAAGAGACTTGGAAAGGAATGGCTGAACCGCTCATGATATCACAGGAGGAAACAAAACAACCGCAAGAAAAACACACTATCTTCAGTGTTTGGAACAAGTATTCATATGCCGATTCACAAAACAGTTTAGATATTAATACTGATATGGCTATTATGTCTATGTCTTACAAAAAAGTGGGGTGTAATAATAACTCCAAGAATTCTTTGAGAGACGCTCCTTGAGCAAGGCTAACCGCATGAGCACTGTAAATAGTGCAGTGCAGGCTTGAAAACGGAAGTGGTGTGAAGGACACAAGCTGCCCCTTAAAGGAAGCACAATTTTGGCACCAAAACTTTCTTAAGGAGGAAAAGAGCACAGTCGGTTTATGATAGGTTGTCTGATTACTCTGGAAGTTGGTGGGGGAAGGGTAGGGAAGGAGGAGGGGAGGGGGAAGGAAGGGGGAGGAGAAGCAGGGGGAAGGGGAAGTAGGAGGAGGAAGGGGAGGGAGAAACGGGGTGGACTCGGGGAGGAAAAAAGTGAAAGGGGGAGGGGGTAAGGGAATGAACTCTAATAAAATTGTAGCATAGTTAAAAAATGATAAAAGCAAAAATTAAAAATTAACTGAAACTTAAGTTAAAAAGCCATTTGTAATCAAAGGGGTCTGATGTAGCCAAAAAGTCATGGAAGAGATACATTGAGATTAGACTATACACAAGTATGGACATATAAAATAAACACCTTGAAATTAGGAGGACAATTAAAATCAGAACAATTTCAACATAATAAACTGTATTAAAAAATAAAAAGCAAAAGCTTCTCCCTTCCCCTACCATCTCCCATGTTCCCTGTAAAATAGTTATCTCCAAGTTATAATGCCTTGTTCAATGTAATTTCAGTTTGTTCAATGTAAACCGCACTGATGCAGAATAGCGCGGTATATAAGAGAATGTAAATAAATAAATAAATAAATCAGACGACTTATCATGAACCGACTGTGCTCTGTTTCTCCTTAAAGTTTTGGTGCCCAGCGGCCCAAATTTTGCTTGTATGTATCCTTGCACCTGCACTGCACGGCACTATTTACAGAGCTCATGCGGTTAAGGTTTGGATTTTTATAACGAATTTCAGTACAACCCTTCCTCTCCCCTTTTTTAAGTGTAGAATGGTGATTTAAAGAATTTTATTTCTATCTTTAGCTTGGCTACCGATTATAGAATTGTTCTCTGGCTGCTTTTATTTCTCCATGCACAGGTTAGCTTTGCTCAAGGAGCGTCTCTCATAGAATTCTCGGAGATTGAGCCCCATTTTTTTTTGTAAGACATAGACATAACATCCATATTAGTACTAATATCTAAAATGTTTTGTAAATCGCTATATGAATATTTCTTCCAAACACTGAAGATAGTGTTTTCTTGCCGATATATTGTTACCTCCGGCGATATCGTGAGCGGTACAGGCAATCCTTTCCAAGTTGTCTCTTCTCTTCCTCCCTTTCTCAAAAGATGTTTTATTTGACGATACGCATTTTTAAACTAACCAATGACCATAGTGCCATGATTTTAATAATCCAAACAATGTATAATGGTCACCTCTCCGAGCGAGTACTACTAGTAAAATAAAACAAAGACTTCACGCTCAAACATTCACCAACTGAAACAGTTGAATCTTCAATAAAAGTGTGTATTATTTTTCATTTCCTATTATAATAAGGTCTCAGACAAATTCACAGCTCCTTAATATGGGCTAAAATTCTGCCCTCGTACTGAGCAATTTTTAGCATCAACGACCTTCTAAAATTTTTTTCAAATTCATTTCCATGTTGTATCTTGCTTATTGAACTTGAAAAACAAGTACTTAACTTCGTTGTGGAAATGTTATTTTCTCACAATATTTCACACTGAACGAATCCCAACGCTGAAATTTTAAGGCGCCCAAAGCGTTTCATTGCATTCGTTTCATCAGGGGATTATCACCCATTCCTTAGTTTTGTATGATAGAAAAATAGAAAAATAATCGATTAAATCTGTATTCATGTTTCATTAACATCCAACTTTTATTTATACCGTCGATATTACTCCAAACTCCTGACCTGATGCTGCACACGTATCAAACTCAGAATCAAAGACCCAGGAGAAATTGTGCAGCTCCCAGTCTTGAAACGTTTTCTCTCGAGTCGAGAACCCCGCGCATGCGGCCTTGAAACTCTCTCCCTCTATTTAAGACTACTTCATGAATTGATCACGCCCCCTCTGACGTTGAGAACGTACAGAGACGTTTCTTAATGAATATATCTACTTCTTCTTCTTCCCCTGTTCTTCATGATACTGTCTGCAATCCAACCAAATGTACACGTAGAAGTTGTTGCAAAGTTATGTTCCGTAAAACATTCACAGTCATTAATCAAGGAAAATTTCATTCTTCAGATACAAACTGACCAATCCAGTCTTCCATTCAAACCAAAAGGGGACACTGTGTTGAGATTGAATATCCATCTCTGTTCTCTGATAAGGAACGTTTGCTCCACTGTTTTACCCCCGATATTAACTTCCACTTTATCTAGACAAAAACACCATAATTGCTCAAACACATGTTCTTTACATAAACAGTGTTGTACCAATGGTGCCTCCAACATCTTGCATTTTAAACGACTCCGATGTTCTCCCATCCTGATTTTCAATGATCGAGTGGTTTTACCAATGTATAGTAACCCACATGGACATCTGTAACCGGGTAGTCGGACCCGGCCTTCCCTCTACCTGCACCCACAGCCCCACCCTTCCCCATAAATATATACTCTTCAACAAAGGCAACAGACACTTTATCGTGGGTACAAACTGGTCGCAGCTTTATTTGCCAATTAACATACCACTTAACAAACCGTGGTAATCAACAACTTAGGAACACCCCTTCCCCCCAGCAGGGCGATGAGGCACCAGCCATGCTACTAGCAAAGTGCCCTCGCCTCCGCTCCGGCCTCATCACCACCACCGGCCAAATGCATACCACCCCTGTCCGACTTCGCCATATCACTAGCAAAAGTCGATCAGGGGTTGTCCGGGCCGTGGGCACCCCGCCCACGCCCCAAATGCCTAAGGCTCCGGACCCCGGACACCTCCGGGATCCCGCCTCACCCCCCTCCCCCCCCCCCCAGCTGCAACAACCCTAATCCTCCGACCCTCCCCTCTACCCTCAAAGCAAGGGCGGGAGGGTGGGTCACAACGCTGACGGCTCACCGCATGTGCTCGGCCAACAACTTCGCTAGCCGAGCACATGCCATTCCTGATTCACTGATTGGCTCCCCCGCGCCAAGCGCGTGAGCGGAGCCAATCATTTCAAAAAATGCCACGCGTCTCTACCGACGCTTGGCATCGTAACTCGCTCCCCCCCCCTCCGGCTAGAATACGCGTGCGCAGGGTCCCGTGCCGGGCCGAGCACCCGGTTACAATCGCTCGCCGGGACCCTGCCCGCGCGCTCCCTTATAGCATATACTACAAAAGATGATGTGCAGGTGGTTTGTTTCTTCAACTGATAAGTAATTCCATTATGAATAAACTGCTGCACTTCCATCGTAATGTCGCATATATTGCAATCTCCACATTTGTTGTGCCCCACATTCTCACTTAATGTTATTGATGGATTTGAAGGTCGTAATATAGCTGGGCTCAGTTGTTCCTTGAAATTATTGTTCCTGCACCAAACACACTTTATCTTTTTATCCTTTAATCCTGGGACTGTTTTTATAACATTACTATGTTTTCTCAAAATCCTTTGTATTTCTAAACTCAGAGGGGAGTATCGGGTGATCAGATTAATCTGATCACTATCTGTGTCCTGTCTATAGTTGTAATTAGTTTTCCGATTTTTAAGTAACAAGCTCTGATCATTGTACAGAGCTCGTACTACTTTTCTGCAAAGACAGATCGTAATACTTTTCTGCATTATGACAGTGTGTATCCGAAACAACTAGAGAGTTTACCACTGTCTCAATTTTTAAGGTATAGAGAAACTGTTCTAGCATTGATGATTTCAAGAACAAGTCTAAACAATTAAGGAAGAATTTTGAAGCGCGAGGCTATCCACCAAAAATTGTGAAACAAGCATATGTACGAGCTTTGTACAATGATAAAGTGGAAGTTAATATCAGGGGTAAAACAGTAGAACAAACGTTGCTTATCAGAGAACAGAGATGGATAGTCAATCTCAACACAGTGTCCCCTTTTGGTTTGAATGGAAGACTGGATTGGTCAGTTTGTATCTGAAGAATGAAAATTTCCTTGATTAATGGCTGTGAATGTTTTACGGAACATAACTTTGGAACAACTTCTACGTGTACATTTGGTTGGATTGCAGACAGTATCATGAAGATCAGGGGAAGAAGAAGAAGTAGATATATTCATTAAGAAATGTCTCCGTACGTTCTCAATATCAGAGGGGGTGTGATCAATTCATGAAGTAGTCTTAAATGGAGGGAGAGAGTTTCAAGGTTGCATGCGCGGCATTCTCGGCTCAAAAGAAAAAGTTTCAAAACTGGGAGCTGCACAATTTCTCCTGGGTCTTTGATTCTGAGTTTGATACGTGTGCAGCATCAGGTCAGGAGTTTGGAGTAATATCGACGATATAATTAAAAGTTGGACGTTAATGAAACATGAATACAGATTTAATCGATTATTTTTCTATTTTTCTATCATACAGAACTAAGGAATGGGTGATAATCCCCTGATGAAACGAATGCAGTGAAACGCTTTGGGCACCTTAAAATTTCGGCGTCGGGATTCGCTCAGTGTGATATATTGTGAGAAAATAACATTTCCACAACGGAGTTAAGTACTTGTTTTTCAAGCTCAATAAGCAAGATACAACACGGAAATGAATTTGTAAAACTTTTTAGAAGGTCGCTGATGCTAAAAACAGCTCAGTACGAGGGCAGAATTTTAGCCCATATTAAGGAGCTGTGAATTTGTCTGAGACCTTATTACAATAGGAAATGAAAAATAATACACACTTTTCTTGAACATTCAACTGTTTCAGTTGGTGAATGTATGAGCGTGAAATCTTTGTTTTATGATTTTATTAATGACAAATAAGCACAGTTCACATGCCTCTCCTTTCTTTATATAACACGACTTTTAGATATGAGGTCTGGTCCCCTCAATCAGTGAAGAAACCCCCTGTTTTTCATTTGCTTTTCTGTTCAGATGTATTTACAATGTCCTCTTATTCTTTGATTTGTGCACTTTTGTCAGTCATGTTCTCTCCCATTATATTGTAAGTTAATATGCAATAGATGTTCCAATGAAGCTATGCCCTCTGGTGGTGAAAAAGAATAATGTTTGATCATGCAATGCTTGTTTGGTTTATATGGCTACATATAATGCTGCATATATGTTATGTGACTTTCGAGTCTAAAATATTATAAGTTGGCACGATTTTAGTAAAACACAGATAAACCTTGCACAACCAACATTTGCTTAACTTTCCTTAATGGTGATTAAGCTTTGTTTATTGCCTTTTGTTTTTTGTTTCCTGAATTATAAATACAAATCATATGTCATTACTAATACTGATATGTATATACACTTGATCCGATAAAGCTAAGATAACTTTAATGCTCTTCTTTTTCTACACTATTCCCAATACTGTGTTTTGAAGACATACAACACAATTTTATTTTAGCTCAGTAAGTTTCTTTTTGATTAGAACTATACTGGTGTTTTAAGACCACCTCGTCCATAATATAAACTTGATCAAGATTGTATGGTGGTTTGGCTATCATTTCTCTATATGTCTTCTTTTCTCTTTTATCAAAAATTCCATCACACCCCCCAGTCTGTACACATTTTTATATACAAATTTGTGTGTTTAGGATTAATATATTTTTATTCATTGATTTCATTCATTATTTTATTTTTATAATCGTTTATTTTGATACAAGGTTTTATACATATCAATATACATGTTTTACATTAAATTGATGTTAATGTTTTATTTATGTTTTGAGGTTTGCCCCCTGATGAAGGCTTATTCTGAAACGTGGCCGTGTCGGTGTCACTAAAGGACCTTTTTGGTTTACGTCTCACTCTGTGTGATCCTCCAGTACTCTACAGCCCTGAAAGAAGCCGCAATCCTCCTGGTGCATCGTATCCTCCACAACTTGATGCTCCAGATGTGGGAGACCCCTCTCACGTTATCGCCTATTAGCCGGTGACTCGATACCATGTACAGGGTACCGGATTGTCCTGGTTTTCAAAAAACACAATCACCACACCACTCCATGGTGGTTCAACAGCAAAGCGTCGGATCAAGGGTGGTAAAAAACACTCTTTGATATCCCCAGGAAGAGTCTCCAGGAATCTTGATTCCTTTGCTTGCCGATCCTTTGGGGCTTCGATGCTAGCCAGCAGGATCAACTCTTACATTCTCTATATGGGAATGTTCCTAAAAGAATTCAATAAAGACTGGGAAGGATTTCTTCCATTCCTTTCCTAAGGAAAAGAGGCCTGCCTTTCAGGCTGTGCTTGCACACAGCCAAAAAGTTTCAAAAATTGTAAACAGGGCAGCATTTGATGTCTTTGAATCCTCCAGTAGGGTCTCAGCTATTGCCATAGATGCATGCAGATTAGCATGGCTTCAAACATCAGACCAGGAACAATGGGTCCAGGACAAGCTTGGTATTATTCCCTGTACAGGGGAGAACCTCATCAGTAAAAACTAGAAGGAGAAGGCTGGAAAGCTGGAGACCAATGACACAACTTTTAAAAGGCTCTCCAGGAAGACTGCTGACACAACAAAGAAAAAGGCAGCAGTTAAAAGATCCTTCTACCCAAAGAAGAGGCTATTCTACCCCTCCTATTCTCAACCTGCTTATCAGCCCCAACAAAAGCAGCAGGGTCCCAAGCAGGCCAAGAAGCCTAGGATAGCCAAACCACAGCCAGCCACCCAGGTGCCAGAAGCACCTAGCTTTTGACTCCCATCTAGGGAGCATAGCCAACCTGTCCCTGCAGATCCAAGAACCTCCAAGCATTCCAGGGAGATTCTGCCATTTCTCACATTGGTGGCGTACCATCACCACAGAGCAGTGGACTCTATCCATAATCCAGAGAGGTTACCAATTACATTTTCAGGAACTCCCCCCCCCACCACCATTTCAGAGGGTATGATCCCACCCAGCCTCTCCTCAATGCCCTGCTCAAGCAAGAGGTCAACAATCTCCTTTCCCAAGGAGCCACAGAAGCAGTTCCTCAAAACCAACTGATAAAAAGGCTTCTACTTCCCCTACTTCCTCATTCCAAAGAAATAAGGGGGCTACAGACCCATTTTCGACCTCAGAGAATTCAACAAATTCCTAGCAAGGAGAATTTCAAAATGATCTCTCTGGGAACCCTGCTTCCTTTCCCGCAAGAACAAGACTGGCTCTGTTCCCTTGACCTCAAAGAGGCCTGCGCTCACATCCTGATTCACCCAGACTACAGGCTGTATCTTTTCTTCACCTGCAGGGCACCCATTATTGGTACAGGGTCCTACCCTTTAGCCTTGCATCTGCATCAAGAGTCTTCACAAAGTGCATGGCCATAGTGGCAGCATATCTTCGAAACAATAAAGTCTTCGTCTTCCCTTACTTAGATGACTGGCTGATAAAGGCAGACTCTCCAGAAGAACTCTGCTCATTGCTTCAGCAAAATCTTGTACTATTGCAACATCTGGGATTTGTCATAAACTTCCCAAATTCCCATCTCGCCCCAAAAACAAAGGTTGGAGTTCATCGGCGCCATACTGGCTACTCAACAATCCAGGGCCTTCCTTCCTCTAGACTGCATGAACAAATTAGTGGACCTAGCCACCCACATGCGCCAGCAGAAGACTACAACAGTTCGAGCCTTCCTGTGCCTATTAGGCCACATGGCATTCACAGCGCATGTAATACCATATGCAAGACTGCATATGCAATTAATGCAATGGACCCTCTCATCCCAATGGATCCAGGTCACAGGGAAGTTACGGGATATCATTCAAATAACATGCCCTCTAGCCAAATCACTCCCCTGGTGTGGTGTATCTCAACAAATCTTCTCTTAGGGTTACCTTTTCAGATGCCTCAACCTCAACACACCCTAACTACAGATGCATCCAAGTTCAGTTGAGGAGCCCATCTAGATTCTATCTCCACACAAGGACTGTGGACAACCTAGGAATCAACTCAACAAATCAACCTCCTCGAGCCATCACGAATGCCCTCCAAACCTTGCAGCACCACCTTTCCAACAGTCAGATCCTGGTCAGGACAGACAATCAGGTGGAAATGTTTTATATAAACAAACAAGGAGGGATGGGCTCTCTTCCTCTCTGTGAAGAAGCCTGTTGCCTTTGGAACTTCACCATTCTCCATCACATGCACCTCCGTGCAGTTTATATTCCAGGAGAGATCAATCAGTTGGCGGACAAACTGAGTTAGATCTTACATCCACACGAGTGGACACAGTCACACAAATCTTCCAAACCTGGGGGACCCCAGTCATCGAAAAAAAGGGGATCCCCACAGAACTCTCAATTTCCACAGTTCTGCTCCAGGCTACCATCCAAACTCAGTCTGGCATCTGATGACTTCCTGATTCACTGGTGTTCGGGGACTGCTCTATACTTTTCCACACATATTCCAATCCCAAAGACCCTCCTCAAACTCCAAGCAGACAAGGGAACTATGATTCTCATAGCCCACGCTGGCCCTGTCAGCCTTGGTTTCTCTTCCTACTTCGGCTAACACAGATTCCTCCGATGCCATTGGAATTCAACCTGGGTCTTCTGTCCCAGGACAACAGAACAGTCCTGCATCCGAATCCGTAGTCTCTCCACCTGACTGCATGGATGCTGAGAGCATCATGATTCAACATCTACAACTTTCGACAGCTGTGAAAGATGTCCTCCTTTCTTCCAGAAAGCCCTCCATCAGGCAAACATACTCTTTCAAATGACATAGATACGCTTCATGGTGCACTCAAAATAACCACAATCCTTTTGAGGCATCAGTACTTACGCTTCTTCAGTACATTTTACATCTGTCCTCTTCAGGACTCAAAACAAATTCAGTATGTGTTCACCTCGGTGCTATTTCAGCTCTTCATAAACCTGTCAATGGTCAACCCATTTCCACAGTTCCTCTAATGGCATGTTTCATGAGAGGCCAACTCCTCTCTAAGCCACCCCTTCGACCATCCCCAGTAGCGTGGGATCTCAATGTGGTCTTGGCTCAGCTTCTCAAATCTCCATTTGAGCCCTTAGCAACTATCCACCTACGCAACTTGTCTTGGAAAGTTAGATTCCTCATCGCCTTGACCTCTGCCAGGCGCATCCACTATATACTAGATTCCATCATGAGAAGGTCGTCCTTTGGAAACATCCTCACTTTTTACCAAAGGTGGTGTCATCTTTTCACATTAATCAGTCAGTAATCCTTCCAGACTTCTTCCCCAGACCCCCGCCTCTCGTGCAGAGGCAATTCTGCACACTCTTGATTGCAAAAGGGCTCTGGCCTTCTATCTCCAAAAGACTCAGGATATCAGAAAATCCTCACAATTATTTGTGTACTTTGACCCCAACCACTTGGGTCTTCCTGTTATGAAACGCATGCTTTCCAAATGGATAGCAGACTATATATCACTGGCATACGACAAAGCAGGCCTTACCCTCACTGGGCACATTACTGCTCATAATGTTCAAGCCATAGCAACATGGGTAATGAACCTACTACGTTCAGTAACCATTGATGAAATCTGCCAGGCGGAAAGATGATCCTCCATTCACACCTTTGCCGCCCACTACTGCTTGGACAAGGACTCTCGCCGGACTCAACATCTCTTTGGAACATGACAACTCCTACCCCCCACCCCTATATTCTTACCAGATCTCTTTGCTACTACAATCTGATATAAACCATAGCGGGTCTGCAATAGGCCTCTAAAGGAACCATAGATGCAGTTATTGTATATATGTAAATATGTAAATTTCTGACCCCCCCTCCTTAGACCCACTCTCTGTGTGCTGTGCTGTGCTATCCCTTTCGAATCAATGTGTATATTCCTCAAAATTTGTCATGATTTGCCAGTCTTCCATCTGTAATCAAACCGCTACTGATCGCTGGAAGTAGCGGTATACAAATGTATGCTAAATAAATAAATAAAATAAAATAAAATCTAGGTTAACCTGATCTTGTCCGACATTCTGACCCAGTCTAAGTCTTCTGAGATCTGGAAACTAGGGGAGTCCCATATGTGAAGACTACATTCCTGCTTGTTCCTGGAGATAGTGTAGTTATCACCTATAAGAGACGATCTCTGGGAACAGCAGGAATTTCGTCTTCACAACCCACCCTCCTCCCCTTGGAGTTGTAGGGTTGTATGTTTGTTTTGTTTTTCACTCCTTCTTTTTAGCTAGAAACTCAACTGAGGAGAGGGATTTGGGAGAGTGGGAAGGCAATAGCGCAAGCACAGTGAAGTGCTCCCAAAGGCTTTCCTATTTGTAGCTGGGGAGCTTCCCGCACGGGCTTCATCGGTACCCGATGTTACCTATATGTGAAGACTAAATTCCTGCTGTTCCCAGAGATCACCTGTTACAGGTGAGTAACTACGCTTTATGTAGTTTGCAGCGTAAAGGAGGACACATATTTCTGTTTCTCTTTCTCTAATACAGCTCTTGTGGTTTCCATCTCAGTTTTGTCTGCTCCTTGTTTCTAATTTGTGGTCTCTTATTTTGAATTAGGTCAGGGTTTGCCCGTGTTCAACATGTATGTCCAAGATAGAGAATTCTGCTAGTTCCCATGTAGGGATCTTTAGCAGTTTTCCAGTAGGAGGAGTACTCATGCTCTAGAGTCTGTGTAATATTATGCCTCATAGGTTAGGTTGTTGCTGTTTGAGTCCTGTCTGTTAGTGTTGTTTTGGTATAGCTGTGTCTTTTTGTAGGGTTTCAATTTTTCACAGTGGCCGAGATGCAGTAAGAGACACAACCCAGGCATTATATTTGGGGGAATCTATGAAGAAGTGAATAGCAGTCTGTGGATGTTGCCCACTGTCCCAACAGGGTCACCCCTGACCTGGAGGCTCTGGTTTTCTGGTTGTCATGCTATTGTGGTCCACTGTCTTGGCAGCTGCCCTATGCAGCCCATGTGAATAGGTGGCCTAGGCTGGCACCTAGATACTCTGCTAACATATCTTATTTACCCTTTTTTTCTGATGTGTTTTCCCGTTTCTGTCCTTCAGATTTCCTACCAGTCACATAAGGGTGACGAGAGCAGCTAGAGCCTGGTCAGAAGCACGCATTAGCTATACCCGTGCTACTGACATGTTTGTGTAGCTAGCACACGACTAGCACGCCCATCCCAGTCGCATGCACCGACTGCCCTTTTTCCGCCCATTCTCTGCCTTAACCCCGCCTTTCACACACTGTACTGTTAGCGCAGGATCTTTGGGCTGTACATCCCATGCTACCGCATGTCCCAAATGCATCTTATTCCCGTACTATCCGCTAACACACTTTAGTAAACATGCTCCTTAGTTTACTGCATTGCGAGTAAAGGTTTTGTAACCACAAGCATTAGAATGGTCTGCACTAAAATAAAAAAAAGTTGGTGTAATTCTGACTGTCAGTCTGGGGCACAGAAAAAGATATTCTTGTGTTTGTTTTTGAAGGTTTTTTTGTGCACATTGATGTCTATATATTTCTCTTGTCAATGTCTGGGTTACTCCAGTTGTATCGGGTGTTGTGTGTGGGCTGTGTTGCTCAGGGTTTCTGAGAGTGCATATATCAAAGCTTATGTGCGTGTGGATGGTATGTCTGGGCTGTGTGCTTAGGAGCTGATTTCATAAGGTGCGTGAGAAAAGCTATGTGCTATTTATGCACACAAGTCCCCGTTTGAAAGAACTTACGCACATGAATGGACAGTTACGCACATGCTTTGGGCAGTCACTATTCTCTAAGTGTGTGCGTGTGTCCCATCAGGGCAGAGCATAAGTGGGGCCTTAATTTATGCATAAAAGTTATGGAATACAATAACTTAAGCACGCTTTCTGCAACTCTAGACATGGGCAATTACACCTGCTCTAGAGCAACCGGAACTGGTGCAGGTAGATTAAGGACTTCAGGATGTCGCTGCTCTATAAAGTGAAGTATGCTCACGTTTTGCTTTATAAACAGGCCCAAATAGACCCATGGTGACATGAACTGACTGCGTGAGAGTTTATGCAATTACCTTCCACATGTCATTTCGTGCAGGTGTGTGCGCGCGTTCATATTCATGTATTAATGAATGACTGTGTGTGTGCGTGTGAATATCTGCCAGTGTCTTAGTTTTCCTGTCGATGCAGATATTTGTGTGTGTTGGCACCTGTATTTTTTGTTGAATTCATTCACACCTTCTGCTTTCTGACACCCTGCATTAGGTTACCTGCCATGGCTGGAATCCCTGCTGCAGACTCTCTCCGTCGATAACCTGTCCCCGTGAGGATCGTGCTGTCAGCATGTGATGTAAGGCATGTGCCAGGGCATAGACCGCTGTATAAACACCGTAAGAGAACCTGAAATTATAGACATCATAGAGAGAAGAATCCAGGCTGCTCAGAGACTCCGACCCAGTGCAGTTAGGCAAGTCATCAAGCTGTTCCCATCCATACTTCTCCGTGTTTGGCAGCTTGCATCTCAATTTCCCCTGCCAAAGCTCTTTCAGTAAAGCATCATCTGGAAACATGGCAGGGTTCACTTTGTGAAGAAAATCCTTGAATCCAGGAATTTCACCTTTGGCAATGGAAAATGCTAAAGAGCCATTTAATATATTGAAAGCACCTGCTATATCATGCTCTGTAATAATTGTCAGAGTTGCCGACAAGATCCACACCTTCTGTATTGCTCTGTACATGTCCCACTCATTGTACATGAACTGCTGGAGCACAGAGGTCATGCTCCCATAAACAATGATCACATTGCAGGTGGACGTGACAGTCAGATGAATAACCTCATGCATCTTGTGTTCAGCATTATTCTCTATCATGGGTATTACCGCTAAAAACTCAACGCAGCTCCCACTCTGAATAATTGCCTGCTTCAGTTCTTCACCCGCAGATTGTCCGCGATAACCCTCTGATGTGAGGATCCCGACCCAAGTCCAGCCAAAGTGCCTGAGTAACTGAATAATGGCGTCATACTGAGATTGTTCGTTAGGGACCATTCGGTAAAAGGATGAGAAGAGAATCTGATCACTGAAGACAGGGTCCATGGCACCATAACTGATCTGTGAAAGACACAAAACAAGGAAAAAGATACAGAAAGATGGGAACAAAATAATATCGTATATTATACTCCTATAGGCTGGGCTGCAGCGTTATAACAAAGAAGCTTTGATGCTGAGGGGGGTGTTGTAATAGGGCCAATGCAGGGATATTAGATGGGGAAACTGTAAAACTAGAGGGCAGAATGTGAAGCTGTAAGGGGGTAAACTGAAAGGCAACGTCAGGAAATACTTTTTCACTGAAAGGGTGGTGGATGCTTGGAATGCCCTCCCGATGGAAGTGGTGGGGGCAAACACAGCGACAGAATTCGAAATGGCATGGGACAGACACAGTGGATCCCTTTATAGCAACAGGATAAAATATCTCTTTATATCTGAACAAATAGAGGTGGCCTGCATGGAGCGGTGAGTACACCCCTAAAGAAAGGCTTGGGGAGAGGTGACCCGCATGGAGCGGCAGATGTACCTACTCTTGCCACCTTGCTGGACAGACTAGATGGACCATGATGGTCTTTATCTACCGTCATATACTATGTTACTAGGTTACCTTCAGCCCGCCCCACTCCCATTGTCAATTAATATGAATACACGTTCTGCATTTATACTTTGTAATGGAGAATTAAAAACTGCACATAGAAGACACTGAGGTATAGGTTCAATGTCTTTGTGAATGATATTACCAAAGGGTTAAAATGAAAAGTTTGCCTTTTTGCAAATGACATGAAGATTTGTAACAGAGTGGACACCCTGCCGAGATTAGACGACTTGAGAAAAGATCAACAAAAATTTAAAGAAAGATTTAATGCTTGGCAGTTACGATTTAATACAAAGAAGTGCAGAGCTAGATGCAATGATGGGGAGAGGGAGGGGGAAGGGAAGGAGGCAGTAGCAAGTCCGGAGCTACCATTAGGCAAACCAGGCAATTGCCTAGAGTGCCGGACCTCTGGGGTCACCACTACTGCCTATTGCCACAGCCGTTGTCTCTCTCTGGGACCGGCAGCAACAGCAATGTCCCCAAAAGCACGACACAGTACTTACCCACCATTTCCAGGGCTGTGTAACAGTGTCTCCCTCTGCCAACCCTTCCTCAAAACCAAAAGTCAGCATGGGGGTGGGGGGGCCGGGGCAGAAGCAGTAGATTTTGCAAGGGAGAAACAGTGATGCAGCTATGAAGAGGGTGGGTAACGTGGAGTGCTGTGATTTCGGGGACACTGCCACTACTGCTGGCCCTGGAGAGATGCATCAATGGCAGCAATGGGCATGAGGAGGGGTTATGGGGGGGGGGCAGGATGGAGGGTCCACCTAGTATACCTTGCACTGGCCCTGGGTGAGAGGCTGGTGTGCATGGGGAGGGACCTCGGGATGATAGTGTTCAAGTATCTCAAGGAGAGAAAAAAATGCAACAAGGCAGTTAAAGCCAGAAGCATGCTAGGCTGCATACAGAGAGGCACAGCCAATAGAAGGGAGGTGTTTTTAATTCCCCCTGTAAAGTCATTGATGAAGCCTCACTTGGCGTATGTGTTCGGTTTTGGAGCCTGTACCTTGCAAAAGACATAGCAGAACTTGAAATGGTTCAGGGGAAGGTAACAAAAATGATATGGAGCCTGCTTTAGAAGATGTATGAGAAAAGACTTGACCTAAATATGAGAAGATGGACGGGGGGTGGGGGGAGGGGAGGGATACCTCGTTATCTTTATCTTTATTTTGTCACTTGATTAACAACCCAACCGGTAGCATCAGAGCGGTTTACAAACTAATAAACATGCTGGAAGAATAAGGTAGAAAGGAACGCCATTTTGGACAGGAAAGAAGACAGAAGATCAGATAGAAAGCACTCATAGGGCAAAGGTGTGACAGTCGGAGAGGGAGTTCGATCAGGCTGAGGAAGGGGAAGGCCAAAGGCAATATACAGATAGAGATGTTTAAATTCTTAAAGAGCAATAATGAACAAACAAATATTTTTCAAAAATGAAGAAGCTGTAGAGGACATAAAAAGCAACATCAAGCAGGGCTGGCACTATCCAAAGGTGAACTAGGCAGTCGTCTAGAGCATCAGACTTTAGAGGGCAGCACATTCCTGCCATTGCTGCACCTCTTTGGAACCCGTAGCAGCAGCAATGAGAATAAAATAGCAAAGCAGGTGCTTACCAGAGTCTCTGAACCGCTGCCTGCTGTTGGTACTGTGCTCGGACCAGCATGTTCTAGCCCCTCCCCCATGCACGGGACTCTAAGTCAGAGGAGGCGGGACTGGTTGGCCTTTCATCACACAGCTCCAGCACACAATGGTTCAGAGATTCTGCTAAGCGCTGCTTTGATGTTTTGTATCCTTGCTGCTTCTGCAGATCACAGAGAGGGTGGGATCGGGCGTTGGGGGAGGCCTTGTTTTTTTTCCTTGTGAATCATTGATTCCTGCTGTAGAGATTAACTCCAGATATTATTCTTTAGTCATGTTCTTGTACCAGTAATTCTATGACACCATGTGGTTTGTTTACTAAAGGGTGTTAAAGGAGCAGGCGTTAGTGAGCATTAAGGGCAGCGATAAGGGTTTTCCATGCGAAAAGGGCACTGAGTGGATAGGAAGCGTTCCAGTGTTAAGGGCGCTATGGGCCATTTAACGTGTATTAATGGGACATCGGCCATTAAGGTGTCAAGCATGCACCTTAACATCCAAAAATGGCTGTAACTAAATGCTGGATAAAGGAGCAGCAAGGAAAGTCAATCTGGATGGAAGGACATGTGGGAGCTGATGGACCTGCTAGATCCGTGGGCACCCTACTTGGCAGCCAGTAAAGTCAACGAGCATGTGGGAGGTAGCTGTACCGATGTATAGAATGGTGCAATGTCAGTGTGTGTGGCATAGGATGGAGAAATGTGTCTCCCAGCAGAGCCAGAAGCAGCAGGATGTGTGCAGCAACAGGAGGACAGCGTAGGAGTGGTGATGTGCAGATCAGGCACAGGAGAGGCATGCATGAAGAGCCAAAATGCGGAAAAGAGTACCAGTGTAGGCTATGGTGTAGCAGCTTGCACAAGAAGACATGACTATGCACAGCCAACAGAGGCAGATGGATGGGTCGAAGAAAGGATGGCGGCAGAGGAGAATGTGGTATGGGCTGGCAGCACCAATGTGCTATAGGTGTCATACCCAACATATTTGTACTGTGCATTGGCTTTAAGGCGCCCCAACTTAAGGCATCTTAGGTTGTGACACCTTATAGTCCTTAGGGCACCTTGATTTAAGGCGCCTTAAGTTAGGGCACCTTAAAGCCCTTAGGGCGCCTTGTCAGCCTTAACGTGCCCTGCTTGTCACCTTAACGTGTAATGTCCTGTTAACATGCGTTAAACGGCCAAGGTGCCCTGTTAACGTGCGTTAAATGGCCTATTGTTCCCTTTACTCCCCCTACCTGGCTTCAGGTACCTTAATGCTGCCCTTACCGCTGGTAACTTTACCGTGGTTTAGTAAGCATGCCCCTTAATCTGATAGCCAACCCTGTCATTGTCACTTTTAACCAGTGGGTGGAGCTCTTTCTCCTTTTTTAAAAAAAAGTCACTCTGCCCATGCATTGTGTTTTTCCTGTTTCTGGCACAGTCACAGAGGTAAGAGCCTCCTTCGTTTTGATCTGCTTCATAGTCTTTATTTTCAAAGTTTGTTCACATCTTTCTCTTGCTTTTATTTTAACGTATATGGCTCAATTTGCTCTGAGTTTGGTATTTCCTCTCCATTGACTTTCATTTTTGCTTTTCTGTGCACAATTAGTTTGATACACAGTACTCTCTGGTCTCCAAAGTTTATTCTATTTGTGGTTTATGGTCCCCGGGTCCTCAATAAAGGCTTTTTTCGTTTTCTCCCAGTGTGGCCTTGTCCTTCTTCTTCACCTGGTTCTTAAAATGTGCACCATTGCCACTTGGAAGGCCTGATACAAGACACGTGGGACTCACACCTGTCCTAGCCAGACAGTCACCATACAACACCCCAGACGAACGTGCACAGGTGTCATCCAAACCCATACACACATGAGATGATACCTGCAGGTGGCTATCCAAGGGGTAGGATGTGTCCACGTGTATTGCAGAGATGTGATGGAGTCAAAGCTGTATAGGCACAGTCATGATGTCATACGTGACTCATGTTGACCAAGTAGGTTACAGCTGTATGTATGTAACTGTCTGTTAATATACTGCTGTATCAGTGCAGTCACGTTGGGGTACATGTCTGATGATAAATAGGGACTGTATGGACCTGCAGTCAGCTGAGCCATTGGTGGGTTAAGTGATCTGCTCAAGGTCACAAGGAGGTGTTGTTAGTCCATGAAGGTTGTGGCAGACATAACATGTGGACAGTAGCACATTCTGAAATGTCACATACGAAGTGGTAGTGGGCCTCAAACCGTGGTATCGTAGCCCCCAAGCCATTGCATGACCACCACACCAGCCTCCAAGCTGGGGCTTCACATCTACTACAGGGTGAACATATCTGACCCCTTGCAATGGGCTGCAACAGAGCTAATAAATCCATGCTCTCAGAAGGGCATGATGGGGATTAGCATGTTTGCTGACCCAAAGTGTGGCACAGAACACATAACAAAGTAGAAGGATGAGTTTTCTGCAAGTCACAGCAGAGCCAGGACTGTTACAGGCAGGGACATTTATTTATCTATTTTATTTGGAACGTTTTCTGTACCGCCCCTTCCAGAGATCAGAGTCAGTTTATAATGAAACAAAACATAGAACATTGAACATAATTGTAACAGTTTACTATTTACAATAAACAGTATGATGTAATAATTATTTACAATGAGCTCTACAACATTAGAACTTCATTCTGGATAGGAATGTGTGTGCATAGGGGCAGCAGCTTATAACAGTGGTATGTACTTTTGGAGAGCAGTGAGAACTATAATTACTTGGGGGTAGGGTGAAGGTTGGTTTAGGGGGTGTTGGTCCAGGGTTCAGTGGACGTGGTGGTTTGTGGAGGTAGATTGGAAGTGGGGTTGGGGTTATTGAAATATTGAATGAATAAGAAGGTTTTTAATTCTTGTCGGAATGTTGGAGGTCTTTAATTTCCCTTACTGTTTCTGGGAGGGTGTTCCATTGGATGGGCAACAAATGTGTATGCATTGTTCCTCGTTATTTGCTTAGTTTTATGGATTGAAGTTGGTATTGAGAGAGTGTTTAGGTTGTTCAGTCTTCTAGCCCTGGCATCTGTGTATGTGCGGATTAGGAATGAAAGGTAAGAGGGTGCTATATTGTTCATGAGTTTGAATGTGGTTATTAAGATTTTGTATTTTATTCTGCTGGCAATTGGGAGCTAGTGAAGGGAATATATAGGATGGGGTGATGTGATGTGATAGGCGTACCTTGAATATTATTCTGGCTGTAACATTTTGAGCCATTTGAAGCATGTTTAGATTCTTTTTAGTTGTTCCAGGAAGTATGTTATTACAGTAGTCAAAGTGGGGTATTATTAGAGCTTGGACTACTGATCTGAAGTCATCTATATCCATCAGGGGTCTTAGTTGTTGAATGGTCCATAATTTAAAGAATATGGTTCTGGCCGTTTGTTTTATGTGAGAAGTCATGCTGAGGGTTTTGTCAATGATTACTCCTAGGTGTTTCACCTCATGTTTGACTGGGAGTGTGATATTATTCAGGGTGATTGTTGGGGGGGGGGGGAGGTTAAACTTCTGGTTTCTTGAAGTAAATAATACTTGTCTTAATGAAATTGATGGACATGTTATTTGAATGGAGCCAGTTTTCTGTTTCTTTGAGACAAGCTGCTAAGTTGTCATAGCTAGGATTTGTTATAT